>OY282506.1:15300376-15900376 GCA_958295605.1 Ajuga chamaepitys
TGAACATAATTTTTAATCACATACCTTACACATCTACATAAATATATACTCACTGATGTAATACTTTTAATAGTTGATGTAATTTTAGTAGACCAAAGAAAAAACTGTTATGGTAGAAAATTGGAGAGAGACATAAAAATCACAAGGTTTATAATAATTGGAGTTTAGACCGAGGTGTGAAATTTTATTGAGAAATAATAAAATGGCAAACGAAAAAATTAGTGGACATGAATAGTTGCAATTCTTTTAAATATTTAAGATCTAACATTAAACAAATTATTAAATCGATAAAAATATTTTACATATATATATATATATATATATATATATATTAAGCATATGTAATAACTTGATAGATGAATGTACTATGCTATATAAATTATAGGGTACAATAAAGAATAAAATAAACGATAAAGAAATAATGAATTAAGTTGTACTATGAATGATTCAATTGTACTATGTGAATAAGTATCACATAATTAAATTAAAACATGCTAAAAATAAAAGAAAAGTGAAATGTGAATGTTAATATTAACTTGACAATAGATTAGAAAAATAATTATGTCGAATAAAGTATGGTATAGTTTAAATAAAAAATGAAATGAGAAAAATAAAATCGGAATTCGTGGTAAAATCATGTATATATAAGACTTTTAAATGGATGTGTAATGTTTGAAAAAATTAGGAGTTTTCACTATAACTAAATAAGGTATTAAAGACATTACAAATTATGTAAAACATTTATTATATTTTATATAGATTGTAGCATGTGTCTTGATTGAAGATTGTGAGATACTATGTACATAGTCAATCTTCCATAAAAAATATTATTTATTTTGTAATTATACTATAGTATAATTTTTATTGTAAGTCACACATAATTTTTAAATTTCGACGTTGCATAGAGAAAATAATTAAGGAAAATTGAAATAAGCAATCTTAAATCAATAAGTACATTATATTAAAGAGGGTTATACTTAATAATTAAAAAAAATAGAAAATAGCTTTCATGACAAAAGTTGGATGTTGGACCTTGATACTAAGTTGTTGGAAGTTTTTCCACACATTAAAATATGTAAAGAATTTCATGTGCAAATGTATATTGAAATCGAACTTATTTATTAGAGAATTATAGAAAAGTATGTTAGACCTAATATTTTGTGTGTATATAAACAAATAATTGACTTATGAATGTCAGTTGATGATATAATTAATGAGACAATTAAAAATGTGTTTTACTTCAAATGTCAATGATTTGGTGCAAACATAAAAATATATGCCTCATTATTTCGTATATAGTTTTTCAATCATCGTATAACTTTATTCAAGATATATTAATGATGATCGAGTCTGTGTATAATAAGAAGTAAACAATAGTTTGAATAAATCAAACTTTACGTGTATAATAGAAAATTTTGTAAGACTAAATATTTCTACAATATATCATGGTATGTCGTTTTTTACGAATCTTTTAACATTAATTATTGTAACTTATTTAATTAAGACTAACGTTATTTAACTTTTCTATTTCTCTTTTGTGATTCTTTTAGTTCTTAGTTGATTCAAACTTATGTTTGTTCAATGGATTAATTTTTATTACATTGATCTATGAAATTATGTATATATATTACAGTGATCACAATGTACAATTATTTAATGTTCAAATTAATTTTTTTTATTAAATAATAATAAAAAATTATAACCACGTGCAACGCACGTGCGTAGTGCTAGTAAAATAAAGGTGTATGAATTCAGTCGATGAATTACTTCTGCTCGAATTAGGTTTTATTGTTATTCGATACTCCTTTTTCTGAAAAACTACAAGTGTTCAATATAAATTCGAAATTTATAATTTAGATTATTATAAAAGGCACTACAAGAAAAAGGGTCTTTTGAGACCACAAAAAAGTAGTCTCAAATAATGAGTATTTGCCACAATTTCAGTGAAGTGGTCTCAAATAATGAGTATTTGTCACAACTTATGAGCATTTGTCACAACTTTATTGTCGTCTCAATAACTCCGTCGCAAATAATATATTTGTGACCACAAATGTGGTCTCAAATGCATTTCAAATATTTTTTTGCAACAACTAGTTGTCTCTAAAAGTAATCTTAAAGTGGTCTCAAATAATTTGTAGAAAGATTTGTGACAACAAGTGGTCACAAATAACTTATTATTAGTGACCATAATTGTGGTGTCAAAAAATGTTATACAAAAGACCTCTTTTGTTGTAGTGAGGAGAATGCCAAATTCCTTTGGCCTGCCAAGTGTCCAATATAAATTCTAAATTTATAATTTAAATTCAATACCTTAAAAAAGAACATAGAGTTAAAATTATGATAGATCCAAAGAAAATAAAGGAAAATACATTTTTTTGTGAAAAACCACAAGTGTCCTAAAAAAGAGCATGGTGTTAAAATTATGATAGATCCAAAGAAGATAAAGGAAAACACATTTTTTTGGTGAAAAATCATATAACAATACGTAGTAATCACTCTTATCTTTTTTCCTGTGAATCAAAACTCCGAAACTTGCGCTAATGGATAATCTGCATAAGAAATAGTAATAAAAATTAAAATGATGAAAAATAAAAGATTAAATGCACTAAAGAGTTTTTTCATTTCACTAAGAAAAAAGGAGAAGTAAATGAAAAATTTGAAGAAAAAAGAAACGTAACCAACATATGAAAGAATCCCAAAAAAGAAAAGGTACAGTTAAAATGAGTAAAACAAATTGCAATGAAACAAGAAAAAAAATTCTCTAATTAGACTACAATTGTGTAATTGAACAATAATTACCGAACTAATTTGTACACAACTCTCAAAAGTCAGTGATTCCCAAATAAATTAAATTAGTGCATCCTAATATCTTTCACACCATAATGAAATTGATAAATGTTAGGAATCTAAAATTGAAGCTCACAAACGTTAGGTCCGAAAGCCATGAAATAAATAATATTCATCTCAATGAAAGAATAAAAATGAAGTGAAACAAACACGATCTCCTTTTTGAAACGGAGGGAGAATATAATAAGATTGCACAGATCAAATTCGTATAAATACAAAATTCTATCTACTAAAATAGATATGTTGAAATTTCAAAATACTCTACCTACACCAAAAGAAAAAAAAAATCAAATCTTAAGATACTATAAGCCCATGCATCTTACGGGGTCCTTATCTAGTTAATATGAAATGGAGGTGGTATAACTTAAGGGTAATTCTAAACACAACCACCATTTTACTATTCACAGCCATTATTTTAAATTAAGTAAATTAAATCATATAAATTTTAAATTTTATCCGTTTTCTTATTTACAGCCCCCTATTCTAAATAACCCTCCAACTTTTCTTCTCCTCTTGGTAGCCACCGCTTTAAACTTTCTCATGTTTGCATATTGTTCAAATTTTACGAATGAGACAAATAAAATAATTCTTAATGAAAATAAAAATCTCCAATTTAAAAAATTAGAACTTTGACGCAAATAATTTTTGTTATACAACCCTCAAAAAATCTAATCATAATTCATTAAAATTTAAATTTTGTCTGCAAATACTAATAATATATAACGTTTTGCAGACAAATCTAAACTTTGATTAATTATGATTTAGATATTTTTAAGGTTTATTCACAAAATTTGTTTTCGTCAACGCTAAACTAAGTATTTTGCAGCCTAATTCCCTATATTAGAGATTTTTATTTTCTATAGTAATTCTTTTGTCATCTCTTTCATACAACTTGAACAATCTGCAAATCTAAGTAAGTTTAATATTTGTTTGGTCAACGTTTGAAAATCACAAAGCAATGGTTACAGATTGAAAAATAAAAACTGGGGGATTATTTGGTATAACAGTATAAGGGGTTATAAAAAGGAAAAGGATAGAATATAAAATTTATATAATTTAATTTACTTAATTTAAAATAATGACTGTGAATAGTAAAATAGTGGTTGTGTTTAGAATTACCCATAACTTAATTTGACGGAATCAACAATGCTGTTGGACCAAACCCAATTCCTAACAAAGCCTTATTAAAAAATAATTGACCAATACTCCACTTTTGAAAAATTCTCTCAAATTTAGAGATATCCCTATCTGAACTTCTTAAATAATCTATCTTCGAAAATATTGGAGAGAAGAAAGAGAAAGCAGCCCAAGTGCATAAATCATAATCCCAATATCCCAACCCAAAAGTCAAAACCTAAATCATTCATTAAAACAATTTTCCAAAGTCACTGGCTGTGGAAACCAATTATGGTAATTTAGTCTGATAACTTTTTATATTTATAATTTTTATCTCAAAAGATAAATTTTTTAATTTAGTTCCGTAATTTTGTACGTAATTCAGATTTAGTTATTCTTTCGCTGCTAATGATCAATTTGGCCGAAAAATTACACGTGTCATTCATGTTACTCATTTTTCCAATCGATTTTTAAATATGAGAGTCATGTGACAAATTCAGACCAATATAAAAAGATTTGGGGAAAAAAGTCCTTAATTCTTAAACTTAAATGTTTGGAGGAGTAAATTGCAAAAGTGTAATTGTAGACTAGAGAATCGCAATGGCACTATAAATAATCCCTTAAGCTGCTGCACCTTCTCCTTCCACACAACCCAACACTATCTCTCTCATCTCCAAAAAAGAAAATGAACCTCTTCTCTCTCTATACCTTTCTTGCCCTACTTCTAGCGGCCGGGAAATTCGGTTCCGGCCAGAACTGTGGCTGTGCGTCAAATCTGTGCTGCAGCCAATACGGATACTGTGGCACCGGAGACGCTTACTGTGGCACGGGATGTCGTTCAGGACCATGCTTTGGCAGCACTCCATCAGGCGGAGTGAGAGTTGCTGATGTTGTGACAGACGGTTTCTTCAACGGGATAGTGAATCAGGCAGCGTCGAGCTGTTCGGGAAGGGGGTTCTACACCCGGTCGAGCTTCCTCCAGGCGATCAGATCGTACCCCCAGTTCGGGACTGTGGGGGGAGCCGACGTTGCTAAGCGGGAGATTGCGGCTTTCTTCGCTCATATCACGCATGAGACTGGACGTAAGTTTTTGCAGTTTATGTGTTTCTTATTACAGTTGATATGTTTATTGCATGCAGTCGTTGTGCATTATGAAACTAAGCTATGTAGGCGTCAATTCGATATTGGGTTAAGGTGTACTAGGTGAAAAGAGTGGCTGAAAATTTGATGTTCTTGCACATTATTTATAGTATTGCTTTTTATTATAAAAGTATCACCTTATTGATAAATTTATGCGAAAACAAAGTATTATATTTTTTCAATTAAGTGATGCTTCTAAATTTAGTTCGACTCTTTCTATATAAAAAGATCCATAAATATAATGCACATAAGTTGTTGCCTGTTTATTAAGCTTAGCTTGAGCAGGGTTGTAGTTCTTATAAAAAGAAATGATCATATTTCATAACGTCATAGAAGTATGGGGAAAATGGAGTGTTATTACTTTACACAATGAAACGAAAATAAATAAATAAAGAATAATAATAATAATAATAACAATGGTAACAGTAGTAGTTTGTTGCGTCGTACAAAAAAAATGAATGTTGTGAACACTGTTACAAATCAATGAGAAGAGCAGAAGAATTATGTAAATATTGTAAGAAGGGAGAAATAAATTCTGAAATTAATCTAAAAATGTGAGTGGATTATAAAATACCAACTCTTTCTCCCTGGAATGCGGCAGCTAAAGAATAGAAAAAGAAGAGTCTTGAACAAACCATCTAAATTGTACTAACTAGTCAAAGATTCTGGTATACAGGAAATGCAGTACTCTAAGCAAACACTTGATTCTTGAAGGAGCCATGCATCCAAACTGCTAATTAGTCAAAGATTCTGATGCATAACGACTATAGGAAATGCATCTTATTGTACTCCCCCGTCCCAGTTAACTTGTCCTACTTTCCATTTCGATCCGTCCCACTTAACTTGTCACACCCATAAATGGCAATTAAACAACTCCTTTTAAACATTAATCTCACGTCCTTCACTTCAATTAATCAACTTATCACCTCTTCAACTGCCTTACTCCACTACAAACTTTATTCATACTTCCACTCCCAAATAGATCTCACGCCCATGTTTTCTTAATTATTTGCCATGAATACCGTCACCTCAAACATATTTGTTGGAAAACCCCAAATTAATAGGTCATGTATGGCATAATTATTGACTAACGGTGATTGATATGCTTAAATTGATAACTTTTTGCTCAGGACTAAAATTGAATTTATGTAAAATAGATAATTTTTCCTAGACAAAACCCATTCACCATGACCACAAATGAAATTTTCTGATTTAATCTACAAAACAAGAATTATGGAAAAGGCAAAATACAAATTAATAATAATTATGAAAAATTGACGCTTTCATTTGGATTTTTCCATCCAGATTTATGCTACAGAGAAGAAATAAACGGGCGATCAAGAAACTATTGCGATAGTAATAACAGACAGTGGGCTTGTGTTGGCGGAAAGAGCTACCACGGCAGAGGCCCCATCCAAATATCCTGGAACTACAACTACGGCCCGGCGGGGCAAAGCATCGGATTCAATGGCCTGAATGATCCAGATATCGTTGCCAGAGACCCAGTTATTTCATTCAAGACCGCTCTATGGTTCTGGATGAGGGCTTGTCACGCCCCGATTACATCCGGCCAAGGATTCGGAGCCACCATTCGCGCTATCAACGGCAACCTTGAATGCAATGGGGCCAATCCGGCCACCGTCACAGCTCGTCTTAGTTACTACCAAACCTATTGTAACCAGCTCCGAGTTGATCCTGGACCTAACCTCAGGTGTTAAGTAGTAAACATGTATGTCGGAGAAGTGATCCAAATAAAAAAGAAAAACCTCTAGCACGAGCTATTAGGTATCCATTATATATACAATGTATCTGTGTTGTGTGATCATAATAAATAAAGTTTATACTCTTCCACAAAGATGTGTTAATTAGATAAATTTGTAAGAATGCCTTCCACCTATCACATAATTATAAGGGTTAATTTCTAATGCACAGCAGAAGTAATCACACAATACTGGAGAAGCAATTAAACGTTGATAAGATTATGCCGTTTAATCTCAGCAAGATAAATTTTCTCGTAAAATAATGTTCAATCAATAACGCCCTACATCAAAACCCGAACAACCAAATATATAGGTTCATGCAAAAGGAAATTTTAAAACTACCAAAAACAAACTGCAAGAATTATATCAATCATAAAAAAGGGAATGGGTTAGGCCCGTTTGCTGCGATCCATCTGCTCCAAGAAGCCCAACGCCATACGATCCACATCATCTCCCCCGGGGTAAGGAGGATTCGTCCCCAAATCAACAGCATGCTCGTCATTCGACGAATCACCCAAGTAAGGTAGCAAATGTTTGACGTTGAAGACGTCGGTCGGAAGTACGAATGTGGCTTGGAAGAGCAACACGATATGCATTGGGATTGATACATTCAAGCACCTCCACAGGACCAATCTTGCGGGTAGCGAGTTTATTATAAGCACGAGCGGGAAAACGATCTTTAGTCAGAATGACCCACACAAAATCGCCAACCTCAAAGAGCAACTCACGACGACCACGGTCAGCCTTGGCCTGTTGCAGGTTAGTGTGACTTGCTGGTGGATGTGTCGAATGTCAGCGATAAGATCATGAGCAGTGCCGTGAGGGCGAACCGCATCAGGGACGACCAAGAAATCCAGCGGGCCGTGAGGAAGGTAACCATAAATAACCTTAAATGGGGCAAAGCCGGAAGAGCGGTTCGTCGCTTTATTGTGCGCGAACTCAGCTGGGGCAAACTTGGTGTCCCACGATAGAACGTGCTCACCAACTAGAGCACACAACAAAGAACCCATATTGGAGATATTAAAGGAAAAGATACTTAATTATTATACCTTGTAAAATAGCTGTCAATTAGCTTGTAATTGATTCTGATTATCTCCTCTAATTTGGGAGTTTGTTGTACTGTATCTTTGTATAAATGAATATACGCCAATCACCAAAGGCAAGGTGATTTTCTCACTCACACAACCCAAGGAGCGATTGACGACTTCCGTCTGACCGTTTGTCTGTGGGAGGTAGGCAGAGCTGAAATTTAGGGTAGTATCCACCATACGCCACAGGCTACGCCATAAGTGGCTCAAAAACCGAGTATCACGATCTGAAACAATACTGGAGGGCAGGCCATGTAAACGGTACACATGCTGAAAATAGAGCTGAGCGACGGCAACGACGTCCGTAGTTTTCTTACACGCAATGAAGTGGACCATTTTTTAGAATCGATCTACGACAACAAAGATCGTGTCGTTACCCCGCTGGGTCCGGGGTAACCCAACGACAAAGTCCATACTGACGTCGGTCCATGGCTGAGTCGGAATAGGCAGGGGTAAGTAGAGCCCGGCATTGGAAGATTGCCCTTTCGAGACATGGCATGTTCGGCAGCGGGAGACATAGCGGTTGATAGCGCGGCGAAGGGACGGCCAAAAGTAGGACTTAGCGACAAGCTGGTAGGTGCGATCTTGTCCCGTATGACCCAAATTGTGCAATTCTTGGAGTATCAGTAGACGTAAACTGCCCGAAGGGACACATAAGCGAGAGCCCAAAAAAAGAAAACCATCATCCATATGATAATCAGTGCGGTCACCCTGCTGCATTTTCTGAATAACGGCCGAAAAGAAAGGATCCGAGACACAAGAATCCCATACAGTGTCAAAACCCGGGACATGGGAGTGTATTTCGGTCAAGAGTGTTTGCCGACGGCTCAATGCATCGGCCACACGGTTTGTCGCTCCGGACTTGTGTGACGACAAACGTGAACTGCTGCAAAAATGCATGCCACGATGCATGGCGAGACGAGATTTTATCCTGGCTACCAATGTGGCGTAAGGCGTCATGATCAGTGAAGAGGACAAACTCTTTGTGAAAAAGAAAAGATAATGATGCCAGTGCTTAATTTGTTTTATTTTTAATTTTTAATTATAATGCTCTATCGCCTATAATAATACAATAGAACTCAACTTCTAAATACGAGAGGGATATGACCACCATGTACAATAAAAATATTTAAAATTTGAAATTTTACTTCATACATTTAAAAGAATTATTTATAAAATCATAACTAGATGTCAATAAATTAACAAAATAATATTTGTTTTTAAAATAATCTTTTAAATACAAAATAGAATAAAAATGATTTAATAGATTAATAAATAGAACTAAATTCATAAGTTATTAAAATTTATTTAATTATTTTAATAATAAAGAATTTCCTATTTGTCTTATATTCGAAATTAATGTGTTAGCTTGACAAATGTAGGAGTTCACTGTGATATGTAAGAGAGTATAAAATTATACAGATAAATTTAATCGATTATCCGTCAAAAAAGCGACAAAAGGGTCTCAACTAATCAAGTCAAGTTGAACAAATGCATAAGAGGTTTTATTATTTATCAGTCGGGTTTCAAGTAGGAACGTAAAAGAACCAAACTGAAATGAATATCACGAGATTCGATTCGGATTCGAGAAATTTGACTTCGATTCGATTGGTTGATCGAATTTCAAATGCGATTCGAATTTTTTTCCGAATATATTCGATTTGATTTGTGATTCGTAAATTCAATATTTTTAAAAAAAAATTACTGATCTTTCGAAAATATTCGATACAAAATTAAATATGTATGGATTTGATTTGATTCGAGATTCGAAATTCAAAAATCAAAACTGCATGTTTTGTTTACTTAGAATGTATATATTTACTATTAAATATATATTTATTTATTATAATTATATTATATATTTAATCTATTATATATATCGTATCGAATCATCGAATTTGACGAATCGAATACATATATATTTGAATTCGGATACGAATTTTATTGAATTGAATCATCTAAACAAATTCGAATCACCAATTGAATCAGTATTATTTATTTGACTTGCATCTCTAGTCACAAGACGATATTAAGAACTGATGCTCAGGTTTCGGCGAAAATGGTTCCGTCGTAGCTGTTTCATGGTTCGGTTAACTTCTCCATAATACTTATAATAAAATGTAACAAGTCATATTAACTTTGTTGAGTGGAAGAGCTGGTATGGCGCTATACAAAGATGTATCAGGTCCTGAGTTCCGATTCTCTGTACTTTCAAATATTTTCCAATTTTTTGTGAGTAATGAACATTAGTATCTTTAGCTTACATGGTAGCAACTTGGTTGGTAGCTTAGTAGGTCTTGTGTTCAATTCTGTATGTTGTCAAATAATTTTCAAATTTTAGCTTTTATTTAACATGTTATATATTTGTATTGTTAATTCATGATTAGTATTAATTTTAGCTTAGGTGGTAAAAGCTTGGTTAGTATAATTAGAGGTCTTGTGTTCGAATATCTGTAAGGGATTTTATTTTTTAGTTTATTCCAGGTTCATTTATCAATTAGACATAATTAATATTGTCACATTATAAATAAATTTAAATATATAAGATGAAAAATTATCGCCGCTTATTAACCTAACTAATGACGAAAAAAATATCTCGTTGCATAAAATTAGTATTTGCGAACGATAAAATATTTCATGATTTAGCAAGTTATTGTCCTTAATAGGTGGACCTCTCTAATACTTTATGCCTTCAATAAAAATGTTGACAAATTGAAATCCATTATCACGAAATATGAGCAATGGTGACAAAAGGTGAAGGTCACTAGTTTTAAAAACCTATAATGATCAAATATAACATTGTCATAAATTAAATTAAGACGAAATAATGTACATTGTCATCAAATTTATATATATAGGACAAATATTTATTGTCACTTATTAACTCCACTAAATAATGACGAAATAATGTCTCATCACCGTAAAATTAGTATTTGCGACAATAAATATTCATCAGGTATTAGTAAGTTATTGTGTGTGCCTCTTTAATACTGTATGCCTTCAAATAAAATTGTGACGAAATGATATACATCATCACTAAATATGAACAACGGTGACTGTTGAATTGGATAGTTTTGCCTAAACATTGAGCATAGGATTATACATCATCGAACACAAATCAGGTTGAAGAAAGCTGGAAAACAGAAGGAAAAGAAACAGGTTGAATAAGTCAGTTTCTGGAAATTGGAAATGACAACGCTTTGTAACAGAATTAACTGTCAAAACCGTTGCAAAACCGTTGTCGTTTTACTTGTCATCCGTTGTCGTTTGCAGTCACTTTCAGAAGCAGTTATTTGTGTGCAGTTTTGGATTCTAGCTTGGTGTGCCGGTTTTAAACTGATTTCAGCTGGATTATTTAGTTGAGGAAAGCTAGTTTGTTACAATAACTTCATTCAATTCATTATTTTTCTAGAGAGAGAATGAGAGGAAAGAAATCAAGAGAGGAGAATAGCCATAGTTGAGATGAGCTTGAACTCTTGAGTGTTTTTTTCTTTGTAAACTCATTTTTGATATAGTGGACAATTCCTCTTGGCCCGTGGACGTAGGCAATCTGCCGAACCACGTAATTTCTTGTTGTGCGATTGTTTTCTTTTGTTTTTCATTCTTTGAGCTTGTGAAAAGGAATTATCACTTTGGTGATCAAAGTGTTTGATTGTTATTGTTGTGTTCAAGAAGACTTATACTCTAACAGTGACAAAAGGACATTGTCACTAATTTTTAAAAACCATTAAAATAACATTGTCATAAAAGAGTAATAGTAGATAATGCTAAATTTCGTCACCAGTTATTGTGATATTGTCATCAAAAGACTTCTGCAAAAAAATTACCATGAAATTCTGCTTTTAGATATTATCATGACAAATTTCTTATTTCTGTCATGATATATGCAAATAAGTGACGAAATAAATTATTTATAGTGATAATAGTAAAAATTGTCATAAATATAAATACTTTAGTGATGAAAGTCGTATTCGTCACTATAATGCAATAAAATATGATAAAATATCGTGCGTCACCAAAAAAATCGTCATAAAATGTGCAATTTCTTGTAGTGTACTTGTACGTTTTTCCTTTCTTAACTTGAAACTTATTGTAACTTTGATATTTCGTAATAAATGATTTTTTTTTCTAATTTTCACTCTTTTTTTCATGCAATATTATATTATAAATTAAATAAAAAGTATAAATATTATATTTTATACATATATAAGAATTACAATAGACAATAAAATCTATATTACCTTTAAAAAAGAATTATAAAGACAACGGTTATAAACCGTTGTTGTAGGACTACGCCAAGACCACATTCCACAGCGGTTCCTGACCCCTGCAACAACAGTTAAAACCGTTGTCGTAGATGGAGTCTACCGCTATGCCACCTACGACAACGTTCACAAAACCTCTTTAACAACGGTTAAAACTCGTTGTCTTTTAGCTTTTTTTATAGTGGTGATATATAATGATGGGCTATGGTTGTATTAGTGACGAGATTTGCCGTTATTATAAAGACTTTTTAGTGGCGGAAAATTATACTATCATTGTTTACTAATTAGTGACAGGATCTGTTCACGTCATTATTGACTTTTAATGGTAAAAGCTATAGCCAGAGGTGATGACGGGATATTTCCCATTAAGTGACAGGCCGCAATGGGATGGCCCACGTGGGCCGCGGGTTTTAGCGGGTCGGGGTGGTTAGGGAAAGCCAACCTGCCAATTTTTTTAAGTCATTCAATTCATTAAAATTAAACCCTATACTTAAAATTACTTTCACTTTTTATTTATCAATTACTTTTTAAAGAAAAAAGAATTTCCTTCCGACTCAATTATATAGTACATCAGCAATTAGGGGGAGAAAGAATAGTGGCAAAAGTCTCTCCTACTGTCAACGATGATTGAGTGAATGTAAAATTATTGTAGTAGTTTTTCTTGATTATTTTGATTCAATACAATTTGAATGCAATTTAATTACTTGTACAAATCCAAATGTAAAATTTATTTGAGTGATGAATTAGATTTTTTTCAAAAGAAAAAAAAAATACTCCTAATCTATAAACAGAGAAAAAAACCTCTTCCTCCCCTCAAGTTGACTCGAACCCAAAACGAGGAAATTGCGGTTTTGGTCCCATAGGACACAGGGCAATTGCATTTTGGTCCCAAAATTTTCACATTTGATCCCACAAATATAAAACCGAGCACATTTAGTCCCACCATCACGTTTTCTGTTAATTTTGCTTGCACTTATAGTCCCAAAGTTTTTGTGCGGTTTTGGTCCCAACCAAACAAGCACTATTAGTCCCAAAGTTTTTGTGCAGTTTTGGTCCTAACCAAACAAGCACTTTTTGTCCCAAGATTTTTTACATTTTTCGTCCCAAACCAAACAACCATTTTTTCCCTCCAGAAATCAGTTTTCGATTGGTAGCTGATTGAATCTCTTTTCCTCTCCTTCCATGCTACTCTTTACATCAACCTGCATTTTTGTCTCCAGACTTGGCTGTCAATATCTGAAATATTTTGAGCTTTTAATTAATATATGACACAATTAAGAATATGATCAGATATATAAATCACCAATATAATGTAATGAAATCTCCCCTCTCAGTTTTTGCTTGATATTCGATTTTGCTACACCAATTCATCCGAGTCGTTCAACCAAAAAAAATTGTATAAATATAAACTGATTCTCCGTGAGTAAGCTATGAAGATGTAATAGAAAAACAAGAATCATTTTGCTATTTTGCTTCCATCTCTTACAACCAACATTTCAATAATTTAAACACACATATCATGGAAATTATGTGAAGCAGAATAATGGTACAATACTCAACAACCCTTTTTGTGGATATTATGAATGCAAAATAATGAATCATGAACCTTATTGAACATATATCCTATATAAATGAGAAATGTCAGCAAGCAAAGTTCTTTTTCGGTCCTACCAAACAAAATATTGGAACGTAGTTAAAAAAAATTAAGGATTTTTAGATCCATGAACATCAAAACAACAATAGATTTGCTACTCTATGGATTTATTTAAATGAGAACATTCTAATTAGCTTTTGAAAATCTAGAAAAACTTATTATAAGTTGTAGGATCTGAAAATGTGTTCATTATTTGTAAATTGAACATGTATAATTGCATGAAAAATGGTCTGTAACATCTCATGTCTCCACATTCTCAAATCCAAATTCATTTGAATTCCAATCGAAAAATACCTCGTACATGGGATCATCAACGGTCTCCTCTATTTTAATCTACTATACTTTCTGAAATTAATTTGTCTAGATCATGAGGGCCCCACAAATGATCCACGGGGCAAGGTTGCCCTTCATCAAGCCTCCACTACAAGAATTTTTGAAATAGACAACAGATTTTAGCTGTTGTCCAGTTATAAATAAGTCTGTTATTAATAGTGCTGTTGTTAAAAGTACCATTTTTACTACAAGTAAAAACTGTTGTCTGTTCCATGGACAACAACACTTTATATAACAGACATAATCTGTTGTCTTTGTTAATTTTAACTACAGTTTGTATCTGTTGTTTAATCTTAAAACTGTTGTTTTTGTTAGTTTTAGCAACAGTTTTTCCCCGTTGTTCTACAATTTAAATCGTTGTTTATTTAGTGTTTATTTTCGAATTTAGCAGCTCCTTTTAGCAGTTGTTATTTACCCGTTGTTCTTCATTTTAAATCGTGTCTATTTAACAGATAATTTATAAAAAATCATTATAAATTGAAAAATAATTACCCGTCTCTCAAATATGCATTGATAGATCAAAATAAATCTCCCCAATCAAAGATAAAACATGATTGTGTAATATCTAAAAATGTGCAATTCATCAAAAAGGATAACAAGTGTACTCCTTGCCACTTTACGCCACAAAATATTAACTAATTTGAATCAAAGACGACTTCTAAAAATGTTTGAAACTCCGCAGCAACTTCTTCAAAAGATATGTACATTCTTTGCCTTCCTGCCAATGAAAATATTATAAACGAGTACGTCAACAAAAGAAAAAATAACAGAAAAGTAATATTATTTAATACAATTGACATACCAGCATAATTCAGTCATCATAGACGTAATCTTGGACACAGTCTTCCCACTCACTACGAACTTCATCAATGTCTGCCACACTGTATTCCGCTTGTTTAAACTATTTAACACAAGAATAAATAATTAATTCCATTTTACGAATGCATAAAAATAACAGAAAAGTAATATTATTTATGTAAACAAATTCATTAGTTAAAATTACCATCGATCGTAGAGAAACCCGGTCAATGGTTTCAGTTTCTTCAGTGATTTGTCTCATGAAACGCATTACATAGAAACCACACTGAACATCATCGGGTTGGCGAGGACCCTGAGTTAAAAAATGTTAATAAAAATACATGTAAACCAAAATACATATGTAATCATATTTGAAGTAAAGTGCTTACAGGTATTATTTCCCATATTGGCCGTTTTTTCCCTTTAATACCCTTGGCTTCCTTAAAACTTGTTAATGCTCTTCATACATTCAAAAGTGTTTAAGTCAGAATGTCACTTACTCAATAAATTTTTTAATTGATAAAAAATATCTAGACTTACTTGTCCACAATATATTTCCAATCGGAACTTCGAATTCTATGATTCATAGGATCCATTAAGTAGACAATCTCCTTGTAAGGGTCGATGGCACTGAGAATCCTATGATACCTATACACGTACATTAATGAGAAAATTCCAGCTATAAAATGGGAAATATAAGATTTCGTAATTAGAGAAATAGTTCTAACCCAACATTACTTGGCACCAAGACTAGCTGATTTGGTGATGAACTTATCAGCCTATTTGCTACAAACTGTGCCATTTTATTCAGTCTTTCAGCCTTTTGGTCTTCAGTCTCTTTCTCATCTTGGAAATATGGGATGCTATTTGGATTCATAAAACAGAATTTGTCTTCTATGCCCTTTTCTTTCATCTTTCTAAAAAGATGCCTAGTATTTCAAGAAACATACAAGGTTAGTATAAATAATCAATGAAAACTCGAGGTAGCAAAGAATACTTAAAATTCAAGGATTACCATATGTAGACAACTATACAATTGCATGTGATTGGTTGCAACTTGTAGACAAAACAGATATCCTCTAGTTGCGCATGAATCGTAAAGTCCACCTCAAACACGTCATAATCAAGTGGGATTTGTACGGTTTTGTACTTTAAAGCATGGTTGGCATAGCAAAATAATATCTTCAATGATTTTGGAACATTTGCATGCCTTTTCACTTGAAGATTGTGCTTCTTTTTGGGTTTCTAATATAGTGAATACACATGTTAGAATGGTGTTTTGCTTCAATTATATATATGTATTGAAATAAAGAGTCACATTTACCTTCTCTTTCAAAACTACCAAGTGTCTCGGCCATGCTACAAAAGTTCCCACAGCATCAATAAGCAGTTCACACTCACCCGAGATTGGGATAGGCAAAAGTGCTGATTTGTTCACTACTTCATCGATGGATACACGCACACAGTTGTTTGGGAATGGAGCAGAATGCATTTTTTCCTCACCAACAGGAACAATAGTTCCAAATGCAGCAATGGCTTTGGATGATTCTAACCTCAAACCCACTGGATCCCCCTATTACAAAGAGATATACATATAGTGATCCATATTTTCAAAGACAGGTAACGTAAATGAAATCTGGTAATTTTACCTGCAAAGCTACATCGTCAACTTCAAGAATCTGCACATCATCCAAATCTTTGTCATGCTCCAAATCAGCCTCCAAATCTTGCTCATCTTGTTTTGCCATCCGTTCCTCTAGTTTTCTGATGCGTTCGTCTTGGGCAGCGATAATCTTCTTGGTCTCCATTAATTCCCTCTTTTGCTCATTGAAAAGAGTTAGGTCGGGATTGTTATTTCCTTTGGGAGTGTTGAAGTAGGCTGTTGGAGTCACATAACCTCCAACTCCCATCACACGGCCAGGATGTTCTTTCGACTCAAGCGATCGTGGGACAATACCATCATTTACTCCCGTGATTTTTAGCGTACCCCTTCTCCTTTCTTCTATAAACTTATCCTGTGATGCATAAACAAAGAAGCAAAAAACAATAAAAAAACCAAAAACCAATAGTCAGTATGTATACCAATTCCCAATTCTTTTGCTATAGGATTATAGAGCAATTAACATAAAATATGTGCTTACAATTTTATTCACTGTTTCTTTAAGTTTTTTGTCTTTAGAATCAATTTCCCCTTTTTTGTTCATGCGTGCCCTCTTATATAGAATAGCTCTGTTTATTTCATCATCGGAACACAATTCATCAGCCTGCCAAATAAGAGAGAGAGAGAGAGACAGAGAGAGAGGGATGTTAATTATGGTAACTGTAAAATATTGTTTGAAGATAATGAATTCATAGTGAAAATATAATTTCAGTGCTTACTATTTCTTCAGCTAAGCCTGAATAACCCTTGCGAGCAAGTCTATGGGGGTGCTTGACTGCTTTTCTCTTCAGTTTCTGTTCCTCGCTCCGTTTCTAGGATGTAGAAATAAGTAAATTATACATGCTAGTTTTACATGTATATTAGGTCAATTAAAGGTCGTAATATGGGACATATGCATGTGTATTTGGGCGAAAAGTGATTAAAATCCATCTTTTGAGCTAGATGACGTGTTTCTGCTTGTTTTAGTGTTATTCAGGTATAAAAAGGCCAAAAAGTCCGTTTGGGCAAGGTTCGGATGGAAAACGAGCAAGAAAAGTCGGAAATAGCAAAGAGATGTTGAAGCATGATCAGAAAGTCTGACTCGATCGAGGGAGAAATGAAGAGCAAAACGTGAAATTGGTCAGAAACTCCAACTCGGTCGAGGGGGATTTTGCCTCGGTCGAGTTGACCCAACTCGGTCGAGGTCGATTCTGACTCGGTCGAGTTGGAGTTTCTGACCAATTTCACGTTTTGCTCTTCATTTCTCCCTGGACCGAGTTTCTAAACAACTCGACCGAGTCAGACTTTCTGATCATGCTTCAACATCTCTTTGCTATTTCCGACTTTTCTTGCTCGTTTTCTAAACAGGAATTGGCAAGTATTCATTAAGTGTGAAGGCTTTACAAGAAAAATATAAGGTTAACCAACATATGCTATTAATCATTTCTGCAGAATTAGTAATACTATGAGTAAATCTATTAGCCTTGCAGAGTGAACCTAGATAATGATGGGTATACTGTAGAGGCTTTCTAAAACTACCAGATAACTATATTGTAGTCAAGCGCAGATACGGTTGGATTATATTCCTGAGATAAACATAAATCTACATCTCTATGTCCATCTCATGCCAAGATACAAATGTGACACAATATGAGGCGACCCTTTCCCTCATATGTTTGCCTCCTCAACAAGGGAGCTTACCATGCTAGTAGTTATATCACCTTTGGATACTAGGGCACCAAGAATGAACTCCAGAGCTACAAGATCTCCAATATTTGAATCTACGACAAGACTCAAAAGATTTTTAGCAGTTTCCACTGGGTTTTTCCCTATATATATAGTAATGAAAGCGTTCTCAACGGCCTCATAAATGGATTTGTCTTGGGAAAACACCTGTTGTCATCCAGGAAATAGAGATGTTATGATCCTAAAAAAGAGAATCCTAGGAAAAAAGATGATAAAATGATACTAGAGAAAGAGGGTGTATCAGAGGGAAAAACAAAACTAAATCATGCTTCACAAATCGTACTGATGATGACCATGATGAGGCATTACCAGTGGTAGCATCTTTCAGAGACAGTCTTCTGATCCATCAATTTGGAATTGCCTACATCTCATTAGCAAAAGAATAGTATTCTCCACATCACTCGAAGACGATGAAGCCATTAATTGAACCAGGGTAGGCATAATGGAAGACATACACTTTGAGAATCTCAAGCCAGCCTCCAATGAAGCGACCAAGGTCCGAGTTTGCTCTATATTCCCCACATCTGGTACAGAATTATCGACCTGAAGTGTCTCATCATCCACATTGGCCAAGCTATCGCTCAAACTATCCTGATTCTTTGAGGCTACTTCAATCTCTTCATCTTCAATCCCACTATCTCCAACAGAAACTTCATTATCTGACTGCAATCTATCTGAGTTTTCAGGGGCACATTTTGGTGCAAGCTCATTCAACTTCTTCTTGTACTGCTCTAAGGTTGCCTCAAAAGAAGCTGCTCGAAGTTGCGGCCCAAAAGGGTTGTGCTGTAGCATCATGATAAGTGGATTAAGTGCTGATTTTCTGACTATTGCACTCTTATCTTCCAGTCTCCCAGAAGCCACTGCAGCAACCTCATTCCACAAACCAATTGAAACAGAATGCTCCTCACATAGTTCAGACCAGACCTGAAGAACTCGACTCCTAGTATAGGCTGAGACATCACGACAGCGCTCCAACAAGATTTCCAACATAGCTTGTTTCGTCCGAAGACGTATAGATGTTGAACTAGCTTCACCTTCAACATCACTAAAGGCCTTTGCAATTAATTTACCCAACACCCCAACTAGTGCATTCCTTATCTTGTAAGACTCCCCACCAAAATGTGGGACCAATAAGCCAATGTTAGTTGAAAGAAGCTTTGGCAACCGATCAGCTAGCTCTACCAGAAACCGCCCAATATTTTCTGCCCCAGCAGTGTCTTTAACATAGTCTTTTGGATTCGCCCTCCCAATTTCCCTGATGAGGGAAGTAGCCATGGTTCCATCAGAATATTTCTTTTCAGCTCCAGCAACAGCATCAGCCAACGGGGTAACAACAAAATCATATTTATGAATCAGGTGCAAAATAGAAGCACATGATTGTGCTATGTAGTGGTACTTAGTTGCACAGATCCCAATTATACGGCATAAAGCATCTTTGGCATCAGAATCTTTTAACAGCAACGGATTCTCAAACATCAAGAATGCATTTCTACAAGAAGCCATGTCTCAAATCAGATGTCGTTATCACTAAGTAACTCTGAAACTAAACCGAAGTTGCTTTTTCACTTACTTGACAATGAAGGACAAGTAATTTTCATCTGCGTCTGAACCGAAGAGAAACGAGAGGTCTATCTCTAATGAATTAGCAATTAAATTCATTATTCTTCGCCTCTGAGACTCCCAATTCCATGAATTAATAGACTGTTTCTTCCTACTAGAAGCCACCACCTACACCATTAAAACAGAATTAGCAAAGCCTGTTCCATCACCAGAATATCTGTTTACCTAATTCAAAAGAAACAGTAAATCTCATAAATAAATGCTACTGTTAATGCTATGCAAGCAAGTAAGAGAGTTACAGGCATGCTTGACAAGGACTTTGCTAAGTTGCATATTCGATTGAAAGGTATCCACAATGCTAAGCTATCAACCAAAAATAAGATAGTCTCCATTAGAACGAGCAAAAATAGTACGCATTGTAAAACTCACATAATGCATCAAGATATGCATTTCCACCATAAGCTCTGAATGCATTGCACAGAGCCAGAAAGCACAAATTTTTTATCGATGCTTCTGAATAACCACTTACGCAAATTCTTGTAACTAATTCGCTGAAAAATATGGATATACAGAAGACAGATTAAAAAGACGAACTAAAAGCAAGTCCGAAAAATATACCAAGACCAAAATGGGAAATACACCGACATGTAGTAAACATGAAAAAAAGAAATATCAAGGCTTAACGAAATATATAGACACGAGAGAGAAGAGAGAGAGAGAGAGATCGAATAAGACTAAAATCAAAGCCATGTTATCACAACCAAGAGCAAGAAGAATATAATTTTTAATGCCATAATTTTACGCCTCCAATGAGCAAAACCTTGTTAATTGAGACTAAAAGTGGGAAAGTGAGTACCTGAAATGGCCAATTGTGATAAAGTCACTTCTTCTCCTTCATTTTCCCCACGTGTACTGCTTTCAATAGTCTACAAGATGAATAAGGCATTAAAGATGATGGATTGGAGTGTTAATCTGAAGCCAAAATAATCATCAGCAATTCAGACAACGGAGATTCGGATCTTATCAATTGAACATTGCATTTTTGTCTTGCATTTATAGTAACACTACGTGTGCGTGTGTCTGTTGGTAGAAGACGATACCACACCTCGACCGTGATTCCAATTTTGAGATGGCTTCCTGCATAGAAGGGAAGTTATTCTTGAAGGATGACCATAACATCTTTCGGAAATTATCAACAGGTTGTCAAAAGTATGGGAATCTGAACAGATATCTGATCAAAATACAATCATAGTGGAACCTAAGATGCAGGTGTGATCCTCATATCCAACATGCAATAAATAACAATATACTTTATTGAGATAATGATTACACATTTGCAAACACCCATCTTATAATGAGATGTAGCTATGTTTTAACCCAATAAGCAGGCATTACATGGAGGCCTTACATAAAACAGAATATCATGATAATACTTCCAAACAGAACTCTTTTCATTATGAAATGTACTTTTGAGGTAAATAGTACGTAATTTGTATCCTGCTCAGCAGCCACACAATATGGAATTAAATGAGAATGATTCAGATTGGAATGACACGTCTACAGAGTTTTAGCATATTTTGATAGCATTATGGGAGAAAGGTGATAAGTTTTTCATATATATGGGTAGACGAGAATGGTTTGCTTGTTTAGATTCCAACTAGGGGACAAATAATTCAGGATGTTATATTTTTCTTAAAAAAAATGTGAAAGCTAAAGTATACTGATTCGACCTTGTCTTCAGGCAAAAACCTCCGAAGAACTCTATAAGCAAACCTGACAAACGATGAGTCATTAGTAAATGCAAAACACTAGGTTACTAATCACATCAAAAGACTTTAAGCAGACAACTAAATTCTCAAAAAGCATTTCAGGAACATAATTGAAGTACAGTATTACTTCATTGAGACCACCTGTAAGGTGCTTTTACCAAGGTAATAAACTTTGATATTTAATGCAATTCACGTGTTAGAACTCATAGACTTTTTTCCTCCCTGGTGCAAGGGGACAAAGCCCGCACATAACTCTTGCCTAAGAACTTTTCACTTCAGTCCCCACATAATGAATGAATTATACACAAGTAAAATAATTTTTAAGCACTCACGATGGTGAGTAAATGGGCCTTCCACACTCAAGATGTACAGTAACACAGTTCTCCATTGAAGTCAGTAGCGATCGAGTCTTGATCTCCGTATAGCCCTGTATAACACAAAAACAGTGACTTGTCTCGACTACCAAATTCTAACAGTGTTCCCGCCCAAAAAACCAGTAAGAGAAGTAATGACGTATACCGCAGCCTTGGTCAGTGCTTTAGCAAGTAGGTCTGTTGGGGATAAATCAGATGAGTTCAGTAGCTCTTCGGCAGCGGCCTTGAATACAGGAATGACACTGCAGATATTTAGCAGAACAAGAATTTTAGGGTACTAATATCTGACTAAGACAGGCATAAATAAGAACAGAAATTCTACCTGTCAGAAATCTCATTAATTTTTCCTGCAGCTTCAGCACCAGCAACTTTAGCTACATCAGATGGCTGTGGAGCAGATATATGTTCGAATTTAACACCTGATTCTCTTTCTATCCTAGAGAAATTTGACTTCCTTGGGTCATAAAGCATTACAGCAACACCACTTCTCCCTAATATAAGCATCAAAATGATATCTATCAATTGAACTCCATAAATCACTGACAAACATATAATCAAAAAAAAAAAAAAAACTAACATTGTCAATTTACCTGCTCTTCCTA
Organism: Ajuga chamaepitys; assembly: GCA_958295605.1. Taxonomy (NCBI): domain Eukaryota; kingdom Viridiplantae; phylum Streptophyta; class Magnoliopsida; order Lamiales; family Lamiaceae; genus Ajuga; species Ajuga chamaepitys. Next base: position 15,323,068 of record OY282506.1, read on the forward strand.
TTCTTCCAGACCGATGAATGTATGCCTCTACATCACGGGGAGGCTCATACTAAAGCATAACAGGTGTTTTCAGTAAAAGTCATGGCATGAATCCATATTAACAAAACAAGCAGAAAAAAAAAAAAAAAAAGATTAGAATAGTTCATTGATATGAACAGACCTGAATTATTAACTGGACATCATCAATATCCAAACCTCGTGCTGCTACATTTGTAGCAGCAAGTGTGGAAAACTTGCCTGATCTGAATCCAGAAAGCGTAACCTAAAAACATCGAAGGAATAACTATTAAAGGATGTCTATACATGGGATGTGAAGATTCTTTTATTAATTAAGTTCACTCTTACTTCACGTGTAGCCTGTTGTATGTCCCATGCAATGCTCGTGCTCCTGGAAGTACTCCAGCAAGTGTCGAAGCACAGTCCTTCGTCTCAGTGAAAATAATAGTTCGGCCTCCACTGGGGCAATAAAGAAAGGATCGAGTGAGTGAGGAATAGCAAGAGAAGACAATATAAAGGCTTCCCTAAAATAACATAAATGAAATTATTCATGCATTGCGAGGCCAGGGAAAAAAACCAACCTACTATAGCAGCTAATGATATCAGGGATAAGCTGAGTTCTGGCATTAGCAGTGCAAGGAAGAACAATATGCCTCACATTGGTGCTCGCCTTCATTTTCTCATTACCAACAAGGTCAGCAGTTTTCTTATCTGGTTTTAAGAATTTGGCAGATATCTGGAATCAGCAAAAGGAAGTATTATTAGAGAAAAAAGGGATGACCTTCAATCAAGAGCAAAACAATTAAGACAATCACCAAACCGAGAAAACGTAGCGTTTGAACTTTGCTAGCATCCTCCACCTTACCTTCAAAATACAGTAACGGAAAAACTTAGCGGAAGTACCCAATATGAATTTATTTATCACTCAACCTCTAACAAAAACAAAAACAAGGGATCATATTTATACATCCATCGTGAATGCAAACAATTTGATGAATCATTATTAGAAAAGAGAAATATAAAGAATTAGATGACTAATTTATTATGAAATTTCGATCAATACTACATTACATACCTAGAATAAGTTCAACATCTTCGACAAAACCCATCCTCAACATTTCATCAGCCTCATCAAGTACACGGAACTTCAGAGCTCTAAAATCGAGACTTCCCCTTTTATTTCCTCGGAGTTTCCATCTCCGGCGAGCATATTTATCTCGTTTACGAATTCGTTCAAGGATCGGACCTAGGTTTGTGCCTGAGGAGTAAAATTAACCCCGATTTCCCTGTGCTTTCGACATGGATGTCGCGTATGCAGATCGCGACAGATGTAGCTCACGGACTTGATTACATACATAACACCGCCGGATTAAGCATCGATATGGTCCACAAACATGTGAAGAGCAGCGGCATTATCGTGACAGAGCCGTCGTTCAATGCAAAGATTTGCCACTTCGGCGCGGCGGAGCTCTGCGGCGCGACGGGGGAGGAGGTTGTAGGGAACGAGAGATTCATGGAAGAGGAGGAGAGAGAATGGAAGAAGCCCGCGCTCTTGCGCGCTTTTCAGATTTGGGTTTTTGGGTGGATAACTGATTTGGGTCAATCATTTAATGGGTTTTATGAAATAGTGAATTGTCCAATGAACTATTAGATTTGGGCTTTTGTGTGGATATCTGATTTGGGCTTAGTGAAATAGCCAACCATACAATGGGCTTTATGACATAGTGAATTAATAAAAGTGATGATGGAGCCTCAAAAATTTAATCGGGTCGGACCGAACAAAAATTTAATCGGACCTAAAATTAGTTCGCCCGTCCTGTCTTATTGCCGTATAATATATTAAGATTATCTGGTCGGCCCGATAATTTCAATGAAGACTTTATTAAAATAAAATGCAATATATAAAATAAAATGCAATCTATAAAATAAAATCATAATTATTATTTTATTTCAAATATATTATCAATTATTAAAATTGCATTGAAGACTTTATTAAAATAAAATTTTACAACATAATAAAAGTATTGTAAATAAAAATGTCCTTTTCCAACTGTTTTTAAAAAATGTTGACAATAATGTTGTCTATTGGAGCAATGTATTTCCAATAGACAACAAATTTGGGCAACTGTCATTAAAAATGTTGTCTATCTGTGGAAAAGGGCGCTAAAAGATGACATATGTTGAAAACTGTTGTAAAATTGTTGTCTATTAGCCTGTGTTGTCGCTAATAGACAACAGATTGCCGTAAAATTGTTGTTAATTCATGAATAGACAACACTGCTGGAAAAAACTGTTGTCTTTTAACTGTTGTCTATTTATGAAATTGTTGTAGTGCTCACCCATGGTTTCCCCTTCCCGCTCCAATGCATCAAACTAACCCGACCCACATTCAAACCACAACAACTATTCTCTACATTATACCCACTTGGACCATGTTGATTCCACCTATGATCAATCCCTTCTACCTCTCCTCCAGAAACCAACATGAAGGGGGGGCCAAGACCCCAACCCATATATCCTCCTTTCCTCTGTATCTTCATCCATTTCTCAATTTGTTTTGTGTAGTCTTTCCTTCTCCATCTCTCCAGATCCATCATCATCACCCATGTGTTGAAGTACCACGTCTTATTTCCTTTAAACATGGCCAAAAAAATCGGATCGGACCAATATGCGACAAAAATAAAAGATGGGACTGAAAATGAAAAAAACTTGGGACTATAAACGCTTGTGAAATTTCTTGTGGGACTAAAGGTGCTCAATTTTGAATTTGCAGGATCAAAAGTGAAACTTTGGGGACCAAAATGCAACTTCTCCATGTCCTGTGGGACTAAAAGTGTAATTTTCTCGTATTTATTACGTCATTTAACGGACATGTGCTATGCACGTGATAAAAAACGTGAATGATAAACGTTGTAGGACTGAAAATGCAAAAGTTTGGGACTATAAATGCTTGTGAAATTTCTCATGGAACTAAATGTGCTCGGTTTTGTATTGTGGGATCAAATGTGAAACCTTTGGGATCAAAATGCAACTACTCTGTGTCCTATGGGACCAAAATCGCAATTTTCTCAACCCAAAACCAAAGGTATAAGTAGTGGATGCTCTGTTACCTGAACAATCCAATTTCGACATTAAGTTATAATTAGATCACAACTTGCTTAAGTTTTGAGTTAGTTAGAAAGTGTGTTTATAGAGTTTTATTTTTTCTTATTTTATTTTAAATTATATAGATAATTAATTGAAGATTATGACTTTCTCAAGGATTGATTACCAATCATAATCTAATCTAAAATGTGGGTTGGTCCGCCCCAACTTGTGACTCGTGGTGGAATGGGCTCCATCAAAGCTTTAGTAGTCTGTTAATTTTATGGTCCGCCCGGCCTTGCCCTGCCAAATGGTAGGGTTTGGTGGATTTTGGCCAGCCTTGCCTCGCCAATCTGTTATGACGGCTCTAATCGGTGTTGACAAGTACATTGTTTTTTTTTTTTTTTCTGATCAATTTGATCACCGACGAAAAAAATAGATTTAATATCCGACAATTTTAATAGTTACGAGATTAGATTAAAAACAAACTATTTCTTTAACTAAAATAATTTTAGCCCTATATTTGTATGTTATCCCTTTGGCAACAAGTAGAATCTAGGGAGTTTCGTAGTGGGCCTACCGGCAATATATTACTCCGAAAGATCCCAGCAACAAGTTATGTTATTAGAAAACGAAATCCTAACGTGTGAAAGTTTTCCTAATCTGCTTTTTCGTTTTTTTGTTTTTTATTATTTAAGGAAGTTTTCACGTATTTGTTCATTCACATAAATAAATTTTATCACATCCCACACGAAATTTTTTGTTTTCAAGATCATCATATAATGATTGATCGTCTCTTTCAAATTGGATGATATCATTCATTTACTCAAATATATGTAGCACAAATAAAATAATAATATTATATCACTATATATATAGTCATTTGAGGTTAAAAAACAAATGATTCCAAATAATGAGTATTAGTCACAATCATATTACTAGAGACATTATATCTTCACTAATTAGTTGTCTCAATAACTCGGATGCAAATAATATATTTGGGACGACAAATGTTATTTCAAATGCTTCTCAAATAATTTTTTAAACAACTAGTAATCTCTAAAATTAATCTTAAAATAGTCTCAAATAATTTATAAAAAAATTTGTGACAATAAGTGCTCGCGAATAACTTATTATTAGTGACCACAATTTTGCTTCAAAAAATAGTTTACAAAAGATATTTTTTGTTGTAGTGTACTGACACAAGAAAAACACATGACTCAAATTAATTGAGTTTGAATAAAAATTGCAAGAAAAACGTGAATTTATGGCCCACTTTTAGCGGCGAAAATTTAACTTTTATCACTAATATTAGTGACCCTAATACTACACATGCATTTTATCGTTAAGTTTATTTTACCATATAAATCTATAATTTGTCACTAAATTAATTTAACACTGAAAAGATAATATTAGTAGCAAAGTGAGCAACAAATTTATATTACGCAAAGTTAGCAACAAATTTGTTAAACTTCATTATGAAAAAAATAATACATAATATTTTCTCTAGATTATATATCACGGTTAAATATTCATTTCCACGCTAACGTTACCTACAAATAAATTGATTGTCGTTGCAAATTAGTTAAGTTTTGAAATTAATAAGGATTCACACACATATATATTGTTATGTTCCATAAGTCCCCGTCTAATTTCAACGAAGTTGTTGAAGCCCCACTTAAATACTAAACTGTCATCAATCATCTACATTTTCTATCAAATTTTTTCCCACTTAATCCTATTCAGATCATGCTTAAAAATATAATATTATAATTAAATACTCAATTTACTGTTCGCCTAGCCCCTGACTTGTTTTACAACCTTGATATTTTTATCAAGTAAAATAAACATTAGAAGAATATAACTTTGTGATTAAATATCTTTTTTAAATGCGATTACCTTTTTCGAGAGGTTAAACATTTCTTTGTTGATCCGTTGCGATCACTTATAGGTGTTCGTGAACTGTTCATCGTAGTTTTTCAGTATATTAAAACGCCCTTTCTATACATCGTCTTAAGACAATAATCATATTAATTATTATGCAACGAAGATGCATAATAATTTATAAACTTTTACCACATTCTATCTTAAGACAAAAAGAGTTGATGCGTAATTAATACAACCAAAAAAATTATTGGCAGACTTGTCACGCATCCCTCCAGCACTAAACGCACGTGGGATTCTCTCCTTTTTCAACCGTGTGGATGGATCTAGGAAGTGGCGGGGGCCGCCGGTCACTCCTCTTGGACTTCTAAAAATAACTTTTTACATGTAATTTTATTTAATATTTTTACAAGTGTTCATTCCCTTAAATATAAAATTTTGTCTTAATATTCTAATATAGTTGAAAACTTTCTACCCCTTTAAAGAATTCCTAAAATCTATAACTAACCGTGTCCCACTCCAAAATGCAGCAAATTATAATTTTTTCGAACCCTCCACTAACCCTAGCCATTTGTTTTCCAACCCATGCATAGCCCACTGAAAGCATACGATTTTCTTGATGATTTTGCACATCAATTAACAAATTATAACATTTGACCCACTTAATATGAAACATTTCACCATTACCCAACATCATTTTGCAACAAATGAAAATCTTTGAACTGCACACACAATATTCTCTATATAACTATTTAAACTAAGTTTTACACATAATTACCTTCTCCTTTTCAATATCCATGTTAGCAAGTGATTTCCCAATTTTATTGGCCTTCTTTTGTGCCTCAACATCATCATCGTCGTCATTCTCTTCGTCATGCAGAACAAATGGTATAATTTGGTATTCAACCTTTTCTGAATACACTTTATTCATAACCATATAAAGGGTCATGACAAAAATTATGACTCCAGTGACATACCAGCTGAATTGAATGTTCACTAGCGATTTAGCCCGTTCTAGGGCCTCTTCCTCGTGGCATCGTACGACCTTGTGGCCTTCCTCAGAGTTTATAAAACAACCCTTAGGGATTATACTAGGGGTCCATAGCATGAACCCCATGATCATAATCCAAATCCCTTGAAACAATATACTAATTGATCTCACAAAGCTATTCAAAAAGCTGTTGGGATAATTAATGCCTAAGATGGTGGTTACAAGTGATATAAATATGACTATTTGTAGTAGCCAATGGTATTGGCCGGCAACCCCCGCGTGGTCGTTGTGGTGGAAGTGGAAGAGGAGGAGCTCTTGCCCAAACGCAATCGCGCCGAGAAGGTTGATCAGCTCGTACTTGGCTGGCAGTGCGAATTTGTCTAGAAGGAATGAGTTGACGGCGTAGGTGAAGAAAGCGAGGGACATGTTGGCGTGTTCGAAGTTCTGGAGATGGTTGGATGGGATGGTGCCATCCAGGTCAAGAGGCTGGTGGCGTTCCGGCCCGATAAAGAGCTCCGTTAAGATATCCATGGAGGTTGCAAACATGATCAAGTAGAGCTCTAGGTACTTGATTCTTGAAGTTGGGAACCATGGTGATGACACGTAGGATTTAGGATGGAGGACGTAGAGTTTGATGTGGTTGATTAACTGCCACAGTCCAAGGATAAAGAAGCCCAATCCTAGTGCAGCATGGCCAATGAAAGTGCCCATTTTTTGACTATTTCTTTTTGGGATGAAGTGAGAAAAAAGAGACTTTGGGATCTGGAGGGAGTGAGATATGGGGGATTTATATAAGGTCCTAATGACAAAAGATCATTTTTTTTTTTTTAGTCTCGTGTGTGAACGGTCACACGTGTGACGGAATACATTTTTACAGAAAACATTGATACTTTTACAGGAAAAAGTAATACTTTTACTACATTGATACATTAACAGATAAAGGTGATACTTTTGGTAAAAAAATTGATACTTTTTTTTTTCAAAAAATGTGATACTTTTACAGATAAACGTGATATTTTTACCACAAAAAGTGATATTTTTTTCCTTCACACCGTGTGACGACAGTATGACGGTCACATACAAGTTTTTACCTTTTTTTAGTTTTTAATTTCGTTGGTTGGGAAAAAATATATACAAGAATTGAGCAAAATATTTTACTTGGTTTTATTTTTTCTAATGTCTTGCATTTATTATCTTAATATATATGAAGATAATTTATTTTCAAAATTAAAATCCGGTGCATCTTGTAAATTTGAGAATATAGTGCTTCGTGTAGAAAAGAAATTAATTCTTATAAAATCCTTGCAAAAACGTAATTACTATAAACGCACTAAAGCATCACAAACTCAAGTTATTATTATACCCACACGTTGATAATGCGCGATCCGGTAACTAAGAATCTCAGCGGAAATCAATGCAAGAAATAAGTAAAAACACACAATATACGTGGTTCGATCCGGAGATCTACGTCCACGGGCACAAAATAACCTCTGCCCAGGTGTTTCTTTCACTAGTTCTTTGAGTTTACACGGAGTAATTCAGTACACAGAGTGCGAACCCTAATTCAGAGTCCTTTTCACCTATTTATACTACTAAATCAAAACCCTAACTAAATCCCTATAATCTTGCCCACCAAATCTGCATGGCAGTTGGGAAAAGATCATGGGCCTTGAGTCGCGGAACAGGCCATAAGTTGGGCCAGCGTATGCTTCTGGACCGACGCGTGTCTTCGGACCTGCTGGGCCTGCGCGTGCTGGGCCTTTACGCGCTTGCTGGGTTTGTGCATGCTGGGCCGATCAGCGGGCCCTGGCATAGTGGGCCTTGGTGCTAACCCGACCCGAGCTGATTGGGTTGGTGTTAACCCGACCCGAGCTGATCGGGTTATCCCTATCAGATGCCCCCCCCCCCAGCCGGAGCGAGGTAGGAGCTTCGGTTGTCACCGGGGTGGAACCGTAAGTAAGAAGGACCGGGGTCGCTGGCGGGCCAAAGTGTCTACGAAGGATCGAATTTATCCGCGTCCCCGGGACTCTGCGGAGTGATTGGCGGACGCAGCGCTGAGCTAGGTCGAGGTGCACGGGGCATATAGTGAGACACCGAACTTCTCAAAAGCGAAGAACGCGACGTGACAACGTGGCCGAGGTGGAGGGTACACCGGGGTGATTATTCTGGCCAAAACGGAAAGGACACCGGAGTGTAGTAGTTTATCCGAGGTGGAGGGTACACCGGGGTGATTATTCTGGCCAAAAAGGAGAGGACACCGGAGTATAGTAGTTTAACCGAGGTGGAGGGTACACCGGGGTGATTATTCTGGCCAAAACGGAGAGGACACCGGAGTGTGGTAGAATGACCGCGGTGGAAGATACACCGGAGTGTAGTATTATGACCGAGGTAAAGAGAACACCGGAGTGCAGTAGCTTAGCCAAAATGAGAGGAGCGCCGGAGTGTAATTTAAATCTTCCTGGCGAAGAGTAAGGTTGATGTGATTGGCGGCGCCATCATGAGAGAGAGAGGTGAAGTGACACGCTGTGCGATTTCCCATAAACCGGACTGAGCCTGTATTATTCGGGCGATTCGGTTGTAACCGGGGTGGAGCTGAGGTGTCTCCCCGGGGGAAGATGCCATCCAGTGCGAGACCCATCGTTGGGCCAAGGAGCGGGAAGTGGCGGCGGAGACCGGTGTGTAGGAGGCTTTCTACACAGCTTTAACACATCTGCCGGAGTGGCCTAAGTTCGTGACATTCAAGGGCCCGCGGAGGGGAGAGAGCCGGAGCTCAAGGCCGAGGAATAACAGAATCCCGTAGGACCCGGAGGAGGTCCGGGAATAGATCTCAACGCCGGAGCGCCGAACACTGGCTCAGAGGCCGTAGATAATTGTAAAGAAAAATCTCCCCGGACGGATCGGGTTAATAGGTGTTCGGGAACACTATATGGACGGTGCCAATTAAAATCTCCCCGGACGGATCAGGCGGGAGTAAAATCTCTCCGGACGGATCAGGAGAGAGATTTAATTGTTCGGAGACGGAGGTTTAATTTTCCGGAGACGAAACGTGAATCTCCCCGGACGGATCGGGGAAGAGATTTAATTGTCCGGAGACGGAGGTTTATTGTCCGGAGACGAGACGAGAATCTCCCCGGACGGATCAGGGAAGAGATTTAATTGTCCGGAGACGGAGGTTTAATTGTCCGGAGACGAGACGAGAATCTCCCCGGACGGATCAGGCTATCCCAGCCTCAGTCGTAGAAGATGTGACCTCGGTGTATCTATTCCCCAATGTCGGAAATAAACCGGCGTTAGGGGTGTTATAAACAGGCATAGACAAAGTGCAAGTCGCTAGAATAGTACCAGTAGGAGAAGAAAACAAATGCGAAGAAGTATTTAATGCATTCATAGCATGGGACTCAGTCAAATTAGAAGCAGTAACAAAAGACGGTGTAGATAAAGTGCTCATGCAGGATGATACATTAGAAGGCAGCAACAATAGAATCGGAAGGTACAAACCGTAGAAGCAGGGAGTCACGCTTAAGATGCTTGTACGTTACTGCCTCTCGAGATCTGATACCTGTGTGGTTAGGATCGAATTCGACGTGTCCGATTTGTCGGACCGGAGCGGAGCCGAGGCTTATGCCGGAGCCTCAGGAGGGAATGGCGGTTCCCCCGTTGGCGGCACCAACGGCTCCGCCGCTGGGAGGTAAGTCGGAGGGGAAAGGCGGTGGATCGAGGCCGGTCTTGGGAGGCTCGGCGGTGTGGATGCTGGCGGCGGCAGTGATGATGCTGAGACGGCGGAGGGCGGCCTGGCGGCGGCGATTATGATGCCGAGACGGCGGAGGGCGGCCTGGCGGCGGCGTTGATGATGCCGAGACGGCGGAGGGCGACCTGGCGGCGGCGATTATGATGCCGAGACGGCGGAGGGCGGCCTGGGGCCGGCGATTATGATGCCGAGACGGCGGAGGGCGGCCTGGCGGCGGCGTTGATGATGCCGAGACGGCGGAGGGCGGCCTGGCGGCGGCGTCTAAGTGGAGGATTATGTCGAGGATTACGACGAAGGAGAGCGAGACTATGGCGACGAGCATGATCTTGCTGTTTGTGTCGTAGTTGTGCCTACGGTCCCAGAAGGGGTTATCCTGAGTCGGAAAAGATGACACCTTGGTCACTAGAGAGGATTGCTTTGAGTCGGCGTCGAAAGGCTGCGAGGAAACCCTAGCGTCTGTCCTTCCGTCGTTGGCGAGGGAACCATGTGAGGGTTAGCAGTCGCAGCAGTCTTGGAAGAGGCGGCATAGCCATATTCCGAAACCTTAGGGGTAACCCAACTGGGCACCGCCTGATCATGCGTCGCTGGTGGAGGGGCCATGATGGCGCCGCCGTGTATGATGTGGGGCTGCCATGTTCCGAAACCCTAGCTGCAAAACCCATGCCGCCAGGTGTGTTGGTCGCACAAATATAAAAAGTAGGGGGTGTAAGTTTCATCTACGTCAGACATGATCATAGAAGAAATTGTGGGTCTGTTCAACGGAAACAATGCAACAACCCCGTAGGAAAATCCAGTACCATGGATGAAGACGCGAAGAGAGAGAGATAGCGAAAAAGTTAAACAAAGTTCCCACAGACGGCGCCAATTGATAATGCGCGATCCGGTAACTAAGAATCCCAGCGGAAATCAATGCAAGAAATAAGTAAAAACACACAATATACGTGGTTCCATCCGGAGATCTACGTCCACGGGCATAAAATAACCTCTGCCCAGGTGTTTCTTTCACTAGTTCTTTGAGTTTACACGGAGTAATTCAGTACACAGAGTGCGAACCCTAATTCAGAGTCTTTTTCACCTATTTATACTACTAAATCAAAACCCTAACTAAATCCCTATAATCTTGCCCACCAAATCTGCATGGCAGTTGGGAAAAGATCATGGGCCTTGAGTCGCGGAACAGGCCATAAGTTGGGCCAGCGTATGCTTCTGGACCGACGCGTGTCTTCGGACCTGCGGGGCCTGCGCGTGCTGGGCCTTTACGTGCTTGCTGGGTTTGTGCATGCTGGGCCGATCAGCGGGCCCTGGCATAGTGGGCCTTGGTGCTAACCCGACCCGAGCTGATCGGGTTGGTGTTAACCCGACCCGAGCTGATCGGGTTATCCCTATCACACGTAAAGTTAAAAAAGGAAAAGAAATGACGTTAGGCAATACAATTAAACAGTACGGTGTAATAGGATCGGAATGTTTTGGAAATAATCAGGCTGACTGTTTAAGACTTTTTTCATAAGACAGAAATTGTCTCGCCCTTAGTTTCTCAGTGTTTATGATTTCATAGCAATCGTCTTTCAGGATACAACCGCTCAATTATTACAATTAATCCAGCACGATAATGAATTTCTAGTTATTCTGATTGTTTTCAAACTTACACTACAACAAATAAGGGAATTAGGGACGAATGAAAAACGTCACTAAAAGTCATAAAAATGTCACTAATAGCTATGTGGGACGAAATTATTTCGTCACATCAAACGTCACAATATCCTAGTCACTAATAGTATTTAGAGACGAACTTTTCAAAATGTCACTAAAACATTTTTTTAGTGATATTTCTTAATTGTCTCAAAAGATTTCCTTTAGGGACGTTTTTCAATTGTCTCAAAAGATTTCTTTTAGTGACGTTTTTTCAGTGTCTCAAAAGATTTTTTTTAGTGACTTTTTTTAATGTCTCAAAAGATTTCTTATAGTGACACTTTTTAAATTGTCTCAAAAAAATTCTTTTAGTGACGTTCTTTTTAATTGTCTCAAAATAATTCTTTTGGTGACGCTTTATTTATTGTCTCAAAAAATTTCTTTTAGTCACATTTTTTAAAAATTGTCTCAAATAAAACTTTATAGTGACGTTTCTTCAATTACCTCAACATATGTCTTTCAGTGACCTTTTTTCAACTGTCTCAAAAGATCTCTTTAATAACATATAAAAGCTCCATATAATAAAAACATTAAACTCTATACAAATGTTTCAAGAATGGCACTGCACTTGCATACAATTTCAATTGAATTAATATTTTGAACATTAAAAACCCGGTCTCAATAGACGAAAAGCAATTGTCAAATGTATCAAATTGGAGAATTTTCGGTACACGGTATATCCTGATTTATTAATATTTACTGCTTTACTAGCAATAGACATTGCAACCTCCCTCGTTAAGTGCAAAGCAACAGTCGCATTTCTAACAACATTCTTAATATCTGGATCATACCCATCCACACCAGTAGCGATAACTTCCTTCAAAAACAACAAACGACAAACTTAAAATTGAAGCTTATCGATCAGTAGATGTTCTCAAAATTTTGAATAAACAAAAATATCAGAATATAGACTCAAAAACAGTAGAATGAACATGCAGGCAATCTCAACAGTAATACCAGAAAATATTGATCAGCAAAGAATATTATAGAACCACTAGCACCTCATCACAGTAGAAATTCAGTTCTGAAATCGGAAAACAAAAATAATGAAGCATGTTATGTATTATGGAGTTGTCTTGCACCCAACAAATAAGATGTATTGGCAGTATAAATTATAAAGTTGATCAGATGTAGAACATCAGACAGATCACAGGTAGTAATTAACTAATCATTCCTTTAAATACTATGATCAAAGTCTTTACAATTAAGTTCCATAGTATCAATTTATTGTTGATCATAAAATAGAATATATAAATGTGTGGGAAGGTGTTGGATGAATCGAAGAAGAAGCACAAGGGGTTGTGGTCACCTGATGAGGATCAGAAGCTCAGAAACAACATCTCCAACCATGGTCATCACTATTGGACCGATGTTCCTATCAATGCAGGTTAGTTTCACACATATATACTACTTATGTGAACAGCAAAACCGGAATACTAAACATATTATTTAGACCCATCCATAATTCAGGATACTTGCTTTCTATGAATTAATCCTAAAATTTGAACCAATTAGCCGCTAAGAAATTTCCCTAACTTGCATGACCCTGTAGATGATAATAACCATGGTGGAGTTAAGACATAAAGACCTGCAAAGGAATTTGAGCGAAGGTATTATCATTGTATAATCATGTAATTATTATACCTCCCAACTAAGATAATGCTAAATCAAATCAATTAATAGAAACACCAGCCTTAGGAGATGCACAACACGAAATTTGTTTATTAGATACGGAACTTATTGATGCATAACGAAATAGAGATAAAATAGGGAAGAAAAAATGCACATTTTCTTTCTTATCATGTATTATTGTCATCTATAGAGACTTGCACTATCACTAACTTCATATTATAGATAAAAAATTCGTCTCAAAATTCAGAAACAGAAAAAACAAATATATAAATTTCAACAGCCATTATCTTTTAGATGAATTTATTTAAATGCATCAGTATTTTAGTTTAAATATAGATGATATATTACTAATGTGTCTATTTAAAGAATGAAAGCTAACTTACCTTTTGATGATTAAATATGAATGATTACACAGCAAGTGACGCTAAGCATTGGACCAGTTAGAATTGAGGTGGTCTTCTGCTAATGAATTTAAGAAATTCGTTATTTTTCCCGACACTAAGTTAACCAGTAGGATGGCGATTACAAGTCAACGTTCCAGAAAAAGAAAAGTAAAAATAAAAATATATATACATTTGTTGGCAGGTTTACAAAAAATTGGAAAGAGTTGCAGACTAAGGTGAATTAATTACTTAAGGCCTGGACTAAAATGAGGGGCGTTTAGCTTGCAAGAGGAGGATTTAATTCTTACCCTCCATCAAATAAGAGGAAACAAGTAAGCAAATCCATATACATATCTTCCTACACGACAAGAAACATAGAAAAAGTGCTATTATCCTTCTCTAATGCAATTCGTATATATGTAATAAGCCTTCTACTCGTTGCACCTTCATAGTCCTAACAAATAACTCTATTCACTGCAACAGCTATAAATCAAGCTATATGGTTCAGTTTTTTGGTTGATGAAAAGAATTTCCAGTTTTCATTTCAACAACTCTATTATTCTTCCATTCACTCATACTTGTTATACTTAAAACCAACAGGCATCTTTGTATTGTAGCAGTGTGTGCTAGGTGAATTGACTGCAGAAAATCCATGGATATGCTCATTTTAGCAAGAATTGAGTTTAGATGTTTTAGGCATCATCTTCAGACAAACAAGTCGAAATTGTTTAGTTGTTGGATGATACTATGATTCTGACTCAACATTACAAAAGAGGTGTTTCAGTTGTTATAAAGAGTGCAAATGTTCCACATGGTTGAAAAAAATCAGACATATAATTCAAAATAAGCAAAGACAAAAATGATTATGACTCAAGAGAATAAGGTGAGATTGGACTCACAAGAAAGCAAGTTGAGGGAGAGTGGATAAGAGACAGAGGAACAGAGCCACTCAAGGTATTGTTCTTCAACCTCCTACAAGATAAATGCAAAAAATTGACAGTACAAGTATGTTAGCCATAAAATATTACTTATAAAATGTTAAGAAACAAGAACAAGAGGCTGATCAGCAAATGGAATTAACTAATCCAGGATGTGCTCTATCTCATATTTCAATACATTCAATAAATATTGTAAAGGTCACCGAATACATGGGATGTGTGGTGGCTATTCTTGAATACTACCTGTTCAAACACAATTAGAATAGAGTATCTACATCCAAGCTGCTAAATCTCTACTGGCTAGATATCAAAATAAATTGGGTACTGGATAATATCAAAATAAATTGGGTACTGGAAAATTCCAAATCTGAATTGGCTATTAATATGTAAAGAGAGGTGCTTTTTATTTATAATTTTTCGTTCATTAACTATATAGTCATTATTATATTCTCCTTATAGTTATGTCTAAATGAAAAAGCAAAGTAAAAGATTCGAAATATAATTGTTGAAGCTGAGCCTAAATAGATTAAGTTGGAAATGGTTGGTAGTCAGATTTTGCATCTCTTTGGGTGATATAAACAGGACAGGGTTAGTTAATAACCAAGACATACAGGTCAACTTTACAAAGAAATTATATTGTATAATATAATGTTTCTTAAATCAGATTTTTTATTTTAATACTAAACCCTTACAAGGGTAACCTCCAAAAATATTGCAACAGAATGGGATCCAGCAGTGGGAAGGTTGAAGCAGGGAGGCAATAGCATCCCACAGGAACCCCATTTGCAATAGTTCATATTTTTCACAGCCAAAATTTGTGATGAATTGTGCTAATACCTTACAAATCTTAACAAAGAATGATATTCAAAAGACTTATCAAAATGATTAACAGTATGAACTATGATCTCAAAATAGACCAAATCTGAGAACTAAAACTAAAGGATGGCTCTAAAACTTCAAAGGTTGCCTTCGAAGGATATGTAGTATCCCAGCTAAAGGTCATCATAGAATCTTGATATGCAAGAACATGCATCAGATCATTTCCTAGTAAACTTTATACTTAGGCCATTAGCTCACCCCACTTTAAGCAAAATTCTCTTTCAAAGCAGCAATTTTCTAAATTGATGCTCCCTGAAGATACTTCTATCTAGAAAGGCCCCCTACCTTGTTAGAAACAGAACCTCATACATATGCAGTCATATATACTAAATTACTAACCTCATTGCCTGCCATGTCATAGACTTCAAACAAACATTTCAGAACTTTAGCTCCGAGTTCTTCTGTACCCATAAGACCATCAGACTTTAATATTTCTTTATAGATTCCCTCTTCTACTCTTTCAAGCAATTCAAATAGTTGTACTATATTGGGACTGGGTACAATGTGCTCTCTTTCATAATGGCTTGCATTTACCTAAACAAAGAGCACAAGAACCATAAAACATACACGAAATAAGAACCAATTTATGATTTTCCCCAGACATCCTGAAAACAAAAAGTGTCATGGTGAAAATCATGAAAGAATGTTAGGTGTGTAGACTGTAGTCCAAAAATTAGAGACATATTTTCAAACAATTTTTCCACCAATATTGTAAAAATGTTGTATTATTGCTCGTCATCAATTAGTCTTCTATCCCTTATGCTGATAATTTAACTATGTCCACAAATCCAAAGATATACATGTACAATGAGGTCAGGTTTTCAGAGGAACAAACAATACAACTTCAAGGACAACCTTCTCTATTCCCCGGGCATTATCCAGATATTACTTCATCAGTTCATCTGATAGCAATCTGCAGACTCTGAAGCAAAAGGATGGGCTACAAAAAGATCATACAACACTGAGAATCTAGAAGTGAACATCCCAGCTTTTAACTAGTGATGGAAAATGAGCATCAGCTTAAGATTCTCAAATTCAGCCCAAACTACTTCAGAAACCACACAAATAAGCACTTAATTATTGATAAACTCAATAGAATCCTGCAAAGGAACACTGTCCATCAACATAAATATTGTATATATACACACTAATATACATATAATTGTATATTGGCATGCATATGTACAGAGAGTAGAGAGAGAATAGGGTAAACAGTGTCCAATCTTCTGTCGACAATACCAAATACAATAGTTTAATTTTGTTTCAGTGGAGGTTGATTTCAATCGTTATATACGATCTACTTTCTCTCTCATAATACAGTGAACATGATTGAGATAGGATTTGAATGAATTCGACTATAATCAAAATTATTTACCTGAAGTAGTAGAATTAGGTATGCGAGTGCAGACAAGAGAATTAGGATCAGAAGTCGTCGGATTCCCTCTCGGCCGTTTCTCTCTTTGATTTTTAGGCGGGAGTGCGCGGCTAGGCGGGAGGGTGACGGTGAGGCGACGGCGTGGCGGGAGGGTGATTATGAGGCGGCGAAGGTAATCGGAGGAGATACAGAAAATAAGAAGTGGGGATTGTGCTCTCTAATTTTAAAATAAAATAAAATATAAATGTGACGACGTTTCCAAAACGTCTCAAAAGGGTGATGAAAAACAAGCTCACAAGAAAAAATAATAATTAAAAAAATTATATTGTATTATAAAAAGGTTACAAAATATGTGTTATAGTAATTTTAAAATTAAAATAAAATGATATTGTGACGTTTTACTAAAACATCACAAGATGTGCTATAAGTAATTTAAAATTTGATATAAGTAACTTAGAATTAAAAAAAAAAAAAAAAAAAAATTGATACCGTGACGTTTTAGGGAAAAACGTCAAAAAATGTAATAAAGTAATTTTAAAATTAAAAGAACAAGATATTATGACGTTTTAGGGAGAAACGTCACATAATGTGTTATAAGTAATTCTAAAATCAAAAGAAAATGATATTGTGACGTTTTAGGGAAAAATGTCACATAATGTAATAAAGTAATTCTAAAATCAAAAGAAAATGATATTGTGACGTTTTAGGGAAAAACGTCACAAAATGTAATAAATTCATTCTAAAATTAAAAGAAAATGGTATTATGACGTTTTAGGGGAAAATGTCACATAATGTAATAAAGTCATTCTAAAATTAAAAAAGAAAATGATATTGTGACGTTTTAGGGAAAAACGTCACAAAATGTAATAAAATAATTCTAAAATTAAAAGAAAATATATTGTGACGTTTTAGGGGAAAATGTCACAAAATGTAATAAAATAATTCTAAAATTAAAAGAAAATATATTGTGACGTTTTAGGGGAAAACGTCACAAAATGTAATAAAATAATTTTAAAATTAAAAGAAAATATATTGCGACGTTTTAGGGGAAAACGTCACAAAATGTAATAAATTAATTCTAAAATTAAAAAGAAAAATGATATTGTGACATTTTAAGGGAAAACGTTACAAAATGTAATAAAGTAATTATAAAATTAAAAGAAAATGATTTTGAGACGTTTTAAGGAAAAAAGTCACAAAATGTAATAAAGTAATTGTAAAATTAAAAAGAAAATGATATTGTGACGTTTTCTGTGTTATAAGTAATTCTAAAATTAAAAGAAAATGATATTGTGACGTTTTGAGACGTCCTTAAAACAACGTCACTAATATACACGATTTTGAGATGTACATAATAAAAGGTCACAAAATAATGTCTCATTTTGAGACGTTTATAAGAAAACGTCACTATTATATATACTTTTGAGACGTTCTTGAGAAATATCACAAAATAATGTAACATTTTGAGACGTTTAAGAAATTCGTCACTAATATACACCATTTTGAGACGTATTTAGAAAAAGGTCACAAAATAATGTCTCATTTTGAGACATTTTTAAGAAAACGTCACTAATATATATCCTTTTGAGACGTTCTTGAGAAATGTCACAAAATAATGTAACATTTTGAAACGTTTAAGGAAAACGTCACTAATATACACCATTTTGAGACGTATTTACAAAAAGGTCACAAAATAATGTCTCATTTTGAGACGTTTCTAAGAAAATGTCACAAATAGTATACCATTTAGAGACGTTTTAAGAAAAATGTCACACAATAATTTACTTGAGACAATATATGCAAAACGTCCCTAAAAGCAACCTATTTGAGACGATTTCAAAATCGTCTCAAAATAAATCGTCCCTAATTCCCTTATTTGTTGTAGTGTTATCTTGACCGTTATTATAAGATTTAAGCAACTAAGATTCTTCAAAAGATCACCAAAACCAAGCAACCACGCAACTAAAAAAACTGAAACTATAAAAAATAGAAAGAGAAATCAACGCAACAAGTTTTTACGTGGTTCGATCTTGAAGATCTACATCCACGGAAGATCAATGTTCCTCAATTCACTCATATCAATATTCAATTACAAGATACAACCAAGATTCAATCGAATCCCCAATTTAGAAACCCTAAACTGTGCAAGAACCGTAATTGTTGCAATATGATGCAAAGAAACCACCAAGATTCACTTCCTAGACCTCACAAACAACACTATATTCACTATTGAACACAATATGAATTAATCACTCACAAACACAAGAAATTGAACTTGAACACACAGGAATTACGTGGTTCGGCAAATGCCTACATCCACGGATCAAGGAGAGAGATTTCACTAATGAGATCAAGGAGTTTTACAAGTTACAAAATGAATCCAAGAGCTTGAACCAACTTAATAAGCTCTAATCTATTGTAACCGCCTTCTAGAAGGAAAACTCATCCAACCATGTGCTAAAATGTTAGTTATAACCACCTTTCTAACTTGCTGGAACCGGAAATAAGAAGTTACAACAGAAAATCCCCAAAATATCACAAATAACCCATTTTCTGTTAAGCTAAACGACAACACAGAATAGACAACAGTTGTTTCCCTCATAGACAACGGTTTTGACCGTTAAGTTAGTTAAAACCGTTGTCTTATTACTGAAACCAGTTTTTCCAATTTCTTGAGCTGAAATTACTTTGCTTCTGAGATTGATTAGCTTCCAAACTTCTACCAGGTTATTTTCATGATTGTTGAGGACACTTCTACACACTTCACAGTAATTGAGCTAACGCTGATTTGTTTACAAGGGGAAAACTGATACAAGAAAAAGTAGTCATCATTGCAAACTCTTACATATAAGAATCGAGCTTCGAATATGTTAGGAAATCGGTCAATAAGATGGGCAAAATGAAACTGCCCGTTTCTGTGGTCTTTCGCCTGTAAAACCGTTGTAAAAGACTTCAGCTTATGAAACAGAATCGTAATTACCGGTTAAAATCTGTTACGACTTTCGGTTTTCCCTCAGCTGTCCGGTTTTGCCCTTCATGAGCCCGGTTCCTTGATCAGCTTTGAATTCCAAATATGTTTGACTATTACTTTGATGAAATTGACTCAGATACAAAATTCTCCACTTCAATGAATCAAAGAACACATCACACTCCTCAACTCCACCTTACTGCTCAACTTAGACATATGGCACAAGCTTAATCAAGCCTGAGCAATGCTTAAACTTGTTCCCTAAGAAGTGATTTTGTGAAGATATCAACAACATTATCGTATGTATAGCTATTTTCTTCACAGAAACAATACCTTTTTCCACAATATCTTTCATCAATAAGCTTTGATCTCTCATGAAACACCTGGTGTTTTCCAAGGTGAATTGAACTTTGATTGTCACAGCGAATGGTGGCACTCTTTTGTGAGACTCCAAAGTCATTAAGAATGCCTCTGAGCCACGTAGCTTCCTTGACATCTTATCGTGGTACACGTTTTTATGCATGCATAATAGGTCGAGTTAAGTGTTTATTTAGTGACATTTGCATGCGTAATTAACCATCTATTGTTTATATTTGCATTATTGGGTAATTTGACGTTATTTGACTTGTTTTGAAATTATTTGGGTAAATCTAGACCAAAAAGTCAAACTCGACTGAAGATGGACGAAGAAAACAAGTTTCGCAAGTCTGAAACGAAGCAAATTCGAGCCAAGCATGAGAAAGTTGTGCTCGGCCGAGACAAATAGTCTTGACCGAGACAAAAGAACAGTGAAAACCCATATTTGCAGCTGGAGGAATGGCTCGACTGAGACAGTTTATCTCGGCACATGGCTCTCGATCGAGATAAACTGTCTCGGTCGAGACACAAATCTGGTTAACACAGGATTTGCTTGAAAATTGGCTCTTCAAGCCCACTTCATCCCCATCTATAAAAAGAGGACCTCAAGTCCAAAAATAAGGAGTTTTTACATTGACTCTAGAGCGTGGACTTGAGAATTCAGGAGAGCGTGAAGAATCAAGAGTCATCGTCTCGAGTTTTCTAGTTTTATGTCTTTCATTATTAGTTTGTTCTTAGCCATCGCTATGATCGGCTAAGTCTTTATTTTCTGTCTTTAACTGATGTTGAACCCTTGGAGGATGTTTTCGTAGTTCTTATAGTAACTATTTGATTGAATTATGTTCTGAGATTATTTATGTTATTCGGATTTTTTATATCTTTTATGTGCTTGTTAGGATTGATCACCCAGGTAGTAGTCATATAATTGTTGCTAGGCCATAAATCATAATCCGTAATTGTAATGTAATTAAGTCTACGAGTAGCAAATAGTGAATTTATTCGCTAGGATAACATAAGTCGTGGTCACTTGTACCTAGTTTGTGAGTATTATACCGCACCTATTCCGTTACCTTAACACTACAAAAAAAAATCATTGACTGCGACGGAAATTTACGTCACTAAACTGAAAAATTCCGTCACGATAAAGGAGTAGTGACGGAAATGTTCAGTTACAAAAATTCTTGTCACTAAACCGATAATGACGGATTTCCAATTTCGTCACTAGTTCAGTGACGAAAATTCTATCACAATTCTAAAAAAATTTGTCATGAAGTTGTGACGGAATATTTCCGTCATTATATGGCAACGGCTGAAATTCGTCACTAGTCCGTCAATACATGATTAATGACAGAATATTTCCGTCGTAAATTAATGACGAAATATTTCCATCACTATCTTGCCTATATTAGTAACGAAATTATTCCGTTACAAAAAAAAAAAAAAAAAAAAAAATTCCATCTCTATTCCGTCACTATGATATCTGATTTTCTTTTTATAATTCTATTTATATTTTGACGTAGAACCTGTTATGACAAATAAATTACACTTAATAAAATTTAAAATTCGTTGAAAACATTATATAATACGATAAACGTACATGTCAATCTATTAAAGTTGCAAAACGTAAAATATAGTTTTATCATCAAATGTCTAATAAGAATCAAAACATATAGGAATTCATTGGATTCAACTACATATGAAATACTAGTGCTATATAGTGATTGTATGTAGTTCAATAAATCTGGTGAGTAGAGTGAATGTTGCAGCTGTTAGTACCGCTAACAGTCGACCTTTTGCCTTTAACCTTATCTCAACACTTTGGTGAAACCCAAATACCATAAACCTCGGCCTAGGCTGCATCGAAGAAGCTAAAATGCTCCCTAAAAATAGAGCAGAAGACAAAACACATTCGTAGGGAAATTAGGAAAAAAGAAAAAAAGCTTCTGCTTGAACTTAACTAGATTTAGGCGTTGCCCCAAACGAAACTTGAGCTGGCGGTGAAAGAGCAGACCCTGAAGTCCCTTAAGAAACGGCCAAGAAATCAGTTACTTAACTGCATTAAGGTTGTCCAAAGAAAAAATTGATAGATGCAATATATATGCATAAGTGCAGATGTCCATACATACGGACAGACATACCTGGACAGGTAGATGGGTCAATACGGAGGTTGCATAGGAGTGGTAACTGAAGAGCAAGAGTTGTGTTGATCGGAAATGAATAAGTCAAACTGGTATCATTGAGCAACGGACAAATGCAAGTGGGCCTCTGTTTGTAACGTTGGAGTAGGTTGTTACAGCACATTTGGGTCGGAGTAGCAACCCGTTCCTGGACGAATAGGGTGCATGGGGCCAAAGTTAGCAAGTTTGGCCCTGGGCCAAAGTTACATTTAAGGATCTTGTTACAGTAATTTCAGAAAGTTACATCGATCAATATGTTTATCACAGTCATAGTTCATTAGCCTCTAATTCACTCCAAAATTGTAAGACACCTCGATCAATATGTTTATCACAGTCATAGTTCATTAGCATCTAATTTACTCCAAAACTGTAATACACCTCTGCAAGCTTGAATGAAAACTACATTAATTTTCTATACTTTCTATACATTCTAATCATTTCTATCATAAATCCATTAAACCAAACCAATCCAAATAAAAACTACATTACATCAGATTTTGAGTATGCCTATTATTGTAATATCACCTTCTAAAACTAACTTTGCATGCCTATTATTGTAATTTCCCCCTCCTGTAATTACAAGGGCCAGGAGAGGTATTTAATTTTGAGTAGACAAAGCATCTTTTACCAACATTCATGCACATGGAACATTGGAAGTCTCATGTAATCGAGCTAGCTAGCTTATTTAATGGAAAGATGGTGGTCTACAAGTACACTTCATTTTGAATTCCATCTTTCTTCAAACTGAGAATTAAGTGCACTATAAGTGAAGGAGGCAACACAAGCTAGCAAATTAAACAAGTTAGATGTCCAATACACACATCCACACACTGCATTAAGTTGCTTTCAAAAGAACAAAAAATAAGATGTGTGTATGTGTGTTTTATTTTTCATTTTTTAGTTTTAATATGTGGATGCAGGATAATTCAGTAAACCATGATTCCAAAAGATTAGGGGATCCTAATTTATGTCTTTGAAGAAAGGTATCAACCGCACCAAGAGTCAATTATCAATTAAATTAGGAACCAAAAAATCTGTCTCTTTTTCTCACAGAATTCAGATAAACAAGTTTTCATTACATGAACTAATAAATGTTAACATATGATCCAAACAAATATCTCATAACAGTTCCCAGAAAAACGTGTAAGTACAATATATAGTTTGGATTGTACTTTCCTTGTAAAAGATGTTACAGCTCATCATCAATTTAAATAATTATTATGATTTTAATAATGAGAGATCATTAGATTGGATGGTTGTTGATAAGAACCAACAAAATTATCGTCTTGCACATCAAAGTCAGATTCCATAATATAATGTATGGACATATCAATTTATCTAAGTCTAAAAAATTAATACTTGTTAATGCCATAGTCAATTCAACGACAACAAATTTGTCCATGCAAATATCAGGTAACTTACTAATAGCATCAGAGCTCTTTCTGGATCAAGTATAATCTAAAATTAGTCAAGCATCACATACCTTTGGGTCAAGCATTAGACGCACACCGGAACAACCTTCTCCAGGAACCTTTGGACTAGGCCAACTACAGCTGCGAGAACCATATAGATTGAGTAAGATTCAGATATGGTCCATGATAAGATATCAAACTTAAAATTAATATCGTCCTAGCCATAGGAATTTGTAGAAAACTTCAAGTATAAGCTGAAATCACTAAAAGTAAAACAAATCATAATCTGAGCGCCATTGACAGAAAATAAAACAAAAATGATTAAATATTAGAATTTGGCATTTTGACTAAAATTTAAGAATATAGTGTTTGAGAATAAGGTAATTTTGACCAAAATTTAAAAATTGAAGTGTATGATAAATAAACACTCCCAATCATCATAATTCCCTTCTCTTCCACACTTATTGCTTCTTCCTTCACCCTTTTTATTGCCTTCTCACCACTGGCTCTACAACACTGTGTTACCAACTTATTTTCTACCTTGACGGCTGACCAGGCTCGTTTATTGGCTGCCCGATTATCCAGCTTCTTCTAATGCACAACCTTTTTTTTTTTATCATAGATGACGAGATTGCGCACTTCATTCTTTAGCTTGTCATCGTCAACATCATCATCATCATCTATGTATATAATATCATTCCTCAGCCTTGCGTCTTGTTTATGCATCTCTGGGATAAAATACAGAATCTGTTAGTATTCAGAATCTGTATTCTTCTTCTTCATAATTCTCTTCCATTCATCCCACTCATTATTCTTACACCTTATCTTTGATATTCATTTTAAATCATTCAAAACGTCCAATGATTCCATTGTCAAACTTCTAGCTACAACCAAAACAAACAACTTTTATGCCACAAAAGAAGAATGTCCATTAGTACAACTGAAATATCACAAATAACCTTCATAGTATATATATCAAGTCTTCAGTAAGTTCAAACTAATTCTTTAAAATAGGTGGGAATAGTTATTCTAGGGATTGTCAAATCAAGAAACTTGTAAAATAATGTTTAGGTAATTTTCAGAATAAGGTAATTTTGACAAAAAATATAGTGTTTGAGAATAAGGTAATTTTGACCAAAATTTAAAAATTGAAGTGTATGATAAATAAACACTTCTCCCATCTTTTAATTTACTAATATCAATGTTAAAAAGCCGATAGAATCAACAATCTTGCTACTAGTAACTTTTAACTTATCAATGATTAATTATAGTAGAATCAATTTTCCCAAACACTCCATTTAGCAACTTATATTAAGCTAAAATCAGAAAATTGCTTAAATTAAGCAGAGAACGAAGTTGATTCTACTAAATAACACTCCATTTAGAACCTTATATTAAGCTCTAATCAGTTGCTTAAATTAAGGAAAGAACAAAGCTAAATCTACTAAATAACACTCCATTTAACAGCTTATATTTAGCTCAAATTAGAAATTTTCTTAAATTAGCAGCTTATATTAAGCTCTAGTTAGAAATTTGCTTAAATTAAGCACAGAACAAAGCTGATTCTACTAAATAACACTGTTGTTAGCTCCATTTTCTTTTCCCATTGAGGCCGAACCTAAACCTGTGCTCGAGAGATAGCTGTCCATACACTGATAAGGGATGTATGGATTCTCGAGAAGAGAGGAGCCGTGGTGGTCCCCCCGGACCGCCCGGATCCCACGAGTGAATCGAAAGTTGGATCTACATTGGATCTCACCCAAATCGCCCCATCTATCCTCCTGAGGAGAGGTTTGGTTTCCAACCCCGGCTCGAACAGGAGGAGTACGCCGCAGCTTTTAGGAAGCTCAAATCAGAAATTTGCTTAAATTAAGCACTGAATAAAGCTAATTCTACTAAATAAAACTCCATTTAGCAGCTTATATTAAGCTCTAATCAGTTGTTTAAATTAAGCAAAGAACAAACTGAAACTATTACATAACATTCCATTAGCAGCTTATATTAAGCTAAAAATCAGAAATTTGTTTAAATTAAGCAAGTTCAATACAGATGTAGCATTTTGTAATATTACCCACCCATCCTTATATCACATTCCCACTATTAGAGCCATTTGTAGAAAAAAAAACAATGAAAGATTCGATATAATTTGAACACCTGATATTACAGCCCATCACACATCCACCACTATTGTCCAATTTATTCTTAACAAATCGAGAAAAATAGAAATTATTTTCAACATTTTAGTGGAATAAGAGTACTATTACCACCAAAATTGGAGGAGTAAAAGAAGAGGGAACAATAGAATTACTGATTGTTTACAAAATTTAGAGATACGGAACAGATCACGGTATGATTCTTACCTAGGGTAGTAGCGACCGATGCAGACACATCGGTAAATGGAGACGACGATAGCGGCGAACAACTCAGCAGTAGCAGCAAACGAAGCTTGTGCTGGCGATGGAGATGGAAGCAGCTGTTTATAGCGATTTGAACGTGAGAGGGAGGGAGAGAGGAGAGAAAGAGAGAGAAAGCGACAAAGAGAGACGGAGGGAGGGGGGAGGGGTGGCAAAACGACGAAAACATGATAAATTAATAAGGATAAAAATGAAATTTGGGTTTGAGATTTACGAAATCTGAAACTTAAGAGAATAAATAAAATACGAAGGAAAAAATTCACAATACCATTACTGTCTTTGCGGTAAGAAACTTGATTTTCTATTTAATAGGTCAAGGGTTGGAGTATGTTGTTTGCATCTTTTTTATTTTAATTTTTTTAGTGACGGAATATTTCCATCACAACCTTGTAATATATTTTGAGGACATAATGACGGAATATTTCCGTCATTACATAGCAACGACTAAAATTCCGCCACTAATCCGTCAATACAAGATTAATAACGGAATATTTTTCGTCACTACATAGCAACGGCTAATTCCGTCAATACAAGATTAATGACGGAATATTTTCCGTCACTACATAGCAACGGCTAAAATTTCGTCATTAATCCGTCATTACAAGATTAATGACGGAATATTTCCGTCACAACCTTAAAATATTTTATTTCCACATTTTTAGTGCCCTTGGTTACTACAGTTTAATGACGAATTTTTTTCTGTCACTAAATTCCGTCATAATTCTGTTACTAAGTCGTTGCTAATAATCAAACACTCTATCCGTGAGTATTCCGTCACTAGTCCGTAATTAGATTGTGACGGAAATTGTCCGTCACTAAAATCAGTCACTATATATAATATTTCTTGTAGTGTATACCTTATGCGTTCGATTAACGGTGTTTTAGTGATCGTATCTTAAGACCACTTAATCGGATAGATTAATTGCTAAGCGTACCTGTGATTAATTACACTTAAGGGGTAACAAGGGGTTAGCAGGGCATACTTGTTAATTCTTGGGATAGGGGTTTCAGAACTAATTTGTCAAGCAGTTGCATTAATTGCGAGGGTAATCTAGACTAGGGGTATACTCGATTATAGGCTGGAATACATTTTATCATATTTGAATTCATCTTTAGTTTGCTAGTTTAATTGTTATTTGCATTAGTTAATTAACTCAAAACAACTCCCCCCACAATTTATTATATATTACTCCCTCCGTCCCGGTTAACTTGTCACAGTTGACCGGGCACGGATGTTAAAAAAAAACAGATTTTGTGGAATCTTTGACTTTTTTAAAGGTGGAGATTGAATGTGGATATTTTGAGGGTGGAGATTGTTGCCTTTAATTGCCATTTATGGGTGTGGCAAGTTAATTGGGACGGATCGAAATGGAAAGTAGGACAAGTTACCTGGGACGGATGGAGTATATAATAAATTAATTGCGTTTTAGTATTAATCATTATTAGATTAAGTTTTATCATTATTTGTCTTTATATATTATATACTTATTTTACTTTGCATCTTATTACAACTGTGAATGATCACTTGTTCACACGGTAACAAAGATCTGCAATTCGACCGGGAGATTACTCGAAGAGATCAATTTTTTAGGAAACAAGCGAGAGAGACTTGAGAGCAGTTCAAAGCATTACCATTCACTACTGATAACCTGTCTGAATCAGAACCTGAACTAGAAGATATGGCACAAGAACGAACTATGAAAGAATTGGCCAACACTGGCGCCACTCACCAACCCTTATACATCACTTTCCCTAACTTGGGACAGAACACCACGTTTGAATTGGAATCCGGGTTAATCCATCTGTTGCCCTCATTCCATGGCCTCTCGGGCAAGGATCCCCATAAACATTTGAAGGAAATCCACATCGTCTGCTCAAATATGAGGTCCACTACTGTTAGTGAAGAAGCAATCAAACTACGGGCTTTCTCCTTCTCTTTGAAGGATTTGACCAATGATTGACTCTACTATCTTCCCCCAGCTTCCATCACTACAAGGGGGAGATGGAGAGACAATTTTCGGAAAAATATTTTCCCGCATCTAGAGCAACAAACCTCATAAAAGAGATAAGTGGAGCTCGACAAATGCACAACGAGAATTTGTATGAGTATCGGTAGCAGGTTTAAGAAACTGGTGCCAAGCTGTCCACAATATCAGATAACCGATCAACTGCTAATCCAGTACTTCTACGAATGATTATCACTAGCAGATCGGAACATGATAGATTCAGCTAGTGGGGGGAGTGTTAGTGGATAAAACCCCAACTGCAGCCAGAGAACTGATATCGAAGATGTCAACCAATTCACAACAATTTGGGTGTAGGGATGCATCGATCAGGCCAGTGAGAGAAGCAACCAACTCGTCTTTTGAAGACAAGATTGATGCATTCACGAATCTGGTTAAGAAGGTCGCTTCAGGGGGCAAGGCAGTTTCAAGCCATGCCGTGTTTGGGTATACGTTAATGGGTACCGTGCTAGCATTCTGCTCAAAAAGCTATGGGGTTCCCATACACTACGAGTTGTCGTACATGTACAAGCTCACTCAACGTGACATGCGGGCTTTGAGTGGTACTATACGTACCACATAATGCCAATTAGAGAGAAACTTGTGGCGGGTTTTCCACAATCGATCCCTAGCTGGAAGGAGAAATGGTTCTTCATGGGTGGAGACAGGATATCTCCAGCCCTCGCATACAAGGAACAATCCCTTAGCTCGAGTGCAAGTGCCCACTGCTTGTGCTTTTGCTCGAGGTAAGCTAAACATTATTTTTAGAACGAACTGGTGTTTTTCAAATTCTATCGTCTTTATATCTACAGGTGACCAGTATCCTATCTCTAAGTAATTTTTTTAGGACATCTAGACACTGGTGAGGTGATAACACGTTACTTATGCATGTATTTAGGTCGATTTATGATCATATTTTATAGCATATACGTGTATATTTGACCGGCACTTATTTATATTTATAATATTTGGGTCATTTGACGTGTTTCGACTTGTTTTGAAGTTAATTAGGTATTTTTATTCCATTTGGATGAAGTTCGAAGAAGAAACAAGTCAAATAGGGTTAAAACGGATGAAAAAGGGAGTTAAAGGAGTAAAGGGCCAACACGGCCGCGTCAAATATGGACACGGCCGTGTCAAAAGTGGCCTAGAACGTGTAAAAACGCACTGCCAACCAACACGGCCGCGTCAATAACCAACACGGCCGCGTCAGAATGTGTCCCGAAAGTGAAGTTTTCTGTCAGCTTGACACACCTCTAGTATTTTGGCCATATCTTGAGATTTACAACTCCAATTGAGGTGAAATTGGTGGCGTTAGAAATCTGATTCAAAGGGCTACAACCTTCACTGAAATAGACAAATCCCAAAAACGATCGGAAGACCCTAAAAAATGGCTTGGAAGTCAGACCTAAAAATCTGCCCGGGAAAAGCGGACGCGGCCGCGTCGCAAGGCCAACACGGCCGTGTCAGAAGGGTTTTTCTGCGAGAATTTCCTAATTTTAATAGGATTTTGATCCTATCTCCCCCAAGATTCGTCCCCAACTCTATAAAAAGGACCCCAAGCTCTAGGAAAAAGGGAAGAAATCATCAAGAACATCAATTACATTATTCCACCTAGAAGAAATCTTGGAGGACAAGGAAGACGAAGATCATCGAGACGGAGTCATCCGGGTTTATTTATTCTTTTCTTAGTTTTAATTCTTTACAATATTTTTATTAGAATTTTGTATTGGATTACTACTAGGCATGAGTAGCTAAGCTATTCGTGTCCTAGGGTTAGAAAGTAGGGATTTTTATGACAATGTTTTGATTTATGGTTTAATCTATTAATTCCGTTCTTTACGTGTTTTATCTCTATGTTTGTGCTTAAAACTGAATTTAGATTGATCACCTAGATTTAGTAATTTAGTTTAACAATTCCGCTTCGAGAGGAGGGAATCGTTATCAGACTTAGAACATAGAGCGCAGTTGTCTATGACTGTGTAGGTCGTGGCTTAGGATCGTTTGGGAGTTATTAGGTTTAATTGACTCGAGAGGGTAATTAGCTTAATTAATCAACGGTTTAATCGCTTCGAGAGAAGGATTAGATTATTATCGTGCCGCCTAATAAACACTAGAATTAGTAAATTAATAGGTTAATCATATTCAACATTGAATTAATATCCTGAAATCGAAGCCCTAGGATACCTTTTCTCTTTGATTGTTAGTTTTTGCGTTTCTTAAGTTTGAAGTTATATTTAATTGAGTATTTTAATTAGTAAAATTAACCTTTGCAATTTAGTATCTAGTTAGGACATTCCTAGAGTATTAAGGTACCAAACTACCTAAAACTATTCCTTGTGGGATCGACCTTGACAATAGTACTACACCTACATCCGTACACTTGCGGAACACTAGGTTAGAAACCGACGTGTCATGAGGATAAGCCCGATTTGTATAACATCAAGGAGCTCATTGATACACGTTGTGTCTACATGCATTTAGGCCGATTTATAGGATCATTTTGGTAGTATTTGATACAAAGCGGTATATATATGTCATATTGATTATGTTGAGCCGATTGACGTGCTTGCTCATTTTGTGGTAAAATTCCTATATTTTAGGTCAAAAGTCCATTAGGATGAAGTTTGGAGAAGAATCGAGCGAGAGACGAGGTAAAATGACGAAAGAGGCAAAAATGCCAGAATTTTAGCTGGATACGCCTCTAGTATTTTGCTCATATCTTGAGATCTACATGTCCAAAAGAGGTAAAATGTGGCATTGGAAATCTAACTCAAAGGATACAATTTTTACAAAAAATAGCCGAGGCCAAATTCTGACCATAAGACCTTTAAAAATGACTTGGAAGTCAGTGCTTGGACTATGCCAGCTGGGTAGAATTTTGGCCCGACCGGGCGAAAAAGTGCCTAGAAACACAATTTTTGCACTGTGAAGATGGCCCGGCAGGGCGAGGTTGTCGGTTCATGTTTTTTGTCGTCTTTGTTTATTTTATTTCTTTTAGAATGTTTGTCTACAAATATTCTATGATTTTAATAATAGACATGAGTAGCTAAACTCGTTTGTATTCTAGGGCTAGAAAGTAGGTTGCATTTAGCATAATTATCAATATCGTCCGAGAGGAGTGAGGTATTTGTGTAGGCACTGGTCTTAGGGTCCCTTGGGAGTTGCGTATGTTATAGTTAGCCCAATAAGGTAATTATTCGTACATAATCAACACATTAGCATCGGCTGAGATGAGGATTAACTATAGTAATGATCGCCTAATAAACATTTAAATTCGGTTTAAAGGTCAAATACTAGGATAATTATACATAGAAAATCGTAACTGAAATCGAACCCTAGGGGATATCTTTTAATCTGATTTATTCCCACTTGTTAATTGTTTGCTATTTTTAAGCGTTCTAAGTATTTTAATTGTTTCTTAAATTTTAGTTTTTCAAATCAATCACCACAATTCGGAGTCTAGATAGAGATGGATTATTACAATTAGGGTATTAAATTAACATAGGTAAACAATCTCAGTGGGATTGACCTTGCTCACTTGTTATTGCAACTGCATCATGCACTTGCGCTAACACTAGGGGGTTAGAAATAGTGTGTCAAGTTTTTGGGCCAGTTGCCGGGACTCGGTAACTTTGTTAGTTTCTATCTTGATAAATAGTTTAGCGTTAGCTAGATATTTATTTTCTGCACTTTATTTTTCATCTTTTACTAACATTTCAGATTTTATCTTTTTGGTTATTTCATTGTGATTTCTGGTAGTGCTTGCACACTCGATCTAAAGAAAAGAGCGATCTTGTGCCTTTTGACCCTCAAATGAAGCAACTTCCCAGAGGCGCAAAACAAGAAGAAATCTAGCACTCGAGATGGCCGAGTTACTGAAAAATTTGTCCCAAGAGGACACGCTTAGGCGGTTGTTCTGGATAGTAACACAGCAGAATACGAGCATACTTACTCTGCATAATCAGCTTAATAATCTACCTCAGCAGCAACCACAACTTCAGGCCAACCCTGAAGAGGATCAGAGACCTATACGGGACTGTCTTCGTCCCGTAGCTAACCGAAACTATAGACAAGACGTACTGCCACCAATAAATGACAACAACTTTGAACTCAAGTCGGTATTGATCTCCATAATCCAGTAGAATCAGTTTGGTGGGGGGCTTTTCGAAGACCCCAATGTACACTTGTCTTAGGTTGTTTGTTTTCATTCTCAGAGATAAGGCGAGATCATGGTATAATTCGCTCGAGAATTTCACTACATTGGAAGAGTTCAGCAACAAACTTTTATTGAAGTAATTCCCACTGAGCAAGATACTCAAATTGAAGAGTGAAATAACAAGGTTTACATAGTTTGATGCCGAGCCAATGGGTGAAGCTTGGGAGCATTTTGGGGATCTTCTCCGAATGCGCCATTAGCACGGATTTACTGAGAAGGAGCAAATTTTCTACTTCTATTATGGGCTAATTGGGCCCACAAGAGCACTCGTATATGTAACATAGGGTGGATCGTTATTGGCAAAGCATACAAGGGATGCATTAACTATTTTGGATGAGATAACACTTCTAGTTGACAATGTCCGAATGAGAGAAATTGACCGAGGAGAGTAGCCAACATTAATAAAACTGAGACTACTGAATCAATTACGACTCAATTGGCAGCTATATCCAAGCAGTTGAGTCTGTTAATATTATTATTCATATTCTTTAACATTGTTTTTCATATTTTTAAATTATTTTCAAAATTATTTTCATTTTTTTAAACATAATTTCCAAATATTTTAATAGTTTTTAAATTCCTAAATGTAATTTCAAGATTTAAAGATATTGTTTTATAAAAATGACGGAAATACCTTCAAAAATTTGAATTATCGCCAGAAAAATTTGCCGGAGGTTGCTATCTAATGAACACGGTACTTAGGGTATCAATCGGACACTACAAAAAAAGGACTTTTAAGACCACAAAAAGTGGTCTCAAATTATGAGTATTTATTACAACTTATGAGAAGTGATTTCAAATAATGAGTATTTGTCACAACTTATAAGTTTTTGTTACAACTTATGAGAAGTGGTTTCAAATAATGAGTATTGTCATAACTTATAAGTTTTTATCACAACTTTATTGTCGTCTTAATAACTCGTACGCAAATAATATATTTATGACCACAAAAGTGATCTCAAATGCGTCTCAAATATTTTTTTGCAGCAACTAGTTATCTCTAAAGTTGATAAAAAAAGAAAATGTGAAAGAATTCAATCATTCGATCTCGGTGTAATGATTACAATTCATGACATAATCTCACTTGTCCCTAAAAATAATTTTTTTTTGTAGTGAATATGTTCTAATGAACTGAAATGGATACGAGGATAGTTCAACATTGTGATAAACTATTAAATATATACTTGATATGTGCAAAATATTAAATTTCAAGAATTTAATAGGATCTAATAAAAGTACAAGGACTCGTTAGAAGAGAACGTAACCTAAATAATGTATAGTCCGGATACTAAAATTTTTGCGTGGGTGCATTTTTGCTTCATATGGCTCAACTATATTCACAGTTTGGATTTTCTGTTACAATAGGTGTTTCATCCTCTGTTACACTCAATTCACTATGTGATACATGTTAACTTGCGACATCATACCATATATATATATGTCGGTTAGTGAACGAGTGAAACACAAAATGTAACATAAAAATGTAACAGGTGATCTCATGTGCTATATTCATGTGTGGTCCTGATATTAATTTTTTCTAGCAAATAAGTCATACCTTCGTTATTAACGGTATCATCAATTAGTAAAAGTTATAACACAGAATTCCATGAAAAGTACGAAAATAACACAAGTAACTTTTATAAAAATATATAAACTCACTAAAGTTATACAAGAACAATAATTTTCTTGCTAAAATATATTACTACATCCTTCCCGACTTATTTTGTACACTTCGTTTTCGACCATCTCACTTATTTTGCACACCTCTAAAATAAATATTTCTCTCACAATCTTCACCCTTAAAATCTCAACCCTCAATCTCCACCTTTAAAAAAATCAAAGAAAAAGCAAAATTTGATTTTTCTTAACATTCGTGCCCGGTTAATTATGCAACATAAGTCGGGACGGAGGGAGTACTTACTTTGAAGAAATGTAGGATATTAAAAGGTAATATCTTTCTTTCGATCAACAAGTAAATCGTTTCAGTATAAATAGTAATATATTTTTATGCATTTTTTCCTAATTTGAATTGTACAAATATAAAATCTGTATTTGGTGTACATTAGAATTATTAATGTTCCATAATTTCATTTGAAATGGGAATTAATTTATAAGCCGAGTCAATTCTAAATTATCTCAATACTGTGTGTTTGCTTGAAGTTGGGAGTACTGAGTCAAATTTAACTGAAAAAATTAATAAATATACTTTATTAAGATTTGACCCGCTCAATCGAGTTACGGAAACCATATATAAGACTAGGTTTATCAACAACCTCCACAACCTAATCTATCAATAAAATATTCATTTCTCACTAATCCACATACACAACCTACTCAACAACCTAAAAAATACATTTTTATACTTTATCAACAACCCAACACAACCCAACATTTTAAATTAATTATTAATTTCTTTTATCCAAATACATAAATTATTTCCCAATAAAATCAGTATTTTTGCTAACGCCATATTTTGGACCGGGTCGGGCTAACTCCATATTTTCGGATCGGATCGGCCGGCCCAAAATTAGATCGGGCCTAAAATTAATCGGTCCAACCCGAAGTATTTTTCTATAATATACTTAGATTTTCGGGCCGGCCTGGGGTCGTGGGACTTTTATCTCATCGGACCCGTCTGATCGAGCCAAATAGTACTTCGGGGATAATTAAATATAAGATTTTTTTATTATTTAGATTAAATATAACTAACTAAAAATAATAAATAATGTAATTTTCAATTCTTATTAAAATTACTCTTTCAGGGATAATATATATTTAAATTTATAACTTGTTGGGTATTGTTCGGTACAATTCAGTACAATTTTTGGTTTGAAAAATTAAGAAATATCCAATTCCGTAACAAGTAAATAATCAGTTCAGTTCGGTTCAGAAATGTCAAATAGTCGATGAATATTTTCGATTCGGAACTAATTCAGTTCAGGTTTCGATCCAATTTCGGTAATCTCCAAGCTCCATGCACAACTATAATATCAATATTAGGTTCTACTTGTAGATAAAAAAAAAAAAAAAAGAATTTCTAAATAAAAATAATAATTTTTATTTATTATTAAAATTATATCTAATAAATAATTTAATACGATTAATTGAATAGTAACATGTGACATATTATAGAATATGATTGAATTGTAGAATAGATTGGTTGGCCAACTTATTTCACAACCCGATCATGAAATGATCATCAAATATATTGCATTTAGCTTTTTCTTTAATCATGGCCTCAGATGAGCCGCCCTCAGGGTCACGAATGAACCCGGTCTAAAGCACACACCCTAAGTTCGATCTCAGTAGTCTGTTTCTTGGGCCCCACCTTCAAGACTAGCATGCTTGTACATAGATTTTTCTAGTCAAACTTTTATTCCCTTATTATATTACTAATAGTTAGTTAATGGAACACGTTTCCACGTCTCCCTAATCATGTAGGATTTGGATCCCCTGCTGGAGAATTAAACCAGCAAATTTAGCTGGGCTACAAAACGCTGCGTTCTTGGAAATTCTTTACCTTTTCTTTTTTTTTTTCTCGACCTGCTTATTTTCAGATCCTGAGAATCCTTTACTTTTTTTTTTTTTTTGGGACCTGCCTATTTTTAAATTTGGACATGCCATTTACTGAGTCTCTCTCAATTCAGCTACTGATTCATGCTCCTCAAATTTTACATATCCATTTTCACATATATCTTTTTCAAGACAATTTATAACATTCTTTTATATTTCTCCCACATATTATAATATAATATATCAATAGTAAAAATACAAAAAATCAAATAGTTGAAATTGCAATAAGATATCAAGTGTCACATACATTTAAAGCACAAAAAAATAACACTACTAATCGAGAAAATTAATCCGATGTATCGCTATTGAAACCCACGCCTTCAAGAGTATACCGAGAATAGTCAAGTGGCGCCTACAAAAAAAAAAATATAGATTCAACATCATATAATTCAATTGATGTTTCTTTTTTTTTTTTTTTAATTAATTTATTAGAAATCTATATTACGTCATACCATAAAAAATTCAGTGAAATTGAATTCACATCTAGATGTCTGAAGACTTCCATGATCCCCTGGAGGTGCTGAACAAGATGCAGGTAGTTCATTGTATGCTCCAATCTCCTACAATCATTGCAAAATTTAAATATATTGATAGTAATTAAAAAAAGTGTCAACAATAATAAATTTAAATACCTTGACTCTCGAATTTGTTTTTTCCTTTTTCTTTTTAGGTTGAAGTTCCACCCAACTCTTCAGTCGTCTCGACCTTTTCAGACCAATTTTCTTCTTGAATCCCTTTGGTTGCGTCATGGAAAACCCAATCGACGATTTTCTGGCACTGACGTTATTGTCTTGGCCCTCTTCTGTCAGACACATTTTCATGACTTGTTTGCTTAGATCACATGCCGCCTTATGCAACAAGGAGAACGTTGATGGGTGAACGGATGCTTCGGTCGTCAGTCGTACAAACATCATGCAAAGGTTCCTATATGTTTGTGTATGTAGTAGCTAGCTTAAAATCTTCCTCGACTTCATTGACCATATAATTGTACACCATCCCGCTCCTAGCTTCAATTGTCCACCTCTTCAAAATATAATGCTCAAGAAGACTTTTTACATCCATCACATCATACACTTTCACGGCATGACAACATAATAATCCGACCATCTCAAATTTTCGACAACTACAAGAAATCATCTTGGTGCTAGGATCAAATTTCACCGTCCATTCCCCTTCCTTATCAATTAGCCCGACAACATATTCAAATAAGGATCCCGTTTCATTTTTAGTCTTTATGTAGGCAGCCGCGAACAAATCAAACTCCGTCTGAAATAGGTGAAAGATAGTCGGAGTATAAATCCCAGAAAGTTGGCGTAACATAGGAGAACTCTCTAATTTTAATCTTGGAAATTTTTGACGTGTGTCAAATTCACATCGTAGCTCATTATATATACCGCTTGTCCTCCAAGAATCGTTCAAAGTGCTTAAAAAATTGCGGTATATTTAAGCTCGGATTCATGCAGCTCGTGATATCAGAATTTATGCTCTCATTAAGTTGTGTGCTCTTCATACCAAGAGTGCAAACATACTTCATGTAAGAAACAGCCCATTTCTCCTTTACACTATAAGTAGATTATAACCACTTGTTCTCTTGAACATTAAATTGTTCTAGTAAGAAGAGTTCAATGTGTCGTTGGAAAATCCAATTCCAGGAGCACCCAAATGTTAATTTAATACTCCCTTCCATCTAATAGAAACACTCACATTTCATTTCCTAAACAAATTAAGAAAATATTTTTAATGTACTTGGAATAATAGTTTTGACTAAAAGGTTTTGTGTTCTACCCTTATTTATTAGAATACTCGGAACTAATTAATGATTAGTCCTACCAAATAACAACTATGAGTATTTTATAAAAAAAAGTATCTTTTTATAAAGAAAAGTGATTATAATTTTGAACAACTAAAAATAAATGCCTGTTAAATTCGGGTCAAAAGGTTTAATCCATCCACAAGGCCTATACTGAACCGTGTTAACATAACAAGATAAACTTGACCACCAAGTCAGTTTTCACGCTAAAATCAATTAATGATTGAAAAAATGATTCATTAGACTTATAAGATAATGTCTATTCTACTATATATTAATGTGTAACACTTTACATATAAGCATCTTCATTCAATATTTCAATAGAAGGATCGCCTCTAGTTACCAGATATAAATCCTTGAGATATAAATTTATAGTTTAAACTTAAGTATTTATTTTAACGGTCTAAATAATTTGTTCCGAAATTTATTCTACCATGTCCACATAGATACATACCGTGAGACCTACACATGTTCGATAACTTCTTAATTTAAAAATTAAAATAGAATGAAAATCATGAGACATATATCACTCCTCGACAGTGTTTGGTTGCCTAAAATCAACAGTTGAATTTATAGAACATAATGGACTTTTAGAATGTTAGTATATTTAAAATTTTGTTTGGTTGGTGTGTTTAATAGGTGTTTGAAATTAAAAGCTAGGTTATTTATGGGCAGCTTATTGGAACCCATCCTCCACTATAATAAAAGAGCTATTTTATATAATATTTTTGGAGACCATAATTGTTGTCATTAATAATAAGTTATTTGTGACCACTTGTTGCAAAAATTTATACACAAATTATTTGAGACCATTTTAAAACTACTTTTAGAGATAACTAGTTGTTGCAAAAAATATTTGAGACGCATTTGAGACTACTTTTGTGGTCACAAATATATTATTTGCGTCCGATTTATTGAGACGAGAATAAAGTTGTGACAAATACTAGTAAATTGTGACAAAGACTCATTATTTGAGACCACTTCTCATAGATTGTGACAACTACTCATTATGGGACTTTTTTTTGTTGTCTAAAAAAAATCAGTTTTGTTGTAGTGCCTTGGGATCCAAGAAAGTGGGTCAAAGCGTTTAAACATCCGGGCTTGTTATATAGATCAAGTTTGATGAAGGAAACACCTTAATAAATAGATTATGTGGTGTAATAAAGTCATGACTTATGTAGTGTAATAAAGTCATGAGCAGCCCCTGTAGTACGTGGAACATCTAAAAAAATATGAATTTTTTAGGATGGATGAAATGAACCGATTTTTAATTGGATGCGATGTATAATAAGAATAGTCAAGAGCGAAGGTGGCTAGGAAATCTGACATATATGTACTATGTTTGCAGCTTGACAAAGCAACCCAATTTTGTAACTAGTTTTAATTTTCGTTTACTTTTCTTTCATTCATTTTTTTTTTTCAAGCCAAAACTAAAATAAAGTAGCAATGAAATTGAAACAAATTTCCCATGTCACTATAGATCTTCACATGCACCATCTATAAATACCCCATCAATCCTCCCCTGTTTTCCCACACCTGCCCAACATTGTCTACCATATAAAGAAAAACATACAAGGTAAGAAAAATGAGTTTTTCCCCTCTAAAAAAATCCCTACCAACAATCTACACTATTCTTGCCCTACTTGTGACCGTCGGAAATTTGGTTTCCGGCCAAAACTGCGGTTGCGCGCCGAATGAATGCTGTAGTAAGTTTGGTTTCTGCGGCAGCAATGCTTCTTACTGCGGACCAGGCTGCCAGTCTGGACCATGCCTTGCTCCAGAAAATAACGGAGTTAACGTAGCTGATGTTGTCACTGATGCTTTCTTTAACGGGATAGCTAACCGGGGCGACCCGTCAAACTGCCCTAGAAAGGGATTTTACACTCGCTCAGTTTTTCTCGAGGCAGTCGGATCAAACCAGAACTTTGGAACTGTAGGCTCTGCTGACGATTCCAAACGAGAGATTGCTGCATACTTCGCGCATTTCACGCATGAGACCGGATGTAAGTTTTTTTTTCTTCGCTACCAACAAAAGGATCAACTAGTCAAGTCTTCAAACTCATCTTTTCAACCTTCCATTCATGGGGTCAATTGTATAATACAAAAATATATATAGACGTGTCAAAGGTTGTCCTCGATCATACGTAAATGTAATTTCACAGGTCCTACCAGTATAATTATAAAGAAATTATCGAAACAAGGAAATTCTCTAATATAAATTTTAAAAGACTGCTACACCGTGTGCGGCACCCAATGGCAAACCCTATTTCACAAGAAAAATTAATTAATGCTACAAATAAAAGTAATATTTTCGTATCCATAATTTTCTTATGTAAATAAGAGTTAAACATAATAATTTTGCTGCCACACGCAAGTTTTGTCCTTTTAAAGTATGCAGCTATTTTCAAAATCACGGAAGTAAATGGATTTATCTAGTAGTTCCACCATCATCCGATCTTGCACTAAACAGAACATATATAATATATATTTTTCACGCAAAAAATAAAGTTATTAATTTAATTGTTAATTTGCAATGCAGTTATGTGCT
Organism: Ajuga chamaepitys; assembly: GCA_958295605.1. Taxonomy (NCBI): domain Eukaryota; kingdom Viridiplantae; phylum Streptophyta; class Magnoliopsida; order Lamiales; family Lamiaceae; genus Ajuga; species Ajuga chamaepitys. The sequence goes on from OY282506.1 coordinate 15,363,149, forward strand.
TTACGGAAGAGAGAAACCCATCTGACGCCTATTGTCAAATACAAAACACAGAGTGGCCTTGCGTAGCCGGCAAGAGCTACCACGGGAGAGGGCCCCTTCAACTATCCTGGAACTACAACTACGGCCCAGCCGGCCGAGCCATTGGGTTCGACGGATTGAACAACCCCGAAATCGTGGCCACAGATCAACTGACATCATTCAGAGCATCCCTTTGGTTCTGGATGACTAACTGTCATGAACCTATTACTTCCGGACAGGGCTTTGGGGCAACCATTCGGCCTATAAACGGCGATCTTGAATGCAATGGAAGGGATCCCGGGACCGTGGCAACCCGTGTTGGCTACTATAGAGACTATTGTAATCAACTCGGTGTTGATCCTGGTACTAATCTTGAATGTTAAGGGAGAAATATACGAGCTTGCTTCTATCTTAGCATAGGCCTAGAATAAATGTTATTTCGATTTCTTGATCGAAATTATATTTGTGTGAGAATGAAATAAAGGATTGTATGGTTTGATCATTGGGGTGTAGTTCTTTTTCTTTTTGAGAGAAAATTATTGGTGTGTAGTTCTAGAGCTGGGAAAAAAGTATGGGGAAATTCTACTGTAATATATTCTGACCATTGAATTTTCTTCCTCTAAATCCTGACCCTTTATTTTTCACCCCTGCTTTTACTGCAGTAAATTTTGAATTCAGATTTATTTCTTTCCTCCTTAAATTTTGCAATTATGTACTTGCGTCAAGAGAATTGCCTTGAATCTCAAGAGAATGTTTACCTTGAATCTCCGAAAACAAAAACGTCCAACCTTAGAATGGATTAAATGCTAAAATAAACAATTCCAATTAATTCTACAACTAAAATGACACATTTTAAAATCTATTTTTGTTATTTTTATTACAATGATCCAAGTCTCTGCCATTAGGAGCAATTCCCGTTTTAATATGAAAGAATTGCTCGAAAACTGTGTCTAAAAAACTCAATTCTCTGGGCTTTGAATGATTAAATGATATTTTTTACTATCCAATTTGTGGTGCCATGAAGGAAAAACCCTATTGCACGAACTCGGAAGCCTTTTGAGGCAATAACCACCAATTGACCATCACGAGCCTCGAAACACGACCTGCATCAAGGGATCCCATGTTATAGATCCATGTCCACGAAGCACGGTCTGCGTCATAAGATCCCATGCTGAAGATCCCTGGGCGCGGTCCACGAAGCACGATCTGCATCGTAAGATCCCATGCTAAAGATCCCTAGGCGCGGTCCACAGAGCACGATCTCATCGCGCTCACCCATGTGTTCATGGTAACAAAAGCAGTGTGAGAACGGTTTCCTAGTGGAGGTCTCGACATAAAAGTTACCAGATGACTTTCCTTGTACCAACTAGCCGTTTTTCTCTTGCAAAAAAGATATTAGGACCACTGACTTGTCCCTATAAAAGGTACCGGGGTAGGTTGCTGACGGGAATAAGGCTTACGTCACCCATAAATGACCACCTTACCCTCCAACCCTAATGCAGAAAGTATATAAGCCTAAATATATTTTCTTGAGCAAGGTACCGCTTATACTTTTTACACTATTCCGTTACTATCATTTGCCATCCTTGCTAAAACCATCCATCTCCAATCACTGACTTGAGCATCGGAGGGTCTTCACTGGTGACCCTCTCCTATGTGGGTTTTTGCAGGTTTCAACCTTAAGGACCAACACACTTACCACAATCGAGGGGATTTCATTGGACTTTGTTTTAGGTACATTCTCATCATCTTCTGATAGAGCTGAACCCTATTTCATTATGGCACTACAGTGGCGCCGTCTATGGGAAAAGTTTTTATTTTCCCCTTGTTTTGAAATATGACAAGAGGATTACTCCCACGAATAAAATACATGATCGTTTGAAACCCCCCCAACGGACCTTTGAAGGAATTCAATTAATCCTCTTTCTCGATGAATGCTAATTGAACTTTTTTTAACGTGGCAAGTGACCACCGGTTGCGACCTGAGATCAAACTTCGACAAAGCAGCGGAAGACCAAACTCTTCCTGTCAAAACATCCCACCTATCGATGGGTGTAGTAGTGCTACCCAGCTTTTAGAGGTAGCCTAGCCATCATCATGACGTAGGAAGAGTAATATGAGTTAATAGCCATGGCCATTGAGAGCGCCTTGGCTAACCGTGGGGGAATGTCAGGACCCCCACCTAGATTCGTGCCGCAGGATAACCCAGCCCCAACTAGAGGAGTAACCTTCACACATCTCATCGGTGAAGGAAACGGGGTGAGAGGAATGCCTCCTCCTCTCCCACAACAAGCAGGTGATAAGGAGATAAATCCTCGGGCCGCTGCCACAACGGCACGGACTAAGGCCCATGGAGGCACCGAAGTGGAGGAAGTTGCCACCAAAGAAATGCAAGCAACACAATCTACCAACACGGCTAACACTGTAGCTCAGTAGTTAGCGGCACTGAAGTACAAACTCAAGGATTTGCGCCAGAAACAAGGTCCTATGTCACTTCAGTAGTTCGGGAGCTTCTCCTTTCTCGGATGAGATCCTCTAGGACTTTTCGCCCGGGAACTTTAAACCACTGACCTATGAATACGATGGGGCCTCGAACCCTTATGATCACCTACTATGATTTGAATACAGTGCATTACTTCAACAGTAAACCGACGATATGAAGTGCCGAGTATTCCCCATTACCCTAATGAAAGCTGCACGACAATGGTTTGGCCAACGAAGACCGAACACCAGACATTTTTATGCTGATTTAAGCTTTTAATTTGTGGATCAGTTCTCAAGTGCTAGGAAGCAGTACAAGAATAAAACAACTTGTACAAAAGAAAGGAAACTGGGGAAAAAAGCCCTGGCAAAAGAGAAGGCAAAAAGGTTGGGAAGGGACCAAAGAAAGATGCCCAAGAAAACAAGGGGTACGTCCACATGATAGTGAGAGGAGTAGAAGGGAGTTGAGCTCTTCTCTAAATATAGAGTTCGGGCCATGCAAATGTAGTACTATCCAGCAGCCTCACCAGGATGCCCTTGTGATCACTAGGGACATAGCATCGTACAATATGGCTTGTATACTCATAGATACCAGGAGCTCGGTAGACAACCTGTTTAAAAAATGCTTCAAGCAGATGGACATTAACGTTAAAGTGGAGCCTGTGAAGACAATCTTGTTCGGATTCAGTAGAGGGGCAATATATCCCAAGGGACATGTCATCCTCTAGGTGCAATTGGGGAAGGAGCCACATGTAAAAACACGGATGGAAAAATTCCTTATAGTTGATGCACTATCACAATATAACATGATACTGGGGAGGCCTTCCTAAATCTCTTTCAAGAAATCATATCCACATACCACATGAAGATGAAATTTGTTGTAAGAACGGATATAGGAGAAGTTTCTGAAGATCAATATAATGCCCGAAAGTGTGAACACTATTAAGGAGGTAGTTAGCGCAGAACATGGAGAGGGTTGCGCATCCATGAAGAAGGGAGTAACCAAGAAGATGAGAGATATTGAAATGGATGAGGAGGAGGACGAGGTCGAAATCTTGCCTCAAGAAGAATTGATGAGTGTGGAACTATTCACTAAAATGACAGGGTTCACAACACGCATTGGGAGTGGAATGAACCCAGAAGTGACTTCGTCTATCATTAAGTGCCTCAGATTGAACACATATATTTTCGAGTTTTGTGATGCCGATATGATGGGATAGATCCCAGCATCGCAATGCACTCATTGAATGTAAGTCCAAAGGCTAAGCCAGTGAAGCAGAGGCTTCACTAGATGAATGAGACAAAGCAATACGCAAAGAAGTATCAAAACTCATGGAAGCAGGACACATCGTGGAAATTTAATTTCCAGAATGGCTATCAAACGTAGTGATGGTGGCAAAGAGCTAGGGAGCCTGGAGATGTGCATAGATTTGTGAGATCTGAATAAAGCTTGCTCGAAGGATAACTGCCCCTTCCCTCGCATAGACCAACTTGTTCACTCCACGTTGGGGTGCGAGCTCTTAAGCATAATGGACGCTTACCAAGGCTACCACCTAATTTCAATGAATCTGGCCTATGTGGCGAATACAGGCTTCGTGGAGGCATACGACACATACCGATATGTGTGTATGCCTTACGGGTTAAAAAAATTCTAGGGCAATTTACCAACGCATGGTGGATAAGATATGCCGCTAACAAATAGGATGAAATATGGAGGTTTATGTCGAAGACATGCTCATTAAGAGCGAAAAATCGGAAGGAACACTAAGAACATGGAAGAGGTATTTCGGGTCATAAGGGCCCACGGGATAAAACTGAACCTCGGAAACTGCACATTTAGAGTAACATCAGGAAAGTTCCTTGGATACCTAGTCATGGATCGGGGAATAGAAGCGAACCCGAAGAAAGTAAAAGTGATCATGGACATGAGCGAACCACAACACCTGAAAGAGTTGCAAAGATCAAATGGAATGATAACAACAATCAGCCGGTTCATATCCCCGATCAATGGAAAAAAGTGTCCCCTTCTTCAAAATCCTGAGGAAGGAAAGTAAGTTTGACAAATGAAGCATGTCGCAATGCATTTGAAGAATTGAAGCCCCCCTGGCTTAGTTACCTCTATTGACTAAGCCAGAACCAGGGGAGGCACTATAGCTATATCTCTCGGTGGGGAAAAGCACATTAAGTACCGTCTTACTGCTTGAACAAGGAGTGGTGCAGAAACCAGTGTATTTCGTTAATAAGCTCATCCAAGGGCCCGAAGTGAGATAAACTGACTTGGAGAAAGTAGCCCTGGCCATTATGACCACTGTGAGAAGATTGAGACCATATTTCCTATCACATCGAGTCATTGTTCCAACTAATTAACATGCCCTTAAAGCAGATTCTAAGCCGTCCCGGCTTGTTGGGAAGAATTGTGAGATTGGCGTTTTAGTATGGGAAGTATGACGTAGAGTATGAACCCAGAACAACCATTAAAGCATAAGCATTGGCTGACTTCATACAGAAGAATGTGAGGGAACCAGAAGTACCCACATGGGAGGTTTATGTGGATGGCTCATCGTCAAATGTAGGATGCGGGGCAGGCATATTCATCATTTGCCTCGATGGAGAAGAACTATAATTCGCAATCAAATTCGGATTCCAGACGTCCAATAACGAATCCGAATATGAGGCAATTCTTAGAGGGATGAACGTGACACTGGAATTAGGAGCACAGAACATCGTGGTGTTCTCTGATTCTCGTCTAGGGACACAGCAACAACAGGTACATATGAAGCCAAGAACACTTTTCTTTCTCCTATTTCCTCAAGTGCACACTTTCGCCTCCATTTCTCTCCAAAATATATTTGGAGAGATGAGCTTCCATAACCTTAGTGTGTGCCAAAAGTTCATCAAACTTTTGATTGAACTCATCCTTGTCTTTCTTCTTTTCTTCTTTCAATGCATCGATTGAAGAAATTTGGTAAGATTCGGATGATTCTCAAAGGTTTGATGACATGAGGAGGGAATATTTATATAGAACTCCCATCCCAATTCATAATTATTTGAAAAAGAATTGTTCCATGAATTGAGAGGGGCAAGTGGAAGGATATTGCATTTTTTAAGAAAAATGGTGGAAAAAAGAGTCACCACAATCCATAGATATGTGACCTTTCTCCCCAGAAACTTCACAATGCACTACTTCCATATTTTCAAAATTGGGAGAAAAATAAGAACCATCATCATCCACAAAGGGCAATGCATTCACTTCGGAAGGATTGAGAGCATAATTCAAGTAAATACCGATAGTTATCGGGGTTCATTTTTTTAGAATTTTTTTATGTATTAAAAAGAAAAAGAAAACGACCTAATCTAACTCTAATCGTGCTTAGGCTAAATCCACGAGAAGAAATCCCCCCCCGGCAATGGCTCCATGAACTTGTCACGAAAGTCGCTCCAAATCACAAGGATTGGAACAACCTTCTCAAATCGTAATCGCGAGCATACGATTTGTGCCAGAGGTAGTATATAAGATATCAAATCCACATCGAGGATTTTTCGTGGGAATCGGCTTTAGCTCTTTCAAATTAATTAGGTCAAATGTAAATGAGAGATGGGGACTAACCTAAACAACATAAATCAATAAATAAAGGTAAGGAGGGAACGACAATGGGAAGATGTTCCCGATGCTCGGTTTCACACAAGCAAGATGGAATTAACAATTTGAAGATGATTAAAGGAAACTAGTGTGAGTTTTATGTGATTGAATTCTCAACCCAATCAACATCCTAATTGGGTGATAATTCCTGAATACGGTTGAGGTATCGTATTCCCCTAAGATAGTAAGTAACGAGGGTTCAATGTAGACTACTGACACAAATGAGAAATAAAAGTCCAACCTCGGGCCCCAGATTACAAATTACGTAAAACTAGAGCAATATAGTGTGGCTTCTCCTACATTATAGACCGTTGTAGGGGTGCATTTTCTCTACACACGCAACCAAATTACTTTTGTTTATCCCAACCGAGACCTCCTAGACTCTACTTTTCCTCTCGGTAGAACTTCTCCTCCATAGTTCTCCCTTCTACCGATTGGGTTTTGGTTAATCTAATTATCCAAGGTTAACTTCTCACCCGAATACTCTAAGGCGTAGGAATTAACCTCTAAGCTCAATCAAAATCTATTCGACATAATCCTCGAAAGGATAGCTATCCCTATCCTAGGGGGTCAACTATCATCTTTTAATTACACGATTAATTGAAATGATCCTAACCCATCGAAAGCCGGAGAGATCGTGAAGCACGCCTGTGGTCGAAGGCTCCATTCCAATTAACCATTATTAAAAACTAACCAAATCCTAACCCTAGGTTACCACGACCTACAACAAAACCAATAATCAATCAACTAATCATCAACCCCGTGAGTAATCCTTGAGTTCTCCTCCAAAGATGTCTCCCTCCTTGAAGAGGAGGAAGAAAAACCTTAGTTTCTAAGACTAAAAATCTAAAAATGAAGAAGAAAGAGAGATGTGTGTGGTGAATGTTTTACAAAAGGAGGCTAATGTTTTTTTTTTTTTTTTTTTTTTAGAAATGAGAGGGGAAAAGATATATATACGTCTCTCTAACCCTCGCAATCTGCTGAAAAATAAGCCCTAGTAAGGGTAAAAGTGTAAAAATACAAAAGGGAGTGTTTGGTCCTTTAAGTTGTTGAGTCGAGCCTCTTGTGTGCGCTCGACTTGTCCTTCTCGTGATTTCTAGGAAATATCCATCCGGAATCAGCCTGTATCTTCAACGACAAAGTAGTATATCTTTGTCTCAGCTACATGTGGCAACTTGAACCACTTAAATTGGAGCTCGGATGAGGAAGTTATGGCTAAAATTTGAAAATAGCACGCTAAAAAACTAGGCACGTGCGCGAACCGCCGGACTGCTGCCGGGCCGGTAATATGGGTGGCTATCTTTCTGGGTTGATTCTGGACCAACTGCCGGCGGCCTGTCGGTCCGGAAGCCGGTCCGGTAGGTGCTGCAGCTGTTTGGTCTGGTTTCGCTCCTGCTATGCACCTCCGTTTTTCGTCGCTGTTTCGAAGCCCTTCCTCTCATCTTCTCGGTCCGACCCCTTCACTGATTTTGTTTGTGACTCGACGAAATTTGATTTGGACTCTTGTTGGGTCTAATTCGGGTTTTTTTGGGCCTCGATTTATAGGCTGGAACGTGTAGTATGTGTAATTAACCTCTTCTTCTTTCTTTCTCTATTTGGAGGCATTTTCATCCATTTTCTCGGCCCGACTCCTTCACGACTTTTACTCGTGACTTGACGATCTTCAGTTTGGGCCTGACCTACACCCGATTTGGGCCTTTTTAGGCCTTGGGATGTAGGCTAGAGTATGAAAATGGATGCAAGCGATCTCCTAAATTCTTCCGAGTTTCCTAACCTTCAAAATACGACTAAAAAACACTCAAAAGCGCATCAAATCATATTAAAAAGGAAAATCAACCCGAAAATATAATAAAACATGAAATCGCACGTGAACACAACAATTACACATAATTCTTAGCAAAATATGGATGTGAAAAGTGGAAGACAAATGATAATTTTCACGTTCATCAAGGAGCCTCCTACTTTTCTGGGTAACAAGACCAAGAGCATGGACCATCCTTGGTGGCAGCATATTACTCGCGGTGCGACTGAGAAATTGATCTAATTTTGCTTCCTCTTGGAAGCTTCCTTCTGCTTCCCAGTTAGCATATGAAGTTGGTGTGATTTCACCCAGGACCTCCACTAAGAATCTCCCTAAGCTTTGGGCTATTGAAGATACATCTACCCCCAAAATGGTTGATCTTGTTGATAAGGACGAAGGGTGACACGTCGGTTTCTAACCTAGTGTTCCGCAAGTGTACGGATGTAGGTGTAGTACTATTGTCAAGGTCGATCCCACAAGGAATAGTTTTAGGTAGTTTGATACCCTAATACTCTAGGAATATCCTAACTAGATACTAAGTTTTAAAGGTTGATTTTACTAATTAAACTACTCAATAAAATATAACTTCAAACTTAGGAAACACGAAAACTAACAATCAAAGAGAAAAGGTATCCTAGGGCTTCGATTTCAGGATATTATTTCAATGTGGAATATGATTAACCTATTAATTTACCAATTCTAATGTTTATTAGGCGGCACGACAATAATCTAATCCTTCTCTCGAAGCGATTAAACCGTTGATTAATTGCTAATTACCCTCTCGAGTCAATTAAACCTAATAACTCCCAAACGATCTTAAGCCACGGCCTACACAGTCATAGACAACTGCGCTCTATGTTCTAAGTCTGATAACAATTCCCTCCTCTCGAAGCGGAATTGTTAAACTAAATTACTAAATTTTGGTGATCAAGCTAAATTCAGTTTAAGCACAAACATAGAGATAAAACACATAAAGAATGGAATTAATAGATTAAAACATAGATCAAAACATTGTTATAAAAATCCCTACTTTCTAACCCTAGGACACGAATAGCTTAGCTACTCATGCCTAGTAATAATCCAATACAAAATTCTATGAAAAACATTGTAAGAATTAAAACTAAGAGAGAACAATTTAACCCGGATGACTCTGTCTCGATGATCTTCGTCTTCTTTGTCTTCCAAGGTGATGTAATTTATGTTCTTGATGATTCATCTCCTCTTTCTAGAGCTTGGGGTCCTTTTTATAGAGTTGGGGACGAATCTTGGGGAAGATAGGATCAAAATCCTATTAAAATATGAAATCCTCGCATAAAAGCCCTTCTGACACGGCCGTGTTGCTTAAGTGACACGGCCGTGTTGCTTTGCACAAAATTCACTTTCTGCTCAACATTTGACACGGCCGTGTTGCTTGAGTGACACGGCCGTGTTCTATTCCAGAACCCACAGCGCGTTATGGACCACTTTTGACACGGCCGTGTTGCTTTGTGACGCGGCCGTGTCGGTTCTTGCCCGGTTTTGCTCCTGGACCGGTTCAGGCCGGTTTGGACCGGTTTGGACCGGTTCTTCGACGGTTCTCACTCTTTTGGGCCGGTTTTCACTCTTTTCCAACTTGTTTCCTCGTCCGGTAGCCTGAAAATGCTCAAAATACCTTAAAACAAGTCGAAACACGTCAAATGACCCAAATATTATTAATATAGATAAATGCCGGTCAAATATGCACGTAAATGATATAAAATATGATCCTAAATCGACCTAAATACATGCATAAACAACGTGTTATCAAACTCCCCCAAACTTAAACTGTTGTTCGTCCCGAACATCATACAAAAAGACACAAAGAAGACAAGTGATTATGCATTTTGTTTAGGGCGATTAGACGATGAATTCAGTTTCAGTTTGATTTTCCTTAAAACAACTAGGCAACACAATTCACTTGAGCATATGTGATAACGCGTAAATCAACTAATCTCGAGACTTTGAACTTTCGAATTATTCAACCCTCACCGGGTAAGTGTTTCACTCATCTCTCAAGTGTTTAAGCTAGAATAATTTCCACTCATATTGAATTACATGCAAAGTCTACCATATGCTTGCCAATCGTCTACACTAGACCTCGTACTTGCTATGTGTGATAAAAGATAAAAAAGGTCTTTATTTTGGTTGTAATGTGGGCTTAAGGTCAGGTGGGATACATTTGGATATAAGTGACTATTCATTGGACTAATCAAGTTACGTCTAACCCGACTACCCCTCAATACAATCACTCAATCTCACTCTTCAAATTTCAGCAAATCACCCCGCAAAGTGACTTCTTCACCTTTAAAAGTCCGTACAACTTAAGTGCTTTTCAATTCTGCGGGTACCACATTTTTGGGACTACCCGAATGTTCTAAGCAAATTCACAATTTAAACACTTTATTTTCTAGCCTCTCCTCTATAATACAACTTTTCTTTTCTCTTTTTTTTTCCTTTCCTTTTTTTTCTTTTTCTTTTTTTTTTTTTTTTCTAGGAGAGGCCATTCTTTGTTTTTCACCTATCACTTTTCTCTTATTTCCTTCATCTTTTGAAAATATCCCTACTTCCCATTCCTTCCCATAATTTGTTCACCCAAAAATTCCTTCCAATTCTCCTCCCTCTAACTTGATTAATCCAATTAGGGCCAAAAGAGATAAATCAAAAGGTTTCGGCTGACATTGTTAGGTTATGAATAAATAAAGCTATAAGGCTCAATTGGGCTAACTAGGGACAATTTTTTTCATTATGGTTCAAAGGTAATTTTCATAGTTCAAAGAAATAGGCTTAAACAAAAAGTTGCCTAAGATCATTTCCTAAATCACAACATATACTTGACACATTCTTAAGAAAAGACTCAAGGCAAGTTCTAGAGATTAGTACACATATTCAATCAAATTCACACCGAAAGAAAGTATATGACTCCAAAAATTGGAGTATAATTAGGCTCAAATTCTCACAAGGTAAATTTTGATTGAATATTCTCAGTTCAAGCTCAATTTCGTCTCAAAACACCTCTCATGCTCTATTATGTGCCATTTTTCATCTACTTCTCAAAATCATCTCATCATCAACTATTCATCATCCATCTTTCCCTAATTTTCTCTTTTTATTTTTCTTTTCACTTGTTACCTTTTTCCGGGTTTTATTATTCTTAAGACTCACAAACTAAAACACTAATAAGACTCTAAACTCCTAAGACTCAACATGGAAACACTATGCAATCAAACTCGGGCTCACAGACCCAACAACACTAATACATCAGAAAAATGGGCTCACAGACCCGATAAACCAATTTAAACAATAAAAAGAAATCAGCAAAATGGGCACACGGACCCACAATTAACAACACGAAATTCGAACGAGGTAAATCAAAACTATAAATATAGCTGCCAAGACGTCCCACGGTCTACCCCCTCCCCCAAACTTGGCTGAAAGCCAATGTTTGGAGGAAACACGTGGTACGCCTTGGTGCTAACTTACAAATCGTTTCGATGTCGGCTTGTTGAAACCCCTACGAGCTCCGAAATCGTGCCATTTTGCTCCTTACTGGATATTGGTTCGGCCGTCTCCGCATCGCGTTCTGAATTTTTCATTGTTTTCTGCTGAAGCACTGACACGGCCATGTTGAATGTTGTGACACGGCCGTGTTACATTTGAGCCAAACTTGATGTTTTTGGGCTGATATTGACACGGCCGTGTCGTTTGTGTGACACGGCCGTGTTGCGTTCCAGTGTGAAATCGTGTTTGGAGCTTCGTTTTGACACGGCCGTGTTAAAAGTCCAACACGGCCGTGTTGCTTCTGAACCAAAATTGGTTTTTGGGCCTGATTTTGACGCGGCCGTGTCGTTCTGTGACACGGCCGTGTTGCATTCCAGTGCTGAAAACACTTTCTGAGTGCTTTTTGACGCGGCCGTGTCCGTAGTGCGACACGGCCGTGTTGCATCTTCTGATCCTTTTAACGCGATTTTTCCGTCTTTTCGACCCCCGTTTCTTGCAACACTCGTCCATGTTGATGCCTAAAACATAAGACACTAAAATACAAGTTAAAAACATAAAATTAACGAAATACCAAAAAAAACATAAAATATTAAACATCGGGTTGCCTCCCGACAAGCGCTTTGTTTTACGTCTTCAGCCGGACGTCCTTTTCCTATCAACCTTCTTCTAGCCACCCCGAGTTGGAAGTTTTCTGAACACTTAAAGAGCTATTTGGGGCACGAGGATTTTCTATAGCAGCTAGGGTAGTGTAAATAATGCTACAATTGTGCCTACCCCTTAGACCCGATTTATGTATGTTGAGTGTGATTATTTCGTTTTGAACCCGAAAAACCAACTCCCCTTTAGGTACATCTATTAGTGCTTGGCTAGTCGCCAAGAAGGGTCTTCCTAAGATAAAAGGGAATTCATCACTCCCTTTCATGTCAACAACTAAGAAATCACTAGGGAATTCAAAATTTAGCACTTTTACCACTACATCCTCTGCTACTCCCAACGGCGTTAATGAAGATCCATCCGCCAATTTGATAGTAGTAAAGGACCGTTTAATTTCCCTTAGTCCTAATTGTCTATACTGCTTAAGAGACATCAAGTTTATGCTAGACCCTAAGTCACACATGACATTATGAAATTCATGACTACCAATTGAGCAAGAAATAGTAAAACTCCCTGGATCTTTTGCTTTTGTTGCTCTTCTTGGTTTCATGCTTGTGTTTGCGTTCTTCTTGGGCCTGCTCGGTCTCTTCTTCGTCGCCTCTTTTCCATACTCCCACTCCTTTGTTTTCTCTTTAACTTCGATTCTCTCCTTTAGTGGTTCCTGTTTCACAACAACAACTCTAGATTGCTCTAAAGGGTCAAGGTTAGCAAAGAACGAATTTTTAAAACAAAAATCAAAAGACTCATCAAGAATAGGAGATGAAGTTTTCTTATCTATGATTGTATTGACCTCCTCCTTCTCAATATTTTTGACTTCCTCGCTTGATTCCTTCGCTTCTTGGTCCTTCAAGCTCTCTTCATGCTCATCTAGCTCCACAATATTGCAGTGCTCCTTCGGGTTAACCACTGTATCACTCGGGTATTGGCCTTGCTTGTGTTGAGCTCCTACTATCTTTATCAGCTGACTCATGTTTGATGTCAACTCTCCAATGCTAGCTTGAGTCTGCACCAACGTGTTCTCGAGCCTCTTGATGTCTGCCCCTTGCCCAGTGATATGCTTGTTTAGCTCCATGAATTTTCCATCCACTTTCTTCTCCAACTGAGCTAACTTTTCATCATACTTTTCGAATTGTGGCATCGCGATTTCTTCTTGTGATGGCTTCTTACCGTCATGGATCATGCCATTTGTAACAGCAAATCCGGGTGGCGGATTAAGTGTGTTTTGCGCATTCCCATATGAAAAGTTCTGATGATTCTGAGGATACTGATTGTACCGAGGCTGATTGTTCTGGAAGTTGTTGAAGTTTCGTTGATTCGCAAATTTTACTTCTTCAACTTCTTCCGGACCCCCTGGCTGTTGTGCTAACGTCAGATTAGTTAGCAGATTCACCTAGCTCGTCAATGCTGTTACTTGTGCTGTGAGCTTTTCAATTGGCTCATAATTGACAGGCTCGACTTTTTGGACACTTGCTACCCTCCTTGGCATGTTTCTCTCGTTCGACCATTGGTAGCTTGTTCTGGCCATCGCATCCAGGATTGAGAATGCCATCCTCACTGACTTCTCCATCAAACTTCCACCCGCAGCTGCATCCACTTGGTTTCTAGTCGGAGCAAGTAGACCATTGTAGAACTTGCATACTTGCTGCTTCTTGGTGAACCCATGTTGAGGGCAACTCCGGATAAGATCCCGGAATCGCTCCCAAGCCTCTCCGAATGGCTCTTGGTCCAACTGTTTGAACTGATTAATTTGATTCTGCAAGTCGAGCATCTTGCTCGGTGGAAAGTACTTCAGTAAGAACGAAGTGCTCAAGTCTTCCCAATCTCTGATGTCTTCTAGTGAATTGAACCATTGTAATGCTCTGTCCTTCAGTGAGAAAGGGAACAATCTCATCTTGACCTGCTCGTGCGGCACATGATTGATCTTGATTGTGTTGGTCAGTCTGCGAAACTTGATAAGATGCGCATTCGGATCCTCCAAAGCACTTCCTCCATACTGATTTTGCTGCACTATATTGATTAGTGCAGGCTTCAGCTCGAAATTATTGGCATTAAGTGGTGGAGGTTGCACTCCTCCTGCCTGCTGGTTTGGACTGGGCTTCAAGCAGTCGCTAATAGGCGTGTCATCTTCATCGCCTGCAGCTGGGTCTATCTGAATTGGGCCGTGCTGTTGTGGTAACTGTTGCTGCTGTACAGGTATCTGCTGTTGTATAGTAGTGACGCGATCGTCCAATCGTGCTAAGGCTGTTAGCACTCTATTTAGTGCTTCATCATTCGGTTGCTGTGGTGGGTTCTCCATCTCAGCTGTGAAGTTTCTTCTCGTTCGGTGTCTGCGAGCTGTCGCTTCAATTTCTGGATCGAAAGGAAGAAGGGTTTCTTTCCCTTTTGATCTGGTGTGCATACGAAGCCTGAAAACACCAAAAACAAGAACTACTGCGTAATACAAAAATTAACCCAAATATAAAAACGAAAATTAAAAATAAAAATACGAAAAAAAAATAAAATCTAGTCTAGTTTCCTCCTATTTTTCAAGATAAAAACTAAGCGCTAAATCCTATTCCCCGGCAACGGCGCCAAAAACTTGACACGTCGGTTTCTAACCTAGTGTTCCGCAAGTGTACGGATGTAGGTGTAGTACTATTGTCAAGGTCGATCCCACAAGGAATAGTTTTAGGTAGTTTGATACCCTAATACTCTAGGAATGTCCTAACTAGATACTAAGTTTTAAAGGTTGATTTTACTAATTAAATTACTCAATTAAATACAACTTCAAACTTAGGAAACACGAAAACTAACAATCAAAGAGAAAAGGTATCCTAGGGCTTCGATTTCAGGATATTATTTCAATGTGGAATATGATTAACCTATTAATTTACCAATTCTAATGTTTATTAGGCGGCACGACAATAATCTAATCTTTCTCTCGAAGCGATTAAACCGTTGATTAATTAAGCTAATTACCCTCTCGAGTCAATTAAACCTAATAACTCCCAAACGATCTTAAGCCACGGCCTACACAGTCATAGACAACTGCGCTCTATGTTCTAAGTCTGATAACAATTCCCTCCTCTCGAAGCGAAATTGTTAAACTAAATTACTAAATCTAGATGATCAAGCTAAATTCAGTTTAAGCACAAACATAGAGATAAAACACATAAAGAATGGAATTAATAGATTAAAACATAGATCAAAACATTGTTATAAAAATCCCTACTTTCTAACCCTAGGACACGAATAGCTTAGCTACTCATGCCTAGTAATAATCCAATACAAAATTCTATGAAAAACATTGTAAGAATTAAAACTAAGAGAGAACAATTTAACCCGGATGACTCCGTCTCGATGATCTTCGTCTTCTTTGTCTTCCAAGGTGATGTAATTTATGTTCTTGATGATTCATCTCCTCTTTCTAGAGCTTGGGGTCCTTTTTATAGAGTTGGGGACGAATCTTGGGGAAGATAGGATCAAAATCCTATTAAAATATGAAATCCTCGCATAAAAACCCTTCTGACACGGCCGTGTTGCTTAAGTGACACGGCCGTGTTGCTTTGCACAAAATTCACTTTCTGCTCAACATTTGACACGGCCGTGTTGCTTGAGTGACACGGCCGTGTTCTATTCCAGAACCCACAGCGCGTTATGGACCACTTTTGACACGGCCGTGTTGCTTTGTGACGCGGCCGTGTCGGTTCTTGCCCGGTTTTGCTCCTGGACCGGTTCAGGCCGGTTTGGACCGGTTTGGACCGGTTCTTCGACGGTTCTCACTCTTTTGGGCCGGTTTTCACTCTTTTCCAACTTGTTTCCTCGTCCGGTAGCCTGAAAATGCTCAAAATACCTTAAAACAAGTCGAAACACGTCAAATGACCCAAATATTATTAATATAAATAAATGCCGGTCAAATATGCACGTAAATGATATAAAATATGATCCTAAATCGACCTAAATACATGCATAAACAACGTGTTATCAAAGGGGCTCATCAGGAGAAAGAAAGTGGTGATGAGGGTTAAGAGAAAGCCATAGAAGCCGACCCATGATAGCTTTTATTTTGTTTAGTTATTTCTCGAATGTGGGATGAAGTTTAGTGTGCATGCCCCAATGCAGTTATTTTGCTCCCAACTTGTAAAATCCATTCATTCTCCTTCAGGGGTTTTAAATGAATTGTGAAAGATGTATTTCTTCTTAGTTCATGTTTATCCATACCTTCTTTGTTCTGGTTATTTATTAGTACTTTGTGTGTGTGTGTGTGTGTGTATATATATTCAAATATCTTGAAAAGGGGGTTCCAAGATGGGTAATGATGGGTATGGTACCCCACTTCCCCCGTTTAAATTTGGCCACTTTTGCCAAAACTAAAGTGGTCATTTGATAATTGCATTCAGTTAAGGTCGGGACTTCGTGCTTGGTTTCGTGCTTTGTCAAGACCAAGGCTTCATGCTTGGTTAAGACCAGAACTTAATCCCTAGTTAAGACCAAGGGTTAGAGCCTAGTTAAGACCAGGGCTTAGTGCCTGGTTAAGACCAGGGATTTGTGCTTGGTTAAGACCAATGCTTAATGACTGGTTAGACCAGGGCTTCGTGCTTGGTTACGACCAGGGCTTAATGCCTGGTTAAGACCAGGGGCTTGTCTTGATGCCAAATCGACTCTGGTCTTTTTCGTGGTTAAACCCACACCAAGTTTAATACTTAGGTTTCTTTTCCCCTTGTTGATGCGGAGGACGAGGGAAGAGGTTGATGCCTTATTTCAGAGTTTATTGCTAACAAGATAAACTGGAAGATGTCGTCTCTCTCTTCTTTATTTATTTCGATAAGTACTCCATGTCACTTTTACCCATTACACCTTAAGCATAATATTTCTTCAGGTCCTGGATATTCCAAGACCTGGACAACTTCTTTCCCTTTGCGCTCTGTAGCTCATATTCGCCCCCGTTCAGCACCTTGGATATAATGTACGACCCTTCCCAGTTAGCATCTTACTTCCCTGTGGGCTTTAGTGTATCAAATTGCCTTAGCACGAGGTCTCCCCTTTTTAGTTTGCGTTGCTTGACTTTCTTGACTTATGCAACCTTAAGGTAGTTCTTATATCTTTCTTCGTAAGTGCGGACGAGTTCCCTTTCTTCTTCAACCATATCCAGGTTTTCAGGGAGCAAGTTTTGATTCTGGCTTCGTCGTAGTGTAGCACCCCGTGAGATTGCAGTCCTACCTCAGCAGGGATCATGCTCGTTGATCCGTACACCAGGTTGTAGGGTGCTTCCCCTGTTCCAGTTCTGGGATTGATTCTATAAGACCACAAAATGGAGTGCAATGCATTAGCCTCTTTGCCCCCAACTTTTTCCAGTCGGGCCGTTATACCATCCATTATGGTACCGTTCGTGATTTCCACCTAGCCATATGCCTGAGGATGGGCAACTCAGGCTCACCGTTGTGTGATCTTCATCATTTCACACCATTCTCTAGTCTTTGCTCCCACGAACTGTGTCCCATTGTTAGAGACTAGGATCTGTTGTATGCCATACCTGCAAGAAATATTTTTCCACAGAAATTTTATGATCGTTTCCTTATAAATCTTGGCCACCGCTTCTGCCACTACCAATTTGGTGAAGTAATCTATGGCCACAATCAAGAAAATATTCTTTCCAAAGGCTGCCGTGAACTTCCTAACTTATCAAATAGGCATGGCGATTGTATGTTTGTGAGTTGTTGAGCTGGTAGATGGATCAAGGGACCGTGCTTTTGATAATTTTCGCATTTCCTTACCAGGTCCTGAGCATCCTGCAGCATGCTGGGCCAATAATATCCAGCATGAAGAGCTTTCCTTACTATATTTTTATATTGTGCGTGTGCTCTACCCTTGTTTTTTCCCCACTCCTCTGTTTCCCTTGTTCAAAGTATTTTCAGATAGGGGTTCGCCAGTCTTCTTCCTCTTCGACCATTGTCATGGTCCATGCTCCAAAGTCTTTCTTGGTACTTAGGAGAGTAATTTTTCCTTGAGCCCCGTTTTTAGCTGAACTTGCCAACTTGGCCAAGTAGTCTGCTAATACACTATTTTCTAACCTAGTAATTCGCATGTATACGGTGCTAGTGTAGGTACTGGCAATCAAGGTCGATCCCACAGAGACTAATGTTTGTGCTTATTTTAGTGCCCCTAATCATAACAAAACTACTCTAACTAGACTCTCGAATAGTGAAGGTTGGAGTGTTTATCTAAATCCTAATTGCAGGAAATAATGAATAAGAACTAAATTACTTGTTGAAAAAGGAATGATTCAGAAAGAAAGACTCAAATAAGATTAAAGTGTATTCTAGGGATTCGATTTTAGTTCTTATCTCCTATGTTCGATTATTCTAAATTCCTAGACGTTTATACCGATTATATCGTTATTAGGCGGCACTACTATAGTTAACCCTCCTCTCGGACGATGTTAACGTGTAGATTACATATGAATAATCACCCTCTCGGGCTAACTATCACATACATAACTCCCAAGGGCTCCTAAAACCAATGCCTACACAAGACCTCACTCCTCTCGGACGACTATTGATACGTACTTTATATGCTTTTATGCCTATTAACTAGCTTCACCTCTCGGAAAACAGGTTGTTAAGAAAGTAGTGGATAAGCCAAAGGGATGGAAGCTAGTGAGTTGCAAGTGGATTTATAAGAAGAAGATTGAAACTGGAGACACTGAAAAGATCAGATACAAGGCAAGGCTTGTAGCTAGAGGGTTTACACAAAAGGAGGGTATTGATTTCAATGAAGTATTCTCTCCTTTGGTGAAACATTGCTCTATTAGACTTTTGTTATCAAAAGTAACTCAAGAGAATATGGAATTGCAACAATTGGATGTAAAGATTGCATTTCTACATGGGGACTTGATTGAAAACATATATATGAAGCAACCTGAAGGTTTTGCGGTTCCAGGTAGTGAAGAGAAGGTGTACTATCTCAGGAAGTCACTTCTAAGGGTTAAAACAGAGTCCAAGGCAGTGGAATAAGAAGTTCAATGAGTTTATGTTAAATTTAGGATTCACCAGAAGCTTATATGACAGTTGTGTTTACTTTGATAACAGTTGTAAGGTTGATCATGTGTACCTGTTGCTTTATGTGGATGACATGCTTATAGCTAGCAACATAAGTATAAGATCCAGCAGCTCAAGAAGAGGTTGAGTTCAGAGTTTGACATGAAAGACCTAGGGGATGCAAGGAAGATACTTGGTATGGATATCATGAGAAACAGAAAAGTTGGAATATTGTTCTTGTCTCAAAGGAATTACCTTCAGAATGTGGTGGAGAGGTTCAATATGCATGAATCCAAGACACTAAGTGTTCCAGTGAATCAGCAGACAAAGTTAGTTAAGGATCAATGTCCTAAAACCACTGAAGAAGAAAGATACATGAAATATATACCATATGCATGTGGTGTTGGAAGTTTGATGTATGGTATGATTTGCAACAGACTTGATTTAGCCTACTGTGTTCTTTGGTTAGTAGATTCATGTCAAATCCTGGAAAGGCTCATTGGGAAGCTCTGAAGCAAGCGTTGAGGTACCTAAAGGGACCAGTGACTTTAGGATTAAAGTTTGAAAAGCAAGCTGAAGATACTGTTCCATTGCTAAGTTTTGTAGATGCTGACTTTGCAGGGAATGTGGATACAAGAAGATCAATGTCTGTGTATGTATTTACA
This sequence comes from Ajuga chamaepitys, assembly GCA_958295605.1. NCBI lineage: Eukaryota > Viridiplantae > Streptophyta > Magnoliopsida > Lamiales > Lamiaceae > Ajuga > Ajuga chamaepitys. The sequence continues at coordinate 15,382,940 of OY282506.1, forward strand.
TTATATGGAACTGCAATAAGCTAGAGAAGCATACAACAATCTGTAGTGGCCCTATCCACTACAGAAGCAGAATATATGGCCATCACTGATGCTATCAAAGAGGCTGTTAGGCTTAAGGGAATTCTAAGGGATCTGGGAATTGTTCAGAAGTGTGTTACAATTCTTTGTGGCAATCAAAGTGCACTCCACTTGGTGAAACATCAAGCATTTCATGAGAGGTCAAAACATATTGATGTTAGACTGCATTTTTTAAGGGATGTGATTGAATCAGGGTCTGTGGAGGTGAAGAAAGTGCATACAGATGACAATGCAACATATTTCTTAACTAAGGTTGTGCCAGGTAACAAGTTGAGACATTGCTCGAGCCTAAACAGGCTTGAACAATGTGTTTGAAGCATAAAGTGAAGCGCAGAATGAGGTAATGACACACACTTGATTTCAATGAGGTGGGGATTTGTGGGGTTGTGTTCAATATCATCAAGGTGGTGCTTGTATGGAATATGGTGTGTTGGGAATTCAGAACCGGATTCAGAACTAGAAGAGTCAGGCGAGAAGAACCAAGTTTATTCGAGTCAAGAGAATGGTGTAAAGCTGGACCGGGTTTTTTGCACTGAAAGTGACATGCGTACAAAAGACAAACACAATAGTTTTGAGCTAAAAGAAACCGTTGTGGCTTAACCGTTTCAAACACACTTCAGCTCGCAACTTGCAGCGGTTATAACTCCCTCCTCGTGACGATTCGAGACATACTACTGATATAGGCTTAACGCTCTTGAGATGGAGAATACAATTATCACATTTTGTAAACAATATAGTAGAAAGAGAATTAGAAATCTAGGGTTCTAAAACTAATTCAATCTGTGAATTGGGGTTTTGCTGGATTTTGTATAATTCTTGTAATTTCTGCTTGAGTGAAGTGAATTGAGGTGTGTATAGCCTCCGTGGACGTAGATCAATTCTGATCGAACCACGTAGAACCTTCTTGTGTGATTTTGTTTCTTGCTTCTGCGTCTATGAGTGTTCGACTGTTCTTGAGTGATTAAGTCCGAACAATTCAACATCAGTTCGTTCATTCTTGTGCATTTGTCTCCAAACGTGATATGGGGTATTTTATGTGAGGTGGTCTTCACGACAGTTGTAGTACTAGAAACCCCAAGAATACAAAACTTGGGAACTCCAGTATCAGTGGTAAGTTGAACACCTCACGAAGAGCAAGAACTTTAGCAAACTTCAGATCATTGATATTTATAAATTGGGCCCTTGGAGCAATCATAAATACCAGCAAATGAGGAGTTACGAGCAAATGATGTAGCCCCATCAAAGTATATATGAATAATGACATTTGGGAGAAGAACAAGCAATGAATCAAGGGTGCGTTTTTTATGTTTAAGGGAAGTAATTAGCATCCCGAAAATCTTGGAAGGTCTGAGTTGTTGTTGCAAACAATACTTGTGAGTATGTACGAACATCTCAAAAGACAATTTTATTTCGTCGAAACAAGATTAAGTGGCAAGGATAACAAAGTGTTCTGCTATATTAAAGTCATCGAGGAGCACAATATCTTGAAACTACAAGTAGCGTAGATGTTGTCAGAATCAGAAGATAATTTCATAAATTTCAGTTGCTTGCCAAATTAATGAGGAAACAAGGCATGTGAAGAAGAGATGCATTAAAGAGTGATCAAGTGGTGAACATAAAGAGTAACGGGGCTTATAATGAAGATGACGACGAGCTAAGTTGTTGGACGATGACAGGAATTAAAGCAGCATCTCTAAAGAAAATGCAAGATACAGGCTGATAAGCTTTCAAATTCTCCTCCAAATGGGGTTCGGGCCAAAGCTACTAAGTGGTTGCCAGTAAGATCTTCGGAAGAACCCATAATAACATGATATGCGGATCGGACCGAAAAGTTACTACAATGGGAATAATCTAACATCCAACGGTCCGGAGAATGGTGATTTTTCAGTGGAATAACGAGAATCACATCAGCCTTCAACAGGTCATAGTTGGCACGAACTAACAGCTCATTCCAGAGTCCAAGATCATAATCAATGATGGAGCTAACTCGGCGTCTTGCGGGAGTCTGATGTAGCTGATCTGATGGTAAAACAAGGAGGCAAAAGAACTCTTCTGTCATGGAAGAGTGTTGTTGTCTCACCATTGCTCATGAGTGGTAGCGTCGTTTCTTGCTACCAAATTAATGTATAGAAATATACACTTAACCTTATCCTACTACTCTAACTAGTAGAGTGGCAACTAAGGGTCGATCCCACGAGGAACGGTTGAACAATTTTGCTTCATTGTATTAAGCTATTATGATCAAGAAATATAGTGTAGATAAGCTAGAAAACAATAAAGAAGTGGGGGGATTTTAATGAAATAACAACTAACACCTAAATAAACAAAGACAAATAAAGAGATTTTTATAGGTTTTTGGTTTTTAAATAACAAAACGATTCACCCTTGATCATGTTTCACCGAGGTCTTGGACGATTTATGCAACTATTGTTAATGCCCTATTCAATTGTGATTCTAACCCTTATCTCAAGGCTATTAACAAGCTCTAATAGCCTTGTTATCCCTTAATCTTAGTTAATCAAAACAAGCTCTTCGACTAACCCTATTCAGTTGAATCGAATCCTCGAACAAGCTCTCTTAGATTCAATAACCAAATGCATTAAACACTAGTGGTTGAACTTTGTGTTATCACCAATAAATAAATCTATTGTTTGCTACACGGGAATCGGAAATCCTATAATTACGGATAGTAATTTCCTATTCTAGCAACACATTCACAAATCCCTTAAAGGGTGATCAATCCAATAATTAATTCATAAATGTGAGTCAATAACAGCAAATAACACAAAACACTTGAATACACAATATTTTCGGTAACATTAACCGTAATAATCACATAAATGTCTTGAACTCAAGGTTCCACAATAATCAAGGGTGAACAAAAGGGTGCTAGCCACCCATTTTACCTAATACAAAGATAAAATAACAGAAAATTAAATAAAACATGAAAATAGGATAGAAAGAACCAAAGGTTAGGGTTGAAGATCAAGATCTTCAACCCCCTTCCATTTCTTTGCTTCCAATGGAGAAAAGTGGCTGATTATGTGTGGGGGATGGGTTCTAGTTTTTTTTTTTTTTTTTTTTTTTTTTTTTTCTCCCGGTTAAATTCGAATGGGATGATATATATATAAAATGAGAGAAAGTGCTAGTCCAAAAATAGGCAAAATCGCATTCAGGATTTTAAAACAGGGTAAGGAATCTCGGCCGAGATGCAAGTGTGTCTCGGCCGAGACGTGAAAAAGAGATTTTCAGCTGGTGGGTCGAAGGCTGATCTCGGCCGAGATTGGATTGCATCTCGGTCGAGACGTGAAAAGAGGAAATTAGGGTTTTTCAGGATTTGACTCATCTCGGCCGAGATTGGATTGTATCTCGGCCGAGATCTTCATCCCTTGAATTTCATGAAATCCCCTGGAGACTCATCTCGGTCGAGATTTGCATCCTGTCTCGGCCGAGATCTTCAATTAGCCCTTCCTTTTGTTGCCTTGATCGATCCCTCGACTCCGCGGTCGTCTGATGTTCTTTTTCGACCCTTTTTCACCTGTCTTAACACAAAAATAGCACAAACGCATTATTTTGCCCATGAGAGTATAAAAGCACCAAATACACGTGATTATGCACATTATTGACACTAAAATGACACTAAAAATGCCCTAAAGTGCGTGCACGAAATACGTGTACCAATGAGCCTACGACAACCAAGAAGAATAACACGATGATCATCATAATACTGTGCCATGTAAAGTTGGGCCGAGAACCAATAACAACATGTAACACATACATTGTACTAGAACTGCATGATTCAGGAAAAAAGCTGGATGTAGAAACTAAAGGGCGCCATACCAGCTTAATCAACATGGCAAGGTTAAATATTTTTAAATTGCAAAAGTCTAGGCCACCCTTGAGATTTCGTTGCTTGAGGACGCCCCAAAACTTTCAATGATTTTTCCTCGTGGACGAGGTATTCCCCTCCCCCTACACTCACACACCCCATCAATAAGATTTTGCCGAATTCTCCAGATTACTAAGAACATGATTCGACAACTGGAAACAATACATTGTGTACGTGGATATTGCTTATATAATAGATATAATGTGCACTTCTTTACCCATTTTATTTAATTTCTTCTCTTACCAAGCATTAATGCACTTACTAATATGTTCTTTAATGTCTGCAAAACTCTATTCTTTATTCTTTCCAACTATAGAAAAGAGCCGAGATATCTACCATGTGAAACCACTTCAGCAACTTCAAACAATTGGCAGATTGAATAAGAAATCTGAGCTTGTGTATTAGGCCTAAAAAGAATTCCTAATTTTTCAACATTAATACATTTGCCTTGAAACACACTTGTAGAGATTGATATTGAACTTAAGACGTTGCCCTTCTATAGTTGTAGCACCAAATAGAAGTGTGTCATCTGCACAAAAAGAGATGAGAGATAACGGGTGGAGTTCGGGAGATTTTAATCCCATGGATGCGCAGACAAATTTGTAAATATTGTAAAATGCAAAAAAAAAAAAAAAAAAAAAAAAAAAAAGAACTTCAGTACATATAGGGAATTGGGGGTCACCCTGAAAAATGTTCCGCTGCAGCGTGAAGGAGCCAAAATTTACAGTCACACATTTGTGAAAGTCAAGAATGTTACATAAACTTCAATAGTTTTCATAATCTTCTATATTTGAGAATTTTATAAGATGAAATTTGTTTTATATTAAAGCTTTATTGAAATAATAATAGAAGTTGTTAGAGGGCAAACATGAAAATTAGTGAACATGAATAATTACACCTAATTATTTTAAATACTTAAAATCTAACATTCAAGAAAATTTAAAATCGATAGAAATATCATAAATATTTTTTAAAAGCACATATAATAATTGGTGAAATGTTTTAAGTTACGCTATATAAAAGTATAAGATACAATAAAGTAACAAATAAGAACTATAAATAAATAATAAACTAAGTTGTACTATGTGAATCAGTATTAGATGATTAAACTAAAACATGCAGAAAAATAAAGACAATAAAATGTGAATGTTAATATTAGCTTACAAGCATATATTAGATCAAAATAAATAATAACTACATTGGAATAAAGTATGGTATGGTCCAAATAAAAAATAAAATGGAAGAAACAAATCAGAATGGTTGAGTACATGTATCTATAGATTTTTAAATGAATATGCAATGTGTGAAAAATTGGGAGTATTTCACTAAAACAAAACAGGGAAGTAAATTCATAATAATAGTTGAAATGTTGAAAAATATATATTATATTAGGCAAATTTAATATATTATTGTACTGTTCACTTAACTATTAATATAATAGGTGCACTTTTTTCCTTTATCAATCTAAGTGAACTCGCCTGTGCCACAGGCGAGTTCACTTAAATCTGACAAAACACTGTTCAATCTCGCCCCTGCCAGGGGCGAGTTCTTTAAATTTTTTTTTTTTTTTTTTTTTTTTTTTTTTTTTTTTCAGTTAGATCTCGCCTGTGTCAGGGGCGAGATCCAAATTTTTTTTTTTTTTTAAAAGATATAACTGATCTCGCCTGTGCCATGGGCGAGATCAAGTATGAGCTACGTAAACTCGCCCCTGGCAGGGGCGAGTTCTAATTCTTTTCTTTTTTCTACCGTATTTTAGATTTTATATATATATTATCTATTATTTAATTATCTTTTAGGATTTTATATATACATTATCTATTATTTAATTTTCTTGTCTCTATCAAAACATTCATATTAAATTATGATAAATTTTGAATAGATTACACTGATTGGTAATAATAAATAAAGCGAACATACATAATCTAGGATTCGATATCAGTTAATAGAATTGAGAAACAAATAATCTAAAGGATTATTCTTATATAAAATATTTTATTAGTTTACCTACAAAATATCCTCTATTGAAAATAAATTTTAAGAAAAACATAGAAAATACAATTTTATTTTAGGATGAACTGAATCTTCATAGTCCATATCATGAGCTCATTCATTAAATAGAGTTGGATTTGGATTTAGAATTTTAAAAACATAGATGACCTCAAATCTTTCAATTTTTTTATCGAATAATCTCCTATATCCATAAGATGAACTCATTAATATAAATAAAGTTGAATTTTGATTTAGAAAATTAATGAACTAAACTAATAAAATATAATAAGAATAATCATTAAGAAAATATATTCTTTTCTCAATTTTATTAAATTGTATTGCAATTTTGACCATTTTTTTTTATTATATATTATCAAATAAAAATGCGTTTTCAATAAAAGTATTGTTCATTGATAATGCGCAATCCGGTATCCACACAATCTAAGCAACAATTGACGTAGACAGTATAAAAACACACAAGAATTACGTGGTTCGATCCGGAGATCTACGTCCACGGGCAGAAAACGGCCACCGCCGAGGTGTTTCTTTTTACTAGAACGTTGAGTTTACAGAGCGTATTCCAAAGTACAAAGTGCGAACCCCTAAATCAGGATTCTCTCCTCCTATTTATACTATCAAATCAAAACCCTAACTAAATCCCTATAATCTGGCCCACAAAATCTGCATGGCAGTTGGGAATGGGCCTTGAGTCGCGGAACAGGCCATAAGTTGGGCCAGCGTATGCTACTGGACCGACGCGTGCTTTCGGACCTGCTGGGCCTACGCGTGCTGGGCCGGTCAGTGGGCCAAAGTATGAGTCCGACCCGAAGTGATCGGGTTATCCCTATCAGATGCCCCCCCCCCCCCCCAGCCGAAGTGAGGTAGGAGCTTCGGTTGTCACCGGGGTGGAATCGTGAGTAGGAGGAACCGTGGTCGCTGGCGGGCCGAAGTGTTCATGGAGGACTAAGTCTATCCGCGTCCCTGGGCACTCCGCGGAACAGTCTGTAGACTCGGAGTCGAGCTGAGCCGAAGTGGACAAGACATATAGCCGAGATACCGAGTAATAGCCTGGCCGAGATGGAGAATACACCGGAGTGTAGTATTATGATCGAGGTAAAGAGAACACCGGAGTGCAGTAGCCTGGCCAAAATGAAAGGAACACCGGAGTGTGATTTAAATCTTCCTGGCGAAGAGTAATGTTGATGTGATTGGCGACGCCATAAACCGGACTGAGCCTGTATTATTCGGGCGATACGGTTGTAACCGGGGTGGAGCTGAGGTGTCTCCCCGAGGGAGCCATCCAGTGCGAGACCCATCGTTGGGCCAAGGAGCGGGAAGTGGCGGCGGAGACCGGTGTGTAGGAGGCTTTCTACACAGCTTTAACACATCTGCCGGAGTGGCCTAAGTTCGTGACATTCAAGGGCCCGCGGAGGGTAGAGAGCCGGAGCTCAAGGCCGAGGAATAACAGAATCCCGTAGGACCCGGAGGAGGTCCGGGAATAGATCTCAACGCCGGAGCGCCGAACACTGGCTCGGAGGCCGTAGATAATTGTAAAGAAAAATCTCCCCGGACGGATCGGGTTAATAGGTGTTCGGGAACACTATATGGACGGTGCCAATTAAAATCTCCCCGGACGGATCAGGCGGGAGTAAAATCTCTCCGGACGGATCAGGAGAGAGATTTAATTGTCCGGAGACGGAGGTTTAATTGTCCGGAGACGAGACGAGAATCTCCCTGGACGGATCAGGGAAGAGATTTAATTGTCCGGAGACGGAGGTTTAATTGCCGGAGACGAAACGCGAATCTCCCCGGACGGATCGGGGGAGAGATTTGATTGTCCGAAGACGGAGGTTTAATTGTCCGGAGACGAGACGAGAATCTCCCCGGACGGATCAGGGAAGAGATTTAATTGTCCGGAGACGGAGGTTTAGTTGTCCGGAGACGAGACGCGAATCTCCCCGGACGGATCGGGGGAGAGATTTGATTGTCCGAAGACGGAGGTTTAATAGTCCGGAGACGAGACGAGAATCTCCCCGGACGGATCAGGGAAGAGATTTAATTGTCCGGAGACGGAGGTTTAGTTGTCCGGAGACGAGACGCGAATCTCCCCGGACGGATCGGGGGAGAGATTTGATTGTCCGAAGACAGAGGTTTAATTGTCCGGAGACGAGACGCGAATCTCCCCGGACGGGTCGGGGGAGAGATTTGATTGTCCGAAGACAGAGCTTTAATTGTCCGGAGACGAGACGAGAATCTCCCCGGACGGATCAGGGAAGAGATTTAATTGTCCGGAGACGGAGGTTTAGTTGTCCGGAGACGAGACGCGAATCTCCCCGGACGGATCGGGGGAGAGATTTGATTGTCCGAAGACGGAACGCGAATAACCTCTTCAATTGGTGTTTGGGAAATGATTATGACACGGCTGTGTTCTAAGGCTGACACGGCCGCGTTGCTGTTTGAACCAAAAATTGGTTCCCCAGCATGATTTTGACGCGGCCGTGTCGTTTGTGTGACACGGCCGTGTTGTAATCCAGCATGGTTTCTCGTTTTGAGAAACTTATTGACGCGGCCGTGTCGTTTGTGTGACACGGCCGTGTTGCTGTTGAACCAAAAATTGGTTCCTCAGCATGATTTTGACGCGGCTGTGTCGTTTGTGTGACACGGCCGTGTTGCAATCCAGCATGGTTGGAACGAGCTATTCTATCTCTATCAGCAGTAGATTTGAACATTCATAGTGTAAGATTTGAAGAATTTCACACGCTCCAGATAAACAGACTCATCAACATGAACAGTAATTGTATTACCCGGAATTGGATGAGGATCGAGTGGCGGTGGATCGAGGCCGGTCTTGGGAGGCTCGGCGGTATGGACGCTGGCGGCGACGGTGATGATGCCGAGACAGCGGAGGGCGGCCTGGCGGCGACGGTGATGATGCCGAGGCAGCGGAGGGCGGCCTGGCGGCGGCGTTGATGATGCCGAGACAGCGGAGGGCGGCCTGGCGGCGGCGGTTATGGTTCCCACAGACGGCGCCAATTTGATAAAGCGCAATCTGGTAACCACCAAATTCAACCTAAATTAACGCAGAAAATATAAAAACACACAGGATTTACGTGGTTCGATCCGGAGATCTACGTCCACGGGCAGAAAACGGCCACCGCCGAGGTGTTTCTTTTTACTAGACGTTGAGTTTACAGAGCGTATTCCAAAGTACAAAGTGCGAACCCCTAAATCAGGATTCTCTCCTCCTATTTATACTATCAAATCAAAACCCTAACTAAATCCCTATAATCTGGCCCACAAAATCTGCATGGCAGTTGGGAATGGGCCTTGAGTCGCGGAACAGGCCATAAGTTGGGCCAGCGTATGCTACTGGACCGACGCGTGCTTTCGGACCTGCTGGGCCTACGCGTGCTGGGCCGGTCAGTGGGCCAAAGTATGAGTCCGACCCGAAGTGATCGGGTTATCCCTATCATTCATGTTAATATTGATTTACTGTTTAAAAAAATAACCCGTGCGATGCACGGGAGTATTTACTAGTATATATATAAAATTCTAAAAGAAAATTAAATAATAGATAATGTATATATAAAATCTAAAATATGGTAGAAAAAAGAAAAGAATTAAAACTCGCCCCTGCCAGGGGCGAGTTTACGTAGCTCATACTTGATCTCGCCCCATGGCACAGGCGAGATCAGTTATTCTTTTAAAAAAAAAAAAAAATTTGGATCTCGCCCCTGACACAGGCGAGATCTAACTGAAAAAAAAAAAAAAAAAAAAAAAAAAAATTTAAAGAACTCGCCCCTAGCAGGGGCGAGATTGAACAGTGTTTTGTCAGATTTAAGTGAACTCGCCTGTGGCACAGGCGAGTTCACTTAGATTGATAAATAGGAAAAAAGTGCACCTATTATATTAATAGTTAAGTGAACAGTACAATAATTAATTAAATTTGCCTATTATATTAACATAGAGATTGTAGCATGTATCTCGATTGAAGTTTATGAAACACTATGTATATAGTCAACCCTCTATAAAAAAAAAATTATTTATCTTATAAATATACTATAACAGGATTTTCATTTTAAATCAGACATGATTTTCAAGCTTCAATGTAGAATTGAAGAAATAATCCAACGAAATTGAAATATGCAAATGATTTTATTTGCAAATGTATGTTCAAATCAGAATTATTAATTAAGAAATTATAGAGAAAGTATGTTAGACATAATATTCGTGTGTGTATTAACAAATTCTGAACTTATGGATGTCATTTGATGATGTAATAAGATAAATGACTTTGTATCTTTTGTTCAGTGGAAATCTATATCTTCATTATTATACAATTTTTCAGTAATCGTATAACTTTATTTCTAATATAATAATGATGCTAGAGTCTATCTATATTGAGAAGTAAACAATAATTATAATATATCAAACTATATATATACAAATTTTGTAAGAATAATACATTATATCATGGTATGTAGTTTTTATGAATCTTTTGACAATAGTATAACGTGTTTTGCTAAACTAAGATTATTAACCTCTTTTTTCCTCTTTTATGATTATTTTTAATTTTTATTTGATTTTGGCTTGTGTTTACTTAATCGATAAAAAAATTCATTTTTTTCTAGCAACTGAATAATCTAAGAAGTTGTGTATTTATATTACCATGATTAATAACTATATTGAATTTTATTAGAATGATGAACCAACACCACACATAGTATAATTATTTAATGTTCACATTAATTTTTTTTATTAGATAATAGTAAAGAAATAGTGATCACGTGCAACGCACATGCGCATTACTCGTAATAGTCACATTAGCACAAATTAATTACTAATATTAATAAAATTCAATCCAAGCATACATAATAATAATAACAATAATAATGATATGGAAGTTACATATTAAATAATAAATAGTAATAAGTAGTTTTAAATTACTTTAATTGTACAATTATATACAATCATAATTAATATTAATATTTATTATAATATATGAATAGTTTCTTTTGAAATATATAATTTTTTTAATATTTTAAAACAAGTTTAAACAATAATATGATAGGCTCAGTTCGACTTATTTACCATCCTAGTCCATTTTCTGGACATAGTAATTGAAAAAAGAGAGAATTTTGTCGGGATTTTGCTTGATTTACCAAGAATGAAATGATAATTACAAGAACCATACGGATGGATTTAAAAGAAGCTAGCTATCAATCTTAGGAAATCTTCACCAGTTCTGCTCGTTCAGCCATCGTTCTTTTCAGTCTTCAGGCGCAAAACTCAATCCAATCTTGCTTGATCATCGTCCAGTCAACTGATGCAAAAGTTACACTTTTTTATGATAAAAGTAACTCCCGCCTTACAAAAGGTTGTTTTATTTAAATATATGCATAATCTGGAATTGTTTTATTTAAATATATGCATAATCTGGAAAAAACTAACTTATAATAAAGAGTTCATCTTTGCAGGATATAGTCAAATACTAAATCTATAACACATATCTCAAATCTGAGTCGAAATTGATGCATTAGGAATAACATTGAGTTGGAACAACAAAAAGAGAATTTTTCCTATGAAGGGTAATCCCAGGGTCTTCTAGACAGTCCAACTCCTCTCCTTTAGGCAATTCCCAGTCAAATTTATGCACGAGGTTTGCCAATACAAGTTCAACAATCGCCATTGCAAATGCAATCCCAGGGCAGCGTCTCCTTCCAGCGCCAAATGGGATCAACTCAAAATCCAGTCCCATAAATTTTTTTCGAACAATTCAAGAATCGTTCTGGCTGAAATTTCTCTGGCTCCTCCCAAGAAGCAGGATCCTGTGCAATTGCCCACGGGATAATTATTACTGGTGTCCCTTTTGCTATATCATACCCCATTATCTTGACATCTTCTTGTGGCTCTCGCGACAAGAATGGGACAGGGATATGGTAACGAAAAGTTTCTTTAATCACAGCTTTCAGATACAACATTTTCTCCAAGTCTTCGTCTTTGATGTCCTGTTTTTCTAGCAGAATTCCTCTGACCTCAGTCTGCAATTTCTTCATGACCATGGGATTTCTTAGGAGTTCTGTCATTGCCCATTCTAGCGTTGCAAATGTCGTAGCAGTTCCTCCGACAAGCAAATCCTAGTTTCGCAAGAATATACGAAAAAACAAATAGAATTTAAGAAGGCCCCATTAGTACATAACATGTGAAACACCACTTCAGCATTCAGCGTTTATATGATTCCATTAGCATGTTTCTTGTTATGAGAAGGGCAACTGAATAGACATATATAGAGTGAGAGAGGAGATTCAGCTTAATCTAAGTAAGTGATGCAGCACGGACTCGAGGGAGACAATTCTAAACCCACTCAAAATCATGGTCAAGAGAGTAGATTCGGCCTAACACTACTAGAATTAAAGTTTTTTGTCACTACAAAACGTAGTTACGAAAAAGAGAGAGTGGTCACAAAAGTATTTTTAGTAACCACATGTAGCATGTTGTTACTAATAGAGTAGCCACTAATAGTAAGATGCAAAAATTTTTTACAACTACTTTGTAGTTACTAAAGTATTTGTAACTACAAGTAGTTGTAAAAGAGCTTGTCGCAGTGTAGCAAATTTGGTTAAAATTGTATGGAATATTTTATGTAACTACTAATAGTTACAAAAAGGTTATATTTTTAACCACTTTTGTAGTTGCAAAAAGAGTAGCGGCAAATACCATTTTTTCTTGTAGTGTGACCCCTTTATCTAAGTACAATGTTACATCATTACTCGATTTTACTAACCATCAAGAGTCCACCTCTATAGCGTTCTAGGGGCTGACTAGATCGATGACTCATGCATTATCCATTCACCTTTGAGGCTCGTGACTTTCTAGGGACTAGATCGATTCCCGTGCTATCAGTTAGTTTAAATTAGAAAAATGATATACCAAGGAATGAAAAAAGACTCTTTCATATGTCCACATGAGATAATATTGAAGAATGAGTTTTGACTCATCACTACGCTGATGTATCTATTTACTGAGTGATGAGAGAGAAGTGGCCAGACCAAAATTATTGCTTTAATGCTGTCCCTTTCAATGGAGAGACCAGTTGTATCTTCCTTGTAAATATTAAGCAAAATGTCAACAAAATTCTCTCTGCTTACATCCTTTAAACCTTCATCCAGGTGCTCTTCAATCATTGCCTCCAGAAACTCATCAACTTCTCTGGCAACCTTGTCAACTCTGTAGTCGAAACCATTAACACGATTAATCCACGAAAGACATGATATAAAGTCTCCGATACTTACGTTGCCCAACAGATGCATAATTTCCTTAAGAAGCATCAAAAATTTCTTTCCATCATCCCCTTCACTGTACTTCCTTCCAAAAGCTGATCTACATATGATATCAATAGTTAATGATATAAACACTTCACTCAAATTCACAGGCGAACCTGACGAAAAACATAGTATAATCTGTGTCATCAAAAGGGCTGTTTCTTCCTCCCTGTAAGAAAACAGACTTGAACATAAGAAAGATGTTTTGCTGGAAGGCCATTGTATTCATTTCATTTCATGATACTATTACAGAATATTGGCATCCTATTTATACATGGTAAGTGTTGCCCTAGTCAAAGCAAAGAGACAGAAAAGTAAGCTAGTCTATTGTGTACAATACAAAAGCATCAGAAGCATTAATTGTCATTTAATGCACTTGTACTTGCTGGATCAGAATCTTTGTCTTCTTCCTGACTTTTGTAACAGATGTTTGCTTTCTTTGGGACTAATCCTCTGCACAGCATTTCTGCATATGTTGACTTCCTCTTTGGTTCAGTTGTAGTGTTTAACTTATCAACACTAAGCATGCATGAGGTTTCAACACCCCCTCTCAATTCGAGTGCAGATTGAGGAACCAAGTTGAGTTTGTTCCTCAATTTCATGAAGAATTGCAGACTCAATGGCTTTGTCATCAAGTCAGCTATCTGCTCATTTGATGGTACATGGAAGACTTTAATCAATCCTTTTCCAACAATGTCTCTCACAAAGTGAATATCAAGTTCCACATGCTTAGTCCTAGCATGCAGAATGGGATTTGATGCCAAGGCAATTGTGCTAGTATTATCAACCCAAACAACTGGCACTTTATCTCTTTTGACCTTAAGTTCCTCCAGCAAAGAGCATATCCATACAATTTCTGATGTAACATGAGCCAAGCTTCTATATTCAGCTTCTGTACTTGACCTTGACACACTGGATTGTTTCTTGGATTTCCAGCTGATAAGACTTCCTCCCAGATAAACACAGAAGCCAGTGATAGACTTTCTATCATCAGTGTCAGTTGCCCAATCTGAATCACAGAATCCTGTTATATTTAAATTGCCAGTTTTCTTCAAATGTAAACCCATGCTTGAGCTGCCAGCCAGGTATCTTAAGATTCTCTTAACAGCCTTTAGGTGAGTATCCATTGGAGAAGCCATGTATTGGCTCACCTTATTCACAGAATAAGCAATATCTGGCCTTGTGATGGTTGCATATTGTAGACCTCCCACCAAGCTTCTGTAGAAGGTAGCATTGTTGATAGGAGCTCCATCATCCTTTGATAAATGTGGAGAAGTGATCATTGGTGTTCCTGTGCCTTTTGCCTCCAGCATATTTGCCCTTTTTAGCAAATCCTTAACATACTTCTCCTGACACAAATGCATTCCTTCAAGGGTTCTTGTGACTTGTATACCTAGGAAGTGATGAACTTCCCCAAGGTCCTTCAAGGAGAAATGACATGACAAAGACTTTATTGCAAGAGCAACCTCTTCACTGTTGTTACCTGTCACAAGAATGTCATCTACATAAATGAGTAGATAAATGAAATTACCATCTTTAACTTTGATGAACAGGGAGTTGTCTGCCCTTGAATGCTGAAAACCCATGTTACTTAGCACACCCTTCACTTTTAAGTACCAAGCTCTTGAGGCCTGCTTTAAGCCATAAAGAGCTTTGTTCAGCCTACATACAAGTGGATCTCCATCACTTGATCTTACTTCAAAACCTGGTGGTTGTTTCATAAAGATCTCCTCATTCAGCTCCCCATGCAGAAAAGCATTATTCACATCTAAATGCTTCACATTCCACCCTTTTTCCACAGCCAAAGTCAGCATCACACGTATGGTACAAGGCTTCACAACAGGACTAAAGGTTTCTGTGTAATCCAACCCCTCGGTTTGTGAATATCCTTGAGCCACTAGTCTTGCCTTGTGTCTTGATACACTCCCATCAGCATTCTTCTTGACCTTAAAGACCCATTTGCATCCTACTATCTTTCTTCCTTGAGGCAGCTTTGACAAACTCCATGTCCCATTGGTTTTTAGAGCTCCAATCTCACTAACCATTGCCTCTTTCCAGTGAGCATGATTCAGTGCCTCCATGAAAGATGGTGGTTCTTCTTCAAGGTAGGTGAGAGTATAAACCTTTGGCTTATAGATTCCTGCCTTTGATCTTGTGATCATAGGATGACCTGCATGAACAGCTTGACAAACATCTTAAATCACTTGGTGTATGCATATTCTCAGGATTGGCATTATTGGTATGTTGGGTAGGAGTTTGAGGCGTTCTATGAGATGGAGATTTGTCACTTTGAAGTGGTTCATGAGAGGTTGATGGCAGGACAGTTGAGGACTGGGTGTTTTGGAAGTGCTGAACTATGGGAGGTGTCATGATGAAGGAGCTAGAGTTACTGGAATCTTGGAAGTGAGGATCATCTGTATTTTTGAAAGGAAACACATGTTCATCAAAAGTTACATCCCTACTAAAAATGATTTTTCTATTAGGGAGTGAAACCTTATAGCCCTTAAATTGGTTGCTGTAACCAAGAAAAACTCCCTGTTGTGATCTGAACTGAAGTTTATGATCATTGTAGGGTCTTAGATGAGGAAAACACAAACAACCAAAGACTTTAAGACTTTTATAATCAGGTTTCTGTTTGTAAAGAACTTGGAAAGGAGACTTGTAGGATAGGCTTTTGACAGGAACTCTATTCATCACATAAGTTGCAGCTGCAAAAGCATCATCCCAAAATTGTAAGGGGACCTGAGAGTGTGCTAGAAGAGATAGGCCAGTTTCTACAATGTGTCTATGCCTTCTCTCTGCAACTCCATTTTGTTGTGGAGTGTAAGGACAAGACAGTCTATGAACAATGCCACTGGAATCAAGGATGGGTTTCAAAGGCTTGTATTCTGTTCCTCCATCAGTTTGAATGGACTTGATTTTGGAACAGAATTGGTTTTCAACCAGGTTTTTAAAGTGAGAAAAGGCAGACACAACATCAGATTTTTGCTTCAGGAAATAAATCCAGGTGAACTTTGTATGGTGATCTAGAAAGTTGACATAGTATTTATGTCCATTTCTGGAAGTGATGGGAGAAGGTCCCCACAGATCTGAGTGTATTAGGTCCAATGGGTTATTGTATTGTGACAAGGAATCAGTGTATGGAAGTTTATGACTCTTAGCTACAGAACAAGCAATGCAAAGATTTGATGGAACATGATTCACTTCATAAGGGATGTTACAGCTTTGAAGAGCAATTTTTACAATGTCATGACTATTGTGTCCAAGTCTTTGGTGCCACAAATCTAAACTATTGCTCTTCTTTGAGTTAACACTGCAAATTCTAGGCTGACATACAGAACTAGAAAGAGAAACAAGACTAGGACTGGAACTGGAACAATTTCCTTGATTGAATTGAACAGACTTGGAGTTATCTCCTTGATTTGAAAAAACAGAATGATTGATGGAATGATCTGGATGTAGAGTGAACTTGTAAAGACCATCTTCAATAGTTCCCTTGAGCAAAATACCCTGTGTTGCTTGGTCCTTAACAAAACAAACAGATGGATGAAACTCAAAGAAGACAGCATTGTCAAGAGCAAACTGTGAGACACTAATGAGATTTTTAGTTATGTTAGGCACATGAAGTAGATTTTTCAGAATGAAGGATTTTGTGTGTGAGGGAGATTTGAGAAATGCATCACCAAAGTGTGTTATATACTCACCTGCACCATTCCCCATTTGAACCTTGTTTGCACCTTGATACTCATTGGCCATGCTGAGGTTGCTCATGTCATTTGAAACATGATTTGAAGCTCCAGTATCCGGATACCAACTATGTTCAGATCCACCTTCTTGGTTGTAGTTGTATGCTGGGAACTGAGCCAGGTTCAAGGTAGGATTCTTGTTAAAAGGCTGCTGCTGCTGCACATTTTGTTGTGGTGGAACAAAATTATTCTCAGGGTTGTACCAGCATTTGTTTGTTGCATGTCCATAGTAACCACAGTATGTGCATGTAGGTTTGTTCCCATTTGATCTTCCAGATCTACCCCCTCTGAAACCACCTCTGGGAGCTCTTCCTCCTCTTCCTTGGGGTTGTTGACCTCTGCCTCCTCTGAAACCTTCTGTCTGGAACTTCTTGGTGAAGTTTTGGGCCTGATTTCCTCTTGTCACTGAGTTAACACTTAGTTGTGAACCATCAGTGTTTACATTTTGGCTTTGAGTTTGATTCACCTCAAGCCTTGACTCATAAGACAGCAACAAAGATTGGAGTTCTGTTACTGTCACTTCTCCAGCTCGTGATGTCACATTGACCATCACAGAGTCATAACTAGAGCCCAAACCGGACAGAATGTGCATTACTTTGCCATCCTCACCAATTTTGTGTCCTGCAGAGGCTAGGAGATCAAAGCAATTCTTCATCTTTCCAAGATACTCTCTCATTGTGCATCCTTCCTTCTTGGTGTTCTGAAGCTGGATTTTGTACTGCATCAGCTTGGCCTTTGTTTGGCTTGCAAAGCTTTGTTCAAGAGTACTCCATATCTCATATGAAGACTCCAGTCCCACCATCAATGACAGAACACTGTCACTCAAGGAAGACAAGATCCAAGATGCCAATAGTTGGTCTTGTCTTTCCCACACAACAAATTCTGGATTTATGCTCTCCTCTCCTCCTTCATTTGAGAGCATTTTTGGTGGAATGCTATCTCGTGATTTGATGTAAGGGGCCAAGCCATAGCCCCTTATTGCTGTATAGATTTGCTGCTTCCATATTAAAAAATTGGACTCATCCAACTTCACAGAGACCAACTGGTTGGAAGGATGTAAAACTTGTGTTAGGATGTTTGTAACGGCTGAGTTAGATGTTCCTCCACTTGTGGCTGTTTCTTCAGCCATTTGTAAACTAGGTAATGATGGATGAAAGGTGGTTTTGGGGTTCAGAGCCAGGATAAACCTGCTCTGATACCATGTAAGAAAACAGACTTGAACATAAGAAAGATGTTTTGCTGGAAGGCCATTGTATTCATTTCATTTCATGATACTATTACAGAATATTGGCATCCTATTTATACATGGTAAGTGTTGCCCTAGTCAAAGCAAAGAGACAGAAAAGTAAGCTAGTCTATTGTGTACAATACAAAAGCATCAGAAGCATTAATTGTCATTTAATGCACTTGTACTTGCTGGATCGGAATCTTTGTCTTCTTCCTGACTTTTGTAACAGATGTTTGTTTTCTTTGGGACTAATCCTCTGCACAGCATTTCTGCATATGTTGACTTCCTCTTTGGTTCAGTTGTAGTGTTTAACTTATCAACACTAAGCATGCATGAGGTTTCAACACTCCCTAATAGATTGGAAAGATTGGACCCTTTTGTTACTCAGAAGCTGGAGAATACAAATGCTTTTCAGTTTTCTCCAATACTCCCCATAAGGTGCAACCGATATGTTCCGCATGTTGTAAAAAAGTCGCCTGGTAGTTCTTGATCCGGGCTTATTGGCAAAGACGAGATCATGCGTTTTCATGATCTCACTAGCTGCGTCAGCTGACTGGACGATGATCACGGGCCTGTTGCCGAAGTGAAGAAGCATGACCGGCCCGTATTTTGAGCCTAAGGATTTGAATGAACGGTGCGTCAACGGGCCCAGTTGGTGAAGATTCCCCAAGATTGGAAGCTTTGGTGGTGATGGTGGCAGCTTTCTGTTTGAAGCATTCTTGCACACACATCTCTTAAGAACCCATATCAAGAATGAACTGAAAAGAAACACTAGAATTGAATTTACAAGATATTCATCTTGGCAAATCTTCATCTTCTGCAAGTAATTTACTTCAATCAGGTTTCTAATAAAAGAAGCTAACAGACCGGAGGTCTGATGTCTAATCAGGGCTCTGACAGGCCTAATAGAAGCTAAGCAGGGTGTTGTAGAACAGAGTTTGACTAAAACAGGTAAATTCTACCCTACCCAAGTGGGTAATGCCCCACTTGGGTGATCCACCACACACCCAAAAAGTGTATGGAGATTAAAATGAAATTAACCATTAGATCTCCATACACTTTACAAGTGTATGATAGATCACCCACTTGGGTAGCTACCCAAGTGGGTAGGATAGAATAACCCACTAAAACAAAACTTAACCTACAGCTTCAACGACAAAATGAGAACAACCAACATAACTTTTAGGGAGAAAAGGTGCAGTACCCCTGTCAGAGGGTACTCACCTTCTTTTTTACTTAGTTGACTTTTTTCCTGATAATATGCCTCGAAATGACCAAATTGTTCTTTTGATCTTTTTAAAAAATGCTCTTCATTATTCTGATTTTTCTTAAAACGAGCGAGCATACTTTTATTTCAATTTAGTCCTTATATTCTTATCCTTTTGGTTTTGTCCAAATAAATTTTCGTCCCATATTTTCTTAATTATAAATTGACCCCACAATTAATTTTCTCATGCAAAATTAATCTTCAGTATTTATATGAAAATAGTCCATTACGACCATATCAGGCCCATCATGCTTCCGTTAGTTAAATTATTGAAACATAAATCAAGTTCTGTACCTTTTTGACCGAATTGCCGTCGGGTCGTATCCACCGGGTTTTACGAACTGTTCCTCACAGCCCAACCACACGATCGCAATCGATGGTTCCAGACGTAGACTCCTTCAACAGCAACCAGCACAGCCTCGTTTCGTTTCCTACCTCGAGGTGTACAGTATTTTCTTGATTGATGATCAGAAATAAAGTTTATGGAACACGATGAACAAAAAGCCCAACTTTTATTAAGAAATCATGAACTTATTATTACATTAGTACATCTCCTTTTGGGAGGAGACGACTTGTTTAGCTACTCATGGTAGCTAAACTCTCCTCACACATACACTCGAAAAAACTATAATGGAAAATCTGGAAACTAGCTATTACAATTTTTATTGTTGTAAGAAAACAGAGGGGAATGGTCGATGCCTTCTGCTTCCTTCTACCCTGTATTTATAGAGGTTTGAAACCCCTATCCTTGAATTATTGCGTCCAGTTGTAAGCTTTTGATTCGTCTCTCAAATTTTCTGGATGCATCTTCTTATCTGGATCACATGCATGTGGTCCCTCCTTCACATGGTTCACATGTTGTGGACCCTTGCCTCACATGCAGACTTTAATTATTCTGCTGTGAATGCCTCCACCTTTTGTCGTTTTGGGTGGATGCAATTCTCGTGACTCAACCCATCGCTGCTTGTCGGAGACCCCTTTATTAATTTTTTCTGGGTGGTCCCCTTGGCATCTTTTGCTTTCTCGATGGTTCTTTCTCGTTTCTCTTCCTTTTGTCATTGATGACAGGGAAAGCTTGCCCAAATAGTGCATTTTCCTGTTCTAGGCACCTGGGGCAAATCCGACTCGTCCACCGTCCATTATGCGCCATATTGCAATACTTTCTGGCGGTTTCTGAACTTGCCGGCAGCTCGTTCTTCCATAACATCTCTCTCTTTTGTTCAAAGATAGTCTCTGCATATGGAGAGGTTTTGGATGTCATGGTATTGATCAAAAGTGATCCATTCGCCGTCTTGTGGAAGACTTTGAAGCTTCCTTTGATCTTTCTCATTTCCATGAGACAAACCCATATGCCCCAAGCTCTCCGTGTAGTAATATCATCCTTCGTGAAGGTTGATACTAGGGGGATCTTGTGATCTGGGGCAGACATGTTTTTGTTTGCCTGTCTGGGATCAGGTCTTTGTAGCTTTATAAAATGAAAAGTTGGGTAAGCCCCGTTCTTGTATGGTTCCGGAGCTGCTGATATAAACTTCAGCTCCAGAATATCTCCTCGTTCGAGATGATTGTTGTTCTCCCATGTCTCGAACACAGCATTGAATATCCATCCCGGAAGTTTTGAGATTTCCGGGAAACTTGGTGCCACGGTATGAATCGAAGCTAGAGCTCCAAAATCATACCATTCTTTTATTTCTTGTGGACTGGCTCCTGGGTTCGTCCACATTCTCGAATATTTACCAGATCGATCAATCTGGCATTTTGCTGGGTTAACTCCAGCCCCTGTAAGAATTTTCTCCCATGTTCTTTGATAAACCTGAAACGGAGAAACTTTAAGATCGTTAATATTAATTTTAGAGGTACCAGCCATTGGCCTAAGATTGATCTCTCCCTCTTTTACCCCAGAGGTGATGGGTTGGCTTGAGACATCAGGAGGAGTATCCTCCGTTTGCTCAATTGTTTCTTTAGCTAGATCCGTGTAGGGATCCAACTTAGAACTCGTGCTCACAGTACTTGAATCAGTGGCGACCGGGTTAGAGGCCCGTTCTCGAAACTCGACCTTTTGCTTTCCTGAAAAAGCTTCCCGTCGGATAGGAATAATCAGGCTGTCCCAAAGGCAATTACTTGCAAGTTTGGTAGCCTTTAGCGCGCTTTGGACTTTTGACAAGTCCTCCTGTTGTACTCGACCTACGACTTTGGCTTGAATATCCAAGTCGTTGATCCTCTTATCAAGCTCCTCCAAACGTTCCTCGATTTTTTATTTCCATCTATACTCTGTAAAGAGTTTGATGAACTCATCTACGTGACAAATATCACGTAACTCCAGGCTATGAAGTGCTTGCCTGTATCGTCTAGCCTTATCGTCTTCAGCTCCTTCAAAGTAGCCTACTACAACGAATCCTACTTTAAGTACTTGAGCCATTTTGTCGACGATCTCTGCTAAGGCTTCGCCAGCCCAGACATTTTCTACTATCTCAAGATTAGTAGCTTCCCAGGCAATTTTCACAGATCCTTCCAAAATTATCTTCAGAAGTGAAATAAAGTTTTCTTTATCCAGCTCTAGCGTACCAGCTGCAATCTTCATTGCTCCTGCCCACTCATCTATGAGTAGTTCTCGGTTCTTGAAGTCTAATGTATCCAGGTTGAGAACTACTCCGTATGGATGTATTGGCTCCAACTGAGATCTCCCATAAGGCGATTGCATTAAGTTTAGCCTTGGGGATCTCTTTCTTGTCTCTGCGGGAAAGATATAAGCACCAGTAGAGAAATCTCCCGTTGGTGGTATATTTTCGCCTGTTGGAGGGTCATGGGATCCCTCACTTTCTGCCACATTTGTTGAATTCTGTGGTGTATTTCGGGGAATCTGTTGTCCCGTAGATACATTTTCTTGCATTTTTAGATCTACAAGACCCAATCCTGCAAAGGATTGTGCAAGGTCGTGTAAATCCTCTAGATTTATTCTATCCATTAGGATAGACTCTTCCGGTTTAGAAAAGCAATCATCTTTTCTGTATCCGTCAGTTCTCTCTTTACTTCGGTAGTTTTCCCCTTTTGATGCAATAGGGGTTCTGTGCCAAAAGATGGGGAACCTTCTCTTCTCCTGGCCATACTTGGCTTTGTTTCCAAGATGGTCAATCTCCTTTGAACCTCCTTGAGTGTTTCAAGGATTTCCTTATGTTGATCGAGGATGGTCTCTCCATAACTTTGGACCGTCTTCTGGATTTCTCTAAGATCTGTAATCTTAGATTTTCCTCCACTTACTTGTTCCCAATTCGGTCCCTTCATGATTTTTTCCAGAAATGTAAATGAGGTTTCTGGATATCCGATGGGGACTGATTGGGACGCCTTCTCCAGATTTCCTTGGTAGGAAATATTCCTTGGATGCTGGTGAAATGGATGAGATCAACTGCATTCCATTCTACCTGAATTTCCTGTTTAAGGGTTTTTCGTCTGATTTCCTCTCTTGTTTCATCATCGCTTGGCATCTTGAAAGGCTGTCGTAACTCGTGGTTGAGTCTCTTAGTTCTTTCAAGAGTCCGATCACATCTTCGGATAAGATCTCCAAAGAAATCCTGTTTCTGTCTTTCCAAAATATGGAAATATTCTTGATTACTTGAGTCCTCACTCAAGTATTCCTGTGGAGTATTTTTTCTCGAACTTTCGTTCGGATTCATATTTACTCGTACGTCTCCTCCGTTAGGATAGTACGTAACATAATAAATATAATTCATGATTTCTTTAAATAACCTAGGGCTCTGATACCATTTTAATCGTCGGATCGGATCTTACATGATAGTTTAATTTTGCGGGTCAATTTATTAAATTGTGAGAATTAATTAGGACTAAAATCTGATATTAAAATTTTGTTTGGACTTAACTAAAATTTAATTTATAAAATCTGAATTGAAATAATTTTTTTTTTTTTTTTTATCTAAGGGCAAAATGGGTAGTTCACTTGATAAAAGGATATTCTATCAAGTTTAAAGTTAAGTAAGTAAAATAGGGGTTTTTTCTTCTAACGTGGGCAAAGGAACCTATTTTCCCTAACTTTTAATATGGCAGTGAGTACTAACCATATTATAATTATCGAAAATCTGCAGCTCATTCAGCAGAGCTGACAATTTGTATAGACAATAATAATAATAATAATAATTTTCAAGTGGGCTTCAACGTGAAGTTTAAGTTAAAAAATTGATAACTAGATCAAAACATTGAAATTTAGCAGGCATCTATTATAATATAGAACTCTATTGGAAATTGGACAGACAATCCCTCACATGGCAACACAAATCTAACCGAATCTAAATTTACTGACAAAAATTTGAAATCAACCAAGAAGGAAAACGATTAACCCGATTCTCCTTTAAAATCAATTATTATCTTAATATGTCATAATTATGTTTCAAGTAGCTTTTAATATATCCCATAAGATCCTTTGTTACATTTGGTGTTACATCTTGTGTTTCACCTCATGCATCAATCGACACGTGTATGATATGAAGTCACAAACTCATATGTGTCACGTAGTGAATAGGGTGTAACAGAGGATGAAACACAAACTGTAACAGAGAATCCGAATTGTTAATCTATAAGCCGAGTCCGCCTTGATAATCCCAATTGTTACCCTTGCTTTGGTCCTGATCTAACATTTAAGGGGTGTTTGCAAAAATATGATTAGGAAGAAGTGGTTTAATGTATATTTATACTCTATTTTAAAAGTATGAATGTTTTGTTTCGTCCAATTTATGTTATCCCTAATATACCCTTAACAATATTTTAATTTAAGGGTAACTAAGTAATTTAAAATTTAAAATTATTTATTTATTTAATTATAAATATCTATATCTATATCTATATCGATATATATATATATATATATGAGTAGGTCTTGGGTGCATCCAACACACAATAAGCTTATTGTGCACTCCCCAATTTAATTTGGAAATTAGATATATATTAAGGGTTGCGTTTGGATACACAATAGGAATTGTGGCGCAGCGGTTAAAGCTTATATGTGCGTGCTGTGAGGTCTCGTGTTCGAGCGTCAGCGCACGCAGGTTTTTTAATTTTTTTTAATTCAAATTAATCTTGGAATTATATATATAACAAGGGTTGTGTTTGGATATCACCAAACTTATAGTGGCGTAGTGGTATAGCGCTGTTGTGCGCACGCTGAGGTCTCGTGTTCGAGCCTCGCGCAGTGCACAACTTTGAATTTTTTTTTTATTCTGTAAAACGAATAATATATATATACATATATATATATATATATATATATATATATATTAAGTCATGTTTGTTATCACATAAGAGACACTAGCTTAGGTGGTAAAATCTTAAATTGTTAGATATTAGGGCATAGGTTTGAATCCCATCTTCTCCAAATTTTTATATATGTGCACTTTTTATATTATTTTAGACAATGTAATATATTATTTAAAAAAATTATATATTATTTAAAAAAAATGTGTATACCTGTAACATAACATATACTATTACACAATATAACATATACTATTACGCAATATAACATATACTATTACGCAATATATATATTATTAAAAAAAATGTGTATACCTGTAACATAACATATACTATTACACAATATAATGTTGCATATACTATTACACAATATAACATATACTATTACGCAATATAACATATACTATTAAACAACAGAATATATTATTAAAAAATTGTACATGTAACTATAACATATATTATTACGCGATATAACATATACTATTGCGCAATATAACATATACTATTGAACAACATAAAAAGAGGTAAAAACAGAGCAAAATCAGGGTTCGAACCCGCGCGTCCCGCGCGCCTGGACCCCGCGCGCGCGTGTCTCACTGCTGCACCACATGTTATTATTGGGAATTCATCCAAACAAGGCCCTTATATATATTCTTAATTTCAAATTAAATAGGAGAGTGCACAATAGTGCAATTGTGTGTTGGGTGCACACAAGTTTTTGCCTATATATATATATATATGTATATATATATATATTATTAATTAATATTAATATACTAATATAAAAGTATGGATTGTTTCATCCTATTATTTTGTTTCGTCTTTTGCCTATAATATCCTTACTAAGTATTAAATTTATGGATAGTTAATTTAAAATAAATTATGTTTTCCCATACTTCATAATAAAAAATAAGAGTTCCTTTATATTTCAAAATCCTCCTTAAAAACTACATGCTTAAATTATTATTTTTCTACACTTTTAATACTTTAAAATTTAAAATAAAATTTGTTTCATATTAAAATAGATCTAAAAGGTATTTTAAGAAGAATATATAACTGTGATTGGATTATTTTTTTTTTAAAAAATAAGTCTGATTAAGTAATTGATTATTTTAGAATCATCTGTTTTCAGACACTATATCTACAAGCATGAAAATTCCACTTTATAATTTAGTTTAATGAATTAGTTGAAGCTCTCGATCGAGATTTCAATAATTTAATTCACATTGTTGCTAAAATTTATCATAGTGTTGTTCTCAAATATCTTTCCTGCCCAGACTGAAAATCTTTTTCATAAATCATATTATGGATTCTTCTTTTTTAACAAAATTTAAGGATTCTTAACCATAATAGAACATATATATAGTATACTAAAAAAAATTACGTTCCTAATCATAGTTGAATTCTAAAAGCACATACTTTGGTCATACACTATAAATAAATATATTTCGTACAAAGCATTAGTAGTATTAAGTAATTTAAAATATATTATTATTTAATTACTTGAATATAAAAGTAAGTGTTCTTATTTAATTCAAACTCATAAAAATAACATACTTAAATTATTCTTCTTTTACACTTTCAATGCTTTGAAGTTTGGAATAAAATTAATTTCATATAAAACTACGAATTTTGTTGTCTTATTTTATGTTTCGTCTTTTCTTGTGATGCCTATGATATATTTACTAAGTATTAAATTTAATGGTAGTTAAGTAATTTAAAATAATTTATGTTTCCTTACTTGATTATAAAAAAAAGTCATTTTATATTTCAAACTCCTCCTAACCACATAACTAAATTATTCTTCTTCTGCACTTTCAATACATTGAATTTTGAAATGAAATTAGTTTCATATTAAAACAAATTTATAGAGTTTTCTAGTGATATGTTCTTTGCATTTATTTTAAGCAATTGTACTAGATAATATTACATTATGGTATTATAAATTAAAAATCAAATTTAATATATTTTTCAATCTTATCTATAACTACCATATTTTAATATTCACATTGTCAATTATTTTTGAAAATTAAAGATAAATTTTATAGCATAATCTCAAAACTTTATAATACATGTGTTTTTACTATTCATGGTTAAATTGTACTACAATATTTATTTTTACATGTTAAATTTATTTAATTGACCTTTAACAAGTAAACATAATTTAAGCTCTTATGCTTGCATATAATGTGATTATATATTAAAATTATTTTAATATAATAAGAAGAGGAAAAGGTGTATAGATAGACAAAATAAAAATATTGTCTTTTCTTAACACTATTCATTTAAGTTAGTTCAATTAGAAGAATGAAAAGCCTAAAATATTTGAAATAAAACAGAAATAGTGAGCAAATTCGTTGTGATAAATCTATCTAATACAAACGTTAACATAGGAAGAATCGCGATAACAACTACGTTCTTATCAAAACTGAATCTTATATAAGCAAGAAGACACATGCACAAACACATGTGTAGCTTGTCGTACATCAAATTTAACGTCATTTTCAAAACTAATATTTTCTTTACAAAAAAAAAAAAAAAAATAGTAATATCTCATTTACACCTCTAATTACAAAGTAGAACATAATACCTTACTAAAATTAATCTTTGAGGAAAACACACACACACACAAAGTAGGCAGCTAGCTTCCTGATATTAATTCAAAATCGAATAAAACTAGAATAATCAAACAAATAGGAACTTACCAAAATAAAATGAATTTTTATCTTTTTATTAAATAATGAACATATCATTAAATATTTTTTATCCAACATAAATCCAACAATCTAAACTACCTAATATCTATTTAATATCAATATATCCAACAGAAATCCACTTATCCAAACTATCTAATTCTTAATCCTATTTAATCATTAAATTGCCTAATTTATAAGCCTATTTAATACATTTAGCCTAACAATCATTGATCCAAGCTCGCATAAGCCGAAGTTGGAAAAATTAACAGAGGCCCAAAGTTAGAGAAATTAGTAAAGAATGTAGAGAAGCATAATCCAAGGTCGACGAGATTAGTGAAGAACCAAAGTTAAAGAAATTAACAGAGAATATAGAACAGGTGTAATGTTTCTTTTTTTAAAAAAAAAAAAAAAAAATTCACTCAATTCGATACAAGTTCACTTTTACGATTAAATCCTCAAAACTGAACTTATATAATGTGTTGTTTTTCAACGAAAAAGGGGCTGAGTCAACCACACTAACTAATAAATTATTATGATGTCCTCTTACATATATGTTTTTTTTTTCCTTAATGTTACTAATTATATTGATTTATTTCATTCTAGATGGTATATCAATCGACAATTGTGCAACGGACTTCAGGCAATTTTAATTTAAAGCATATTTTATAGTGCCGAATTTAAATACTTCAATTATTACATAATCAAATTGCCCACAGATAAAGAATAAAAAACACGAAGGACGCTTGATGTCCAGAAGACAAAAAATGCAATTGAATTTCGCAGAGAAAAAACAATAAAAAGTATTTTCGAAGAACAAAAGAAAGAGGCAGATTACAAGTAGTACAAGAGCATTATTGAATCCATCTGAGTCGAATGATGTGTAATTATATTTTATAAATTAAAGTAGTTTAGTTAGCTGAAAAATCCTATTGTAATTTTGTCATATTTTATATATGATCAATATTCCATGAACCGATAATCTACAAGCTATGAGAGCTGAATAAAGTACCTGGTTGCATTCATTGTTGTACTAGAAGATTAATTTAAGTACGAACCTCGGAATTTTTATTGTGATAATGAAAAAGTAAAACTTGCTCATGTTAAAAGCACCAGAAGAATTATATGATTTATTAACCTCTAACACGGAAGAGGCTATTAAGTTTTGATTAAACATCTGTTCTTATAATTCTATATCTTTTACTTCAGTCTTTGCAAGAAAAAACGTTTTTACTATTCGTGTACAAGGAATGATACATCACAATCTTCCAGCAATAAAGATTGACAATATTCATTCTCCTTTCAAATTGTATTATGTGAAAACTTAGAATAAAGATGAGAATAGAATGAGACAAAACTTGCATATTTTAGAAGTTATTTTCCGGAAACTAATCAAAATTTTGGAGAAAATCCGTATGCTAGAGATTTTTGAAGATTAAAGGAGTATTCTTCTTTAAAAGATGTTGAACTTTACATTTCAAAAGATGAGAGCATGGATCAATGAGTCGATAATTCTCCAACATCATATCAAGCTGCAGCTCTATGGAGGGAGGGTAACAATGGTAACATACCATTTTCTCGAGACATAAGAGTTAATGCTCATTCGGGGAATCAATAGAGAATAATGTATTATTATGGATGTTATGACTCATTGCAATATCCATTGCTTTTTCAAGAGGCGGGACTGGTTGGCATCAAAATATTTGAAAGAGCAATGGTAAAGATATTATCATAAAAAGATATCAAGGTCTACATATTTTAATATAAATTTATAGTATTCAAATTATAACATTTCTCTTTGTTTTGCACCAAGCTACGCTTTACATTTAAAAAAAAATCGATTTAGGTTTAGTTTAGTTTAATTTAGTTTAGTTTAGTTTAGTTTAATATACTACGATATCGAATAAATTATCCAGTTTTCACCTTATAAAATTATTCAACACAACATTGACACTTCCTCATACATATCATGTACGACAGTTAATCTAACAAATGTAGATGACGCATTTTGAATCATGTCATTCTCTATTCCAGATGATATTATATCTCAAGAGTAAGAGGGTAAATATATTCCAAAAGGTTATTATGTCAATAACAAGTAGTTTGTATATCAATATCAATCACAAAATTAACTATATAATGTTATTTATGTTACACAGTCTATTTGCTATATTACTTCTTTTTTTATTTTATCTTTGTTATTTTAGAAAACAATTTTTTATAAAGGAAGTGATAAGAAAGTCTCCTATAGAGAATATAGTTGTTATAAGCTTCATATTTGAAATAAAAGGTGGTCCATGCCTTTATTACCTGGACGATTGTTGCAACAATATACAGTTGATAACTATATAAAGTTTGAGACAAAAAGATTTTTTTTTTCTGAAATAATTAAACAAATTTGAGAGCAGAATTTTATCAAAGAATCATGGACATTATCTTCAAAGTAGAAACTGGAGGCTGTGAAGTTGGAAAGAGAATCATTCTTCCACAATCATTTATATGTGGTCCAAGAGATATGCGAGCCAGATATCTAGGTGCATTGACATTAGTTCATAAATTTGAAAAACTAGGTATGTTTATCACAATGACTTGCAATAATGATTGGAAGGAATTCAAGAAGATTTATATGATGGCCAGCGACCACAAGATCATCCAGATTTATTGTAAGAGTTTTTCGGACAAATTGCATGATTTGAAAGATCAACTATTCAAAAAAAAAAAAAAAATTATGTGAAAAAGTAGTACTACATGTTCACATTGTCAAATTTTAGAAAAAAATGATTGTCACATGCTCACATGCTTATTATTTTAAAGCTAGTGTATAAGATAAATAATGTTGATTAGTATGATAAGTATATTTTTGTGCAGAAATTCCTAATCTAGAAAAGTAACCTGAACTACATGAGTTGGTAAAGAAACATATGGTGCACAGACGATGTGGGGGAAAAAATCTAAAAATTCAGCCATGGTTAAAGATAAGTGCAAATGTCACTATCCAAGACCGTGTTATGAAATAACAATACAAGGAAAAGATGGTTACCCGACTTATTGAAGAAGGGAAAATGTACCTTTAGTTCAACTTCGCAATGCACAATTAGATAACCAGTGGATAGTTCCTTACAACCTATATTTATTATATAGATATAATAGTCATATCAATGTAGAACTATGTTCTGGAACAAAATCTGTGAAGTATTTGCACAAATACATCTATAAAGGTCATGACAAAGTGATGGTTAATGTGGCACAAAATGATGACAATACCACCATTGACGAAATTAAAGAATATCCAGGTGTACGATGGGTTTCTGCTCAAGAACCTATGTGAAGAATTTTTTAATTTAATTCAAATGAAATACTCCCTCCGTCCTGTTTTAATTTGCCTACTTTCCTTTTTGGTTTGTCCCAATCTAATTTGTCAGCCCATAAATGACAAATTTCTCTCACAATCTCTACCCTCAAAATCTCCACATTCAATCTCCAGCTTTGAAAAAGTCAAAGATTCCACAAAATCTGATTTTTCTTAACCTCTGTGCCCGACCAAGGTAGGCAAATTGGGCCGGGACGGAGGGAGTACACCAGTAGTTGTAACATTGCAGCTTCATCTGCCTAACCGATAATATATCACCTATCGGAATAATCAAAATTTGCAGAAGATTGTGGATGTTCATTATTATTTAAAAACAATGCTCACAAAGTTCTTTTCCTTGTGTGCTAAAGATAAAGATATAAGAAAATATCGTTCCAAGGAATTTCCAGAGCATTATGCCTGTGGCAAAAAAAATAGTGTTGGAAACAACGGAACAACGGAGAAGTGATTGGACATATATGTGCTCAAATTCAATCTGAAGAAGAAAGTGTAACGGCCCGCTTCTAAATTTGACGGACTGTCCCCACAAATTAACACAAGTCTTTTCCAGCACGCTTTGTCCTCACTCATGTGCACCTTGAGAAACTTTCCAGGGTGTCACCCATCTCGAAATTGCTCCAGGCCAAGCACGCTTAACCTCAAAGTTTTCTCAGAATGGGCACCAGAAAAGAAGATGCAACTTGGTAGTATGAGTAGCACTAATTAATTCTTTAACCTCTCTTCAACTTATGCAGTCTCATACCTACATAGTCTCAGAATGGCCCACATAGCCGACTATACGGTCTCATACCCGCACAGTCTCAGGATACCCTCTTTTTCGGGTGTGTGGTGTCGGTTCGTTCATGTCTCCCTTCACCTAGAAGCCTGCCAATAGTCGCTCATTGTCCGTGCCTTCTTCTTATTGCACCGGCGATCACTCCCCGCCCTCGTCGGTCCCGGGCGTCACATGCCCACCAGCTTCCGCCTGGTTCGTCCCCGAACCACACTGTACTGGGAGAGGTCCTGCTCTGATACCATTTGTTGCGACCCACTTCTAAATTTGACGGACTGTCCCCACAAACCAACACAAGTCTTTTCCAGCGCGCTTTGTTCTCACTCACGCGCACCCTGAGAAACTTCTCAGGGGGTCACCCATCTTGAAATTGATCCAAGCCAAGCACGCTTAACCTTAGAGTTTTCTCAGAATGGGTACCAGAAAACAAGATGCACCTTGGTGGTATGAGTAGCACTAATCAATTCTTTAAGCTTTCTTCAACTTATGCAGTCCCATACCTACATAGTCTCGGAATGGCTCACATAGGCGACTATACGGTCCCATACCTTCACAGTCTCAGGATACCCTCTTTTTCGGGTGTGGTGTCGATTCGTTCATGTCTCCCTTCACCTAGAAGTCTGCTAGGAGCCGCTCATTGTCCGTGTCTTCTTCTTATTACCGGCGATCACTCCCCGCCCTCGTCGGTTCCGGGCATCACAGAAAGGTACTATTTAAGGTTATTCTTGACGACAAAAAAAGGTGCTAATTTTTTTTTTTTTTTTTGCCTTGAGACAAAACTTGGCGACCGAAAATGATTTGGTAAAATACTGAAACCCTAAGTCTCTATATAAATATGACTTAATTTGACGAAAAATAACAAATATATATTTTGAATGTACCAAATATTTGCGGAATGCTTGCAAATGTGGATAACAAAATAGTAAAAAATAATAAGGGACAAGAATTAACCTTGAGAGAAACAACCATCATTGACACACAGTACTCGAAACTCTTTCTAAGTAATCATTGTCATTCTTATCTAGCCAAAATTCTTAAACAAATATAATATTATATGTATATATAAATATTTTGTATGTCATCAAACAAGAAAACACTACAAGAAAAACTGCATTTAGTGAGAGGAAATTCCGTGGTTAAAGCCCCAAAAACCGTCATAAAAGACATTTAGTGACGGGATATATACCGTCACCGCCCCTGGCTACAGCTTCCGCCACTAAAGGTAAATAATGACGGGACACCAGTCCGTCACTAAAAAGTATTTAGTGACAGTAATAACCCGTCACTAAAAAGATGTATAATGACAGTCAATTCCCGTCACTAATTGCACTAATCCCCGTCACTAATAACTTAATTATAGACTAATTTTATAACTAAGTCACCCGTCACTAATAACACTAGTCATAGTAATATACCGTCACTATAAAGGTTATATAGTGACTGTCAATTCCCGTCACTAATAACACTAATAGACTCTCATTATAGAATAACATATTAAATAACTAACCCGTCACTGTTTTCCTCATTATACGCTTGATGTCCTCATTAAATATCAGTACATTTAAATACAACAATTTTTTTTTTGTCCTATTAATATCGCACTATCCAAATAAGATTAATATGTAGAGGAGAGACAAACAAAAAAGACAACATAGAGGCCAAAGCTCAAACAAATTAAATCATTTTTAATAAACAAGAATGTCTAACTAATAATGTCTCAACAGAGCAAAGCATTTCTAAAATGCTATTCCAAGTGTATACAAATTACAACTACACATAAAAATGAAAGCATTGCCAAAGTCTTTGACAAGACTTTTACTTCTAGTTGGCTTTCAATATCTTTAGGCTTCCCCCATTTCACCAATAACTTTGTCACCTGCGCAGTAGTAATGATCAAGAATTTCAGAATGATTTAAAAAGCTAGAGCTATAATTCTGCCAACAAAAACACGGAATCAACATGGGAGCAAATACAATCAGCTGGAAAGTCCTACAAGGACAGATACTAATTTTAGAATGATGCTAAATGAAATCTGAAGCGTAAAAAAGAACCTGCAAGTGATATTAGCAATGGCAGAATCAGCTGTAGTCTGCCTCTCCGCTGCAATCTTGCTCGCCATTAAATCCGGCCATGATGTTCCCGCGGCCAAAGCTGTAAGTGCTATAACAGAGCCATCAATACCTGCATATCAAGATTACATAACGTTACTACTTAAGATAGGATATTTGAAAGGAGTGCTGAAAACGGAAGACAGCAGAAAGCAGTAGCATATAATTTGTTGTCGAAGAAAAGCGAACCTGTGATGCAGCTTATCATATCTGTAAGCTTGGTCACTATATAAGCTATTCCACTGATGAAAATTAAAGAGAAAATGAAGGATATCCATCCATGAGCGATCTGATACGGAGGTACAAAGGCAAACAAAATTCTCCACGGTGCACGAAGCAACTCCCAGAATGCCTTTGCTAGTCGTAGACATGTGTTATTCAATTTTCTTGATTCTGGGCTCTCCAACTGTTTGAAGATGAAAAAAGAAAGTGTTCAGCAAAGAATAATGTTTAAGGTGAATAGCGTTCCAACAGTTGAATTAACGAAAGAATATGAAGAGTATATATTTCTTTGTCTGGTAAATAAAAACAAAAAAGAGTAGACAAGAAGGATAAATTATGAGTTTATCAACTGAAGACATACAGCGGCAGAGACAAATAAGGCCAGCGCTTATCTTGAGCGTAGGCATGTATTAGCAGTAGCCCGAACTGCAACACTGTCAATAAAGCTTCCAACAAAGTGATCTCATTTGGTGTCCACCTCTGCAATTCCATGTTATTTGAACGATAAGTAATTCGTTCTATTTTAAAATTTCAACGTGATTAGGGAAATGTTCGTCCCAGAGAGGAAGTATGAGAGACAAGCTGTAAAGAAATAAAGAAAAATGTATCGTTATAATAAGGCATTTTATTAACTTGAGCACTCTGATCTGGGGCTTAAGCAAAACAAAGCAAGATAAGCATGCTTTCTGAGGTCAAACAACTCAATTAGGTGGAGAATTAGCAAGCCAGAGTGAGATTCATATTGATATTATGCAGTTCCAAATTCCAGCAGTTTTTATTATTGTAAGCAATTGTCAACAGAGTTAGGCAATACTGTAATCTTTGCTAGCATGAATAATTCTTACCTGCAAGAATACATCATAATATAAAGAAACATTTGCAGGGCTGTAGGAGGCTACAATGACCATATAAGTATTTCAAAGAGGACGGAGTTAAGTAGGCAAGATGACTCGGACACACGACTTCAATTAGGAAATAGATCCAGAAATTCTAATAAAACCAATCATAAAGTGAACAGCAATTCTAACATTTATATTCCATTAGTCCAATACTATATGCACTTATGCAGTAAAATTGGGCTGAGATAACAAATATTACCTCCAATGTTATGTACAGCCAGATGTAAGCCCAGAAAGACCAAAAGAGCTCTACAAGCCAGACTCCAATGTCTGATATCTTTTTCAGTTCTCCAGCTTTAGGAACAACAACACAGACAGCGTGGATGGGAAACAAATCAAAAGCAGCAGAACCAACAAGTGTTCCGGGACCAAGACCTGTTAACCAAATGATAGTAAACCATATAATTTGCATACATCAGAAGAGAAACGAGAAGTAATGATGTTCTTGCAAAATATTAAAGGTATAAAGGAGAAATATGCAAGAGACGCAGATTAAAATACCTATGAATAGCACAATTATCGACAACAATATCCCATGCCCAGAGAGAAACAACATTCCACTTCTTGATCTCAAATCGCTTCCCTTTTTTAGAGGACTGAGGCAACGGCGTCGCGTTCGTGCTTGAAGGCCCAGCACCGGAGGAACCCTCGCCGGCCGGTACCATATTCACATCGGTGTCGAGAGACGCCATATTTGCTGCTTTGCTTTTCCGATGGAGTGGCGCGCTTTGGGCTTCATATCCAATCCCTCCTGCATATAGATTCCGATGGAGAATCTAAAATCACTAAAAACTTCAAGATCTTTCCAGTTAGGGCAAAATGTAAAGTTGATTAAGTTTGTAAGAGAAACCTGATTGAGAATAGATGGTCTTACATAGGCCGAATTGAAGATAATCTTTGTCAATTAGAGATGAAACCTAGGGTTTCATTCATAGAAATAAAGGAGAGAAACATGTTGGACCTTACCTGTTACTTGGCGGCGGGCAAGAGTCATTGGAAATGGCAGATGGCGGAGAAGGAGAGAGCAGCGGCGGAGAAGGAGAGAGCAGCGGCGGAGTTTGCAGAAAGAAGGCAGAGGAGGCGTATGAAGAACGAAGAATGAGAAAAGTCTCATTTTGAGAATAAAATCTATTTCTCTTTTATTTTTTCTCTAATAACTTTCATCCAATTTTTTTAATTTTGGGTGGGAAATTGTTCCGCCACTTTTTTTCCGCAATTTGCCTGCCTTCTCGTCTCGGCCGAGATCACTCCCTGTCTCGGCCGAGATGACTCTCCAGCAAAAAATCCCAGTTTTGCCTGCCTTCTCGTCTCGGCCGAGATCACTCCCTGTCTCGGCCGAGATTACGTTCCATACTCAAAAGTTTTGGTGGGAAAGTTCAGCGCCATTTTTTCAGCTCAATAGTGAGGGTGAATTTTATTAAATTTCTGAAATTTATATTTAGTCACCAACCACCAATATTTTTAGTGAGGGTATTTTTTTACTCTCATTAAATGTAAGAATATAGCACATTTAATGAGAGGCTTTTCTTACCCTCACTATTTTTTTGTGACTATAAGTGGCTTTTCTTGTAGTGAAATAAGCATAAAACTTTTCTTGTGGAAAGTGTTAAAGGAAAGCGCAAAACAGAATGCAATAATTGCAGTCAAGAACGTTACGACATCTAAGTACTTAAGTAAGATTTAGAAAAAAAGAAATAGTTTTAACTTATATATTAAAAATAACTAGGTAACACTCTATTTTTTCTTTGCAGCTGGATTAAAGTTACAAACTACAGAAGCAAGCATCCTACAAATAAACTCAAATTCTGAATAGTTGGAGCACACTCGCCGATGTTAAGCAATAAACTAGAAGACCCAAGTAAGATGATGGAAAATTAATTTTCTGACACATTAAAAATAATATATGCAAGTCAAACACAATACAAGATCTAATTAAAATATCTGAGATAACTACGAATCAAAGAATGGTAAATGCTCATAAGTGACTCTTAAAGATATCATAGAAAATAGAAAGACATTGACAGGGTACGTTAATATGCAAATAATTTAGAGCATATATTATATTATATTTCGATTAAAAGATATTTGTTCTCAATGAAATAGAAAATCTATTGTTGTTTTACCGGAATAGTATACAATGTGGAAAATATTGTAAACACATGATACAAAGAGTGTGACAGATGTAATAGAGGAAACCTACATGGAAGATGGAAAAGTTGTTTGTAAAAAGTGTATCGGAAAATCCATTGAAGCTAATCCCAGGTAATACATTCTAAATTTTGCAAAAAATAAAAATATAAAAATACAAACCTCAAGATATATATATATATATATATATATATATATATATAGAGAGAGAGAGAGAGGAAATAATTTGTTTAACCTTATCAATATGCACACTCTTTTATTTTCAGTGTAGCTCATACAAATATAGAAGTTACCACAATGGGTAAACTGATCACTTACCTTTACCTATTATGAAATTGGACAGGTATTGAGTAAATCAAAAAGTCATTCAAGGAGATTACAGTATTTGGCGACATAACAGCTACGCATGTCGAATGCTTGATCCAAGAATATATTATATCATTAGCAATGCTAAGAAAAAATACATTATAAGTAAATTACAAATTCCAGATGCATGATCACAAACCTAGGAGTCCGAACTAAAAAATATTTAAATTATAAATGATTTTCAGGGACATAATGATTACAACTACTACAAACTGACTAACATCACAAGCACACAAAGATATTCGTTTCCTCATACCATTGAACGAAAAAAGATGAACAAGGATGATTGTGTACAATTTTGAGGAAATAGAAATAATGAAACCGAAGAACAGGAAGATACACAATCAAGAGCAGACAACCGTCACAACTATGAAAAAAGAACCAATGAAGAAAAAGAGTGGAGAAAAGAAGATAGAAGAAGAGATATCACATAAGCAAGAAGAGGAACAAAAGCTAATGCAATTTATCAACGAGTAAAGAAATAATGAGAGAACGAGAACAAAACAACATGATTGAAAGACAATAAAAAATTAACATGATTGAAAGACAATAAAAAATTTCAAATAACAAAGCACTACAAAAGAAACCAGATAAACAAAAGGGTAGGAAAACAAAAGTCAAAGACAGTCCACCGCTGAAAAAAAAAAAAAAAAAAGCAACAAGTGAACAAGGAAGAGGCAAACCAAAAATTAAAAAGAAGATTTATAACGACTAAATTTCAGATAAAAGTGATGGTGAAGTGACAATTACCCAATACATTACCAAAACAAAAACGAAAACGAATACTAAGACAGTTCCCAAAAAGATTAAGAAAGAGAAAGTCTAAGTTCTTCACCAAATACTATCATATTTTCATACCCTTCTATCTTGACTTTTTAGTTTATTATTTTAATTTATTTTAATTTAGTTCGTGACTTTTAAGTTTTAAATTTAGATTTATTTTAGTTTGTTTTTGCTTATGTTTTGCATCAAAAACAATTGTGAAAACGTTACTTAATTATATTCCTTTCTTTAAAATTAATTTTTTTTAAATTATATTAAAATCTACAATTTATAACTAAAATTACCAATACAAAAGACGGTTTATTACAACAAACAACCGATCTACAAATAACTTTATTATGTAATATATATATATATATTTTCTATAAAGCAAGAAGTTTCATTGAAATAAAAATTTAAAAACCAAAGAAACAACAATTTTGAAAATGATACAAATAAGTATTCCAACTATCAAATTTTCTTTTGTATTTATTATTTCTTTTCGATAGTTAATCTTATCATGTTTTACATTTTTTCTTAGTTCTTTCTGAAAAAACTTAAACTTACGTAGTTATCAATTTTCTTCACATATTATCTTACGACATTTAACAAACAAATGAAATTTCATACTTAAGTCTGAACTCTAATTATCGTAGTGTACAAATAATAAAAACAATAAATCAAAGATAATAATATGCATGTTTCCCACATAAAGTTCATGTTTATGCTCACAAATTAAGGGACTAAAAGGGAGTGAAAATGAGTGAGATGTTGAGAGTGTGAATTTATGTTTAAATTAATTTTTAACATTTTAAAATATTAATAGTTATAAAAAATAGGGCTCACGTGCAACGGATGTGCTCATTGCTAGTATGTGTATATATATATATATATTGATTATGTGAAAACGGTTTAATAAAAAGAGTGAGTAGTTTTTTATTTAAAAAAGTGAATAATTGCAAACGATGAGGGTTGTGAAGTGTTATTAAAAAATTGATTTCAAACTAGCAATATCTCTGTGCGATACACGATTTGTAAATTTCACATAAATATATAATAAAAGTTGATATATTTATGTGATTTTAATATAATGAAATATTATAATCAATATATAATAGGTAATGAAAAAAATATATGTTTGTTAACAAAAAGAAAAAATAATAAAGATATTCACTTGCTCGTTCGTGCGAATCCGTTTAACATGAGCGGAGACACACTGTCGACCTGTATCAATATACAATTCCCTCTAAAAAATTAAGATTATCCTTAATTACTGTCATTGCCGTCAAACTTAACATCACCGCCGCGATTAATATCTCTGAATAATTTGGTGACTATTTTTACCAAAAATCACGGCGGCCGTCGTCGTAGATATTATATGTAAGCGTCCAGTAGTTGCCTAATTTATTAATATTGATTTAATTAGACGATACTGATCAGATTATGCGGCATTCTGTATTCCAAAAAGAATGAAATATTCAGATCAATGGTGCAGTTCTTCATAGCAAATGCTTAAATCCCTCATGATCATGCAATTTCAAGATCAATACCTTATATATTAGATTTTGATCACATAAAATAGTAGCAAACTAGGATTTTGTGTGAGACTTAAGGATATTGATTGAAATTAGAAATTATTGATTAGAATGGGGCGAGATTTTCCACTGCGAAATCTGAACAGATTTGGCTGAGATATACTCCCTCCGTCCCGGCCCGGCCCAATTTGCCTACCTTGGCCGGGCACGGAGGTTAAGAAAAAATAGATTTTATGGAATCTTTGACTTTTTCAAAGGTGTAGATTGAATGTGGAGATTTTGAGGGTGGAGATTGTGAGAGAAATTTGCCATTTATGGGTTGACAAATTAGATTGGGACAAACCAAAAAGGAAAGTAGGCAAATTAGAGCGGGATAGAGGGAGTATAAAACTAATTCTAAAAAATCGTCGGAATACTCCTTAATTGTGATGAAATCGATAATATTAAAATTGGAAATAAATTTTAGACGGAAAAAATCTACAGATTACTATTTATAGACGATTTCACTTTTATATTAAGAAGGATTAAAAAAATAAAATCTATAATCAGCTAAAAGCAGGTCTCACATAATTTTTTAGTTTCTAGTTTCTTACTGCTTGAAAGAGGCAGAAAAACACTTGAAAATTGATTATGGAAAAATAAAAAACAGCTTTATATATGGTGCTAGAAGTTTTTGGATGCACCCCTTTAATTTTGCATATTATAGTTGGAAGAAGCCATAATTAAGCTTTTTCTTAATAAGATAAGAAAAGCTTATCTTTGCAGGATATTGTCAAAGACTAAAAATGTGAACTGTGTAAACCAAATGACAAAACTGAGTTGAAAGTGATGTATTAGAAATAATATTGAGTTGGAACAGCAAAAAGAGGATTTTTCCTATGAAGGGTAACACCAGGCTCTTCTTCACAGTCCAACTCCTCCCCTTTAGGCAATTCCCAATCGAACTTTTGCACGAGATTCACTAAAACAAGTTCAACATTCGCCATAGCAAACGCAATTCCAGGACAGCGTCTCCTTCCAGCACCAAACGGGACAAACTCAAAATTGAGTCCCTTAAAGTCTATCGAACAATTCAAGAATCGTTCTGGCTGAAACTTCTCCGGCTCCTCCCAATAAGCAGGATCCCGCGCTATTGCCCATGAGTTAATTATCACCATTGTCCCTTTTGCTATGTCATACCCCATTATCTCAACATCTTCTTGTGGCTCTCGCGCTAAAAATGGGACGGGGATATGGTAACGGAAAGTTTCTTTGATCACAGCTTTCAAATACGGCATTTTCTCCAAGTCTTCGTCTTTTATGTCCTTTTTTTGTTGCAAGATTCCTCTTACCTCATTTTGAAGCTTCTTCATGACCTTGGGGTTCCTTACGAGTTCTGTCATCGCCCACTCTAGAGTTGCGAATGCAGTGTCCGTCCCGCCCACGATCACATCCTGGTTTTGTAATAACATACACCAATTAGAAACATGTAACAAATGCCTCTATTAGTATATAATATCTTAATCATTTCATTTCATTATGTCTGAATATATTAAGATCCTCTTTCATCTTCTCTATGAAATCAAACTAAGTCCAAAAATAGAAGAATAAATATGTATGTACTTTCCTTTAATACCCAGATATTTGATATACTGGTTGCAGTTGAAGGTGGCCAAATCAGTCTCTGCTGAACCCACCTGATATTTTAGATGGACTGGGTTATAGGATTTGTGATCTGACTCTATAGAAGAATAGATATGTCTATATGTAATTTTTTCATTGCCCGCATATCCCATAATGTGACATACTGGTGGCAGCTACAGAACAATTAGCTCAGCCTTAGCATTTTAGGCAGGTTGAACTGCAGGATTCATGGTCCAACACGATGGACCAATAACCCTACGGTCTAGCCTGCCGAATCTTAGTATACTTAAGGGGAGTCGGGTTGGGCTCACAATTCTTCAGCTCGATAAAATTATGGCGCGATCGGGCATATTGGGCCTGATGGCCAAATTAGCACCTCTATTAGCAGCGTAGTCCCTCTCTCTGAAAGACTCTCTCTCTCTGAAAGAAGGAGCTAGGAAGGAGGACGGAGGAGAAATATCCTTACCAAAATTATTGCTTTGATGCTAACTCTATCAATGTCGACACCAGTCATATTATCCTTCCAAATACTAAGCAAAATGTCAACAAAATTCTCTCTCGTTTCATCCAATCCTCCATTCAAGTGTTCTTCAATCACCATCTCCAAGAACTCATCGACCTCCTTCGCAACCTGGTCAACTCTCCGGTCAAAACCATCGACACGATTAATCCACCAAAGCCACGGAACAAAATCACCAACACTAACACTGCCCAACAGCTGCAAAAGCTCCCTAAGAAGCACAAGAAACTTCTTCCCTTCGTCTCCATCGCTGTACTTCCTCCCAAACGCCGCTCTACAGATCACATCATTTGTCAGCGATAGCAACTCGTCACTCAAATTCACCAACGAACGTGTCAGGCAACACGATCCAACGTTTTTCACTAAAAGGGCTGTTTCCTCCTCCCTGATGGACCGGAAGGAAACGACCCTTTTGCTACTTAGAAGCTGAAGAACGCAAACGCTCTTCAGCTTCCTCCAGTACTCTCCGTACGGAGCTACTGATATATTTCTCGCGTTATACAGAAGTCGCTTTGTAGTTCTGAGCTCTGGCTTAGTGGCAAAGACAAGATCATGTGTTTTTAAGATCTCCGTTGCTGCGTCGACTGATTGAACGATGATCACGGGCCTGGTGCCGAAGTGGAGAAGCATGATCGGGCCGTGTTTCGTGCTCAGGGATTGGAGGGAGCGGTGAGTCAACGCGGTGAGTTGGTGGAGGTTTCCGAAGATTGGTAGCTTTGGAGGTGAAGGTGGGAGTTTTCTGGTAGAGGGATTTGAGTAGATATGTTTGTTGAGAATCCATGCTAAGAATAAAATGATTACTACAACAACTACAAATGGATTTGAAAGAAGAAACTTATCAGTTTGTTGATGCTGGTAAAAGCACATGTTTTCTTCTAGTAATTAGCTCTGATTAAAGATGATAAGTTGCATAAAATATGTTGTAATGTTGATATAATTGCAATTGCAATATCAGGTCAACGGAATCCAGATCTGATGAGTACAGTGACAAAATCACCCGGCTTAATGGGTTGACCGAGTCCGCCTCATATATCAAATAAATTGGGTCAAAATATTGTTAGCCCGAGGTATTATTAGACCCAACAAATCGAATTCTATGAATTAAAGGCTCAATAAACAAAAATCGAGCCAAAATCATAATATGTTTTTGAAGAATAAACCGAATTTTGTTCATTATTTTTAAAACGATAAAATTTTAGACCGTCCCAGATCAACCCGTCATATAAAGTTGGTCCTATAAGTTAGGCCACGCGGTCCGAATTTCACATAATTTGGTCACGGAATTTTTTAAAAGAGCATCCTCTAGGACTACTAGTTCATAAATTTGATTCTCAATTTTTTTAATTTTATGCAATTTGTATTCACTTTTACCGCAACTCGCCCCAAGTAGCAGCCCCATAGGCCATAGCCATAGAATCGGATTCTGACGAATGCTTGGAAATCGGGATAAATCGACCGTAAAAAGGTATAGAACTATAGGATTTTAGAAAGTGAAAACTGGTGTAAATAGACTGTTCGTATAACTTTATTGTAATTTTAGCATTTTTTTTTAGTTATATAATAATTTTAGCATTTTTTAAAATTATATCATAATTTTAATTTTGCCACGATATAAATTTGTCATGATGTTTACTTACACGACACATACTTATCATAAATTTGTATAACTAGATGTGCACCCGTGCGACGCACGGGATGAATTATTTTTATATTATTATAAGAAATCATAAATATATTAGTCACTTACGTATATTTTTGATAAACTATATTATTATTCTTATATTCAAATAAAAAATAATCGACCTATCATAATTTTTTTCACATAATAGAAATAAATAATTAAAAAGCAAACTAATTTAATCAACAAATTATTTTAACAAATATAGCCGAGGTTTTTCTACGGTAAGTATAAATCTAACTAATTTATGTTTTTCTAATCATTTTTAAGCAAAATATTTCAAACTATCCAAAAATTGTTAAGGTTTAAAAAAGATAAAATTAAAGTAAATAATTTTAATTCTCTTAAAAAAAATAATATCACATTTTTATTTTATACGCAAATATTTAAAAAAAATGATAATCATCCTAAAAATATATTTTACAATTAAAATTAATATTTTAATTATATATTTATCATGGATGTTAAATCGAAGATCGTGAAAAATTTATTAATTTGGTATATTTTTCATCGAAAATCGAGTTGAGACGAAAAAGTTAAAAAACATTTAAACTTAGTAGGAAAAATACAAAAAAAAAACCAAAAAAGAAAAAAGAAAAGAAAAACGTGATTGGGTGAGAACCCAATAAATTTAATTCTCTTAAAAAAGTAATATCACATTTTTATTTTATACGCAAATATTTAAAAATAAAAATATATCATAATCATCCTAAAAATATATTTTACAATTAAAATTTGCATGATGGATGTTAAATCGAAGATCGTGAAAAGTTTATTAATTTGGTATAGTTTTCATCGAAAATCGAGTTGAGACGAAAAAATTATAAAACATTTAAACTTCATAGGAAAAATACAAAAACAAATAAGAAAAAAAAAAAACTTGATTGGGTGAGAACCCAACAAATAAGGAGAATGCGACACCTCAGCGGGACACTTGTCAGAACCTAAATTATCACGCTTCTCCTTTAGTATTAAGTATAGATT
Organism: Ajuga chamaepitys; assembly: GCA_958295605.1. Taxonomy (NCBI): domain Eukaryota; kingdom Viridiplantae; phylum Streptophyta; class Magnoliopsida; order Lamiales; family Lamiaceae; genus Ajuga; species Ajuga chamaepitys. The sequence continues at coordinate 15,427,395 of OY282506.1, forward strand.
TCACTCTTTTAAATTATCGTGGCAAGTGTCTCGTGGCAAATTGTCTTTCACACTATCGTGACAAGTGCATCTCGTGAAAATTTTTGCCGTAATTTGTGCCAATGATGTGTCTCATGGCAAGCAAATCTATATCTATGTATATATAAAAGTAAAATGGAGGATATTAATGTCATTTTAGTTTTTCCTCCAAAAATTTTACACATACAATTGATAACTTTTTCTTATTTTTGGTAATTTCATAATTTTTTTTATTACAAATTACTTTTTCATTTTTAATCCGATTTTTATGCATAATATACCAAATTATTCATCTTTTCATGATCTTTGATTTGACATTAATATCGCATATATTATGATGAGATATTTGAGTTAAATAAACAGATTGTTTGTTTGTTAATTATTTATACTAAACTTAATATTTATTGTGAATTGGACTAAATAATTTCTTTTATAAAAATCTGAGTATTTTTTTATATAAAAATACAACTAATCAATTTATTTTAGTTTACGTGAATTTTTAAATATTTTTTGTTATTTAAGTTATGCACGGAGAAAATCCATTGTTTAAGTAATGAAAGTCCCTCTTTATTAAATCAAAGGCAAAAAAATCAATATCTATTTTATAATCAACTTACTAAATCATCAAATTTGCTAATATTTTTTTTTTTTATCACTAAAGTACAAAAAACTTTGAGCATATGTATAATTATATATTAATTTGTTAATGAAATTATTTTTAATTACCTATTCATATTTTAAATAATGTGTATTTTGTTAAAATGACTCTTTTAAGAAAATTTATTCTTTACAGTCTAAATTATGACATTTATTACATTTTGCAATCTTTTTAAATTTTTGCTTTTACTAAAATTTCAGTTATATGTTTTTACACTTTGTAAGCTAGATAATACTTTGAAGCACTAATCAACATCAAATGTCATTTTTACTCTTAACAATTTAAATTACTTTGTTTGTATTAATTAATTTCTATCTTCAATAAATAACTATTTATAAGAAAAAATATAACATTTATTTAAATAATATACAATACCAAATAAAATCTGAAAATATTCAAATATTTTGAAGAACTCAAAGAATTTAATTTGTTATTCAAATTATTAAAAAACTTTTGAATTTATTTTGTTAAAATAAGAATTTATTGAATAAAAAATATTTAAGTATATTAGAAATTACCAAATGAAATGTTAAAAGTTGAAAATAAAAATATATCATTAGAAAGAGAAAATTAAATATATATATATATATATATATATATATATATATATATGATTAGAACTTGAAAGTTTATTTAGATAAATCAAAAGAATATAAAATAAAAGTAGAGACACAAAGAAAAAAGTATTAAACTTTACATTACATAAGAAATATCCAAATAAAATATAATTGCTCATTTTAATATATATTTCATGGTTATTTTAATTATTTATAGTTAGAATTTAAAAATTATTTTATAAATTATAAAATATATATATTTTTTTTTATATATAAGTCACAGTATGTACAATTCTGTAAGTAACACTTTGCAATCGAAAATTTTAGAGTATGATTGGTAAGTTGTCATATTTGGTAAGAATCAAAATTTATTTTACTTTCTAACGTTGCAAATATCTTCTTCTTCTTCTTTTTTTTTTTTTTTTTTTTCTAATCTATTCATTATGTACTACCTCCATTTTTTTAGATGTTCTTTTAGCTTTTGTGTTTTATTTATAATTAAATTTTCTTTTAGTTTTTTTTCCACATTTTTTCCTATACTACTCCTTTTATTATCCTTAAAAATTCTCTCATTATGTAACCTACCATATAATTAGATAACAATGGTAAGGAAATATGAAGAAAATTAAGTGATTTAAGGAGAGAGAGAAAAATTCTAGAAAAGGGGCTTATTTGTCTACTCCCCTACTCCTTAATTTTCTTATCTAATTCTAAAAGAATATCTAAAAAAACGGAGGTAGTATATTTAAAATATTATATTATTTGTTCATTGACTATTTGGGTAAGATTTCAATGTTTATTGTGGGTTGTACTATAAATATAGTATTGGTTCGAAATACAATTAAAAATCATTCAAATAATTTTCTTTTACAAATTGTTTTACTTAATTATTTCATTAAAGTAACAACTAATCAATTTGTTTTATCTGACATGAATTGTCTCAAATTTTTTTCGTTAATTACATTGAGAGAAAAATCAATGTATATATAATTGAACACATATTTTATCGAATTAAAAGCTATAGTTAATATTTGATTTATAATTGGCGTATTAAATCATTAAATTTGCCAATGTTTATTTGTTACAATAATTATTTTTGTTGATAAATCACAAAACTGTGACTTTTGCTCATATATATAACTTTATATATGACAATTAATCTTAATTTTTTTTGTTATTTTTTATATTTTACATATAATAATGTTATTTTTCTATAGATAATTACACTTTGCATCCTAAACTATGATATTATACAAGTTGCAACTAAACTTCTTTTAAATAAGCAAAAACCAACTTGATTATGTCTTCTTTTTTTTTCACATTAACCAATCTCAATTATGTCTTTTTTTTTTTTTTATATATTTTGCAACCTAAACAATTTCTTTTTACATTAACCAATGTGTATCTTTAAATGAATATACTATTTACAGTACAAATGGATAATTTAATTGAAACTTTTCAATATATATATATATATCAAAATATTATGACATATCGAAGAACTCATATGTTTTATTTTATTATTCCAACTATTAAATAACTTTTGAATTTTATTTTAATTTTTTTTTATTCTTTGTATATCTGAAACACCAAGTATTAAAACTTGCAAATAAGATTTTTTTAAAAATAAATATTTGTAGTTATAATTTAAAACTTCAGTTCGATAAATTTAAATATTTAAAGTTAAATAAAAAAAATAAAGAAAAATAAATTTCTTATAACAATATTTAGTTTATTTTATTTAATAATATGAGTTTATATTTAGATATTTATGTTAGTTTTAACATTCATAATTAATTAAGTTATTATGCATATAGGTGAAGAATGATACAGATACACTGAATGTGTGTTTGGATTTCAAAGATAAGAAATTATCATTTTGAAAAACATTTTTTTTATATTTAATATTTATCTTAATGCTAATCTATAATATATATATATATACACACACAACCCTATATATAAAGTAAGTTATCTTAAATTCATATATGACGTGCAATAAATTTATATTTACATTACTTGTAATTTTATTTATTTTTTATCCTACATTTAAAAAAATTTATTAGGATAAAACGATCACATGTTTAAATATTAGATTAAATCATATTTAGTTTTATTAAAATCATTACTTTTTAAATAAATTTTCGTGCATCGCACGGAAATATTACTAGTATAATGACAAAAGTAATATTATGGTACAACTATAAAAAAGACTAAAATTATGATAATTACAAGAAAGACCAGAATTACAATAAAATTAAACAAACACTATTTCATATTGTCTCCCTAATATAACTTTAACAATTATAAATTAGATAGAGGCAAAAGTACCGTGATGGGTTGAAAATTTTCCTAAATTAGAATTGAGAATGCTCTATTAAATGTAAGCTTTCTATTGTCTTCTTATTTTTTATTTTAATTTAAATGATCTTTACACTTAATATAAAAGTATATTAAGTTTCAGCTAAAAGTAGGCCATGTACCACATCTATGGATGAAAAACAAGTATTTAATCATAAACAAGGCCCTCTTTTGACTGATCCTTCTACTTACAGAAGGTTAGTTGGTAAGCCTCTATACTAATCATTACTAGACCTGATATCTCCTACTTTGTTCAAACACTCACTCAATATATGAGCCAACCTACCGAACTACATCTAGCTACAGTCCACAGACTGCTAAGATATCTAAATTCTACACCTGGTCTAGGATTGTTATATCCCTCTAAAAATACTTGTAAGCTGCAGGGATTCACTAATAGTGACTGGGCCAGATGTCCTCAAACAAGGAGAAGCATCACAGTTTACACAATTTATCTTGGAGATGCTCTCATTTCCTGGAAATCCAAGAAGCATACCACAGTCAGCAAATCCTCAGCTGAAGCTGAGTATCGAGCAATGGCTTCTACTGCATGTGAACTTCAATGGATCAGATACATCTTGGATGATTTGCACATTCAACAACAACAACCTACACTAATCTATACTGATAGCAAAGCTGCATTCTCAATAGCCCATAATCCCGTATTACATGAGAAGACAAAACACATCCAAAGAGATTTTCACTGTACAAGGAAATGATCAAGGAAGGCCTTTTGAAGATCATACAAATCCTTACAACTGAAAGCATGACAGACATCATGACAAAACCATTGGGGCCTTCATCTTTCCAGCTTTTCAAAGACAAAATGGGTTTCATTAATATCCACTCCTATTTTGAGAGGGGGGAGTCTTGAGATATACAAATTATATCTCATATTATGTAAAAGCTAGTTTTTTAGGATCAGTTAAGATTAGTTGGGTTTGTTAGTATCCTAATTATCAAGCATAAATAGAGGAAATGTAGTTAATACAATCACTTAGTTATCTCATTCCTAACTTGGGTAAAACGCTTTCAGTACGTTCTCTATGAAATTAGTCAATACGCCGAGCTCATTTCAGCTCAATATATTTGCATTACTTTGGCGTCAAAACCATTTGTCGAAAGATTACCAATTTTTCATAACTATCTTATTCAATTTATTTTGGTCAGATTTCCAAAATCATATCACTAGATTACAAAACAATTCAACAGTTTTTCAATTCACCTACATTATCTTAATTTTCCAAAATACTCACATGCAACATCTTGAAGCCTCTATACCGAAACATGCTTAACAAAGGTTGGGTACTAAGGGGGTGCTTATTCGATTGCAGGGGCTAGGGAGTGGGTGAGGTTATTTGGATCATTTAAGTTGACTTAGGGTGCTAGACTAGGTTAGTTTAGGTGGATACTAGGGTAGTTTAGTCCTATTAAATTGGTACATCAAAATTCTTGTGTCGTAATTGGATTCTAAATACCCCAAATTGTACCGTAATTTTCAAATTGTACAAAATATTGTAGTGTAAGTGTACCCTTATAATATCCAATAGTCCAAAAAAAAAAAAATATTTATAACCTACGTAATATATTACGGGGTTAAATTCTATATTTCAAGCGTATATATCCCAAGTATTTCGAAACCTAAGGGGTACTAGGTTGAGTCCAAGCAAGGGCGCATCCAGAAATTAATAATGGGTTGGCTAGAAAATAGATAGTAGTGAATATTAATGGTGTAAAATCGTTCACAATTGGTATCACGTGATCAAGATCATGTGTGTATATATTTATGTTTTAAAAAACGTTAGGCCCAGTATCACATGATCAAAAAAAAAAATTTGTGTGTGTTATATTGATGCTATAAAAGATGTTATGCGCTAGTCGGATAGTAGACTAAGGTCTAGCATCTAATCGGAACTTAGGCAAGGTTAAGCAGGATCTGGGCGGGGTTAAGCGAGAAAAAATTGAGCATAAACATAAGCGGTTGATGATAGTCTAACCCTTAGGCAGGGCCTATTGAAGAGATTTATATATTTATACAAATATTATAACAAAATATGCACTCGTACCATAATTAAATATACTATATTATTTATTATATATATATAATGTAATACTCTTTTGTATGTAAAATAATAAATATCATGTTATAAATATTAAAACTTAATATAGCTGAATATACCCATAATATATAAGAATATATAAAATGTTAAGCAATCATACATGGAAAAATAAATAAAGAGAGTTCTGGATTACTGTGAGAGAACCAATGTTGCTTCCATTAATAGTTGAGAGAAAGTATGAGAATTATATACCACTAATTCTAAATGGAACATGAGGAGAAAATTAGAAGAATGAAGAAAAAGTGAGTTGTTTAAGGCGGAAGGTAAAAATAAGATTTAAATGACAGAGGGCTGGACCTAGTGCAGAGGAGGCTGCAAATAAAATTTCAAGTCATAAAGTGGATCAGGAAGGGCTTTGCACTGGGCTGAAGCCCAGTGCTGGCCAACAGTAGATCCGCCTCTGAGTCCAAGATGTAAATAAAATGATCCAAGGATACCCGTGTGACAACATAAAATAAAATGTACTATATGCATATGTCTCGAGTATAACATGCAAAATAATCACATTAATGAAATTAGTGGGTTTCGAACCCTTATACTACAATCACCTAACATTTGTTTCATTATAAACATATAAGAGTAATAATATTATAAGTATGCACATAAGTGGGTGTACAACACCAAGTAAATCGAAACACAAGGTACAAATATGCAAGGTACAACTCACATACTAAAAGAAAAATTGATTGAAATATTCTTTACGTTTCACATAATTAGTTACTTATTTTTTATGTTTTGGTACTTTTTAAAATGTCCTCTGACTTATAAAAAATTGAATAAAATACCCTGCGACCGGCTGTTACCTGTAAATTCACAGGTTACCGCTAATATATGACGTGCGACTTGTTGATGAGGAAATGTTTTTTACCCCTCTTCACCAGAAACAACCATATACTAAAAAAATAAATTAAATGTCATGTTATTAACTTTTGGAAGGGAAAATTAACCTATTTTCCTCCAATCTCCACTCTTCTTACCCTATATATAAAATGGAGAACCACATCACCTCTTCTTCATATGCAGTCTGAAAATTACACAATGAGACAATTTTGTGCAGTAGCCTTTATACAAAAAAATGTCGTACTCCAACACGTCACCGATGGGGTCCCTATTATGTGATTTCGGTATAAAGCGGCCCTATGCACCACTAGAAAATAAGGGAATAGAGGGAGGCATTTTTACGGCTATCATAATTGGAATGTAAGTAAATTTTCCTCAAATTTTTTGGAAGAATGGACAATCGGATTATCTATTTTCTTTTTCTTTTCTGTTAATTTTTTTCTGTCATCTTATAGTGGTGGGTGTGAATTTTTTGAATAGATGGACCCGTCACAACGAGTAAGAGACAATTCAATCGTTCCAGAGCTATAGACGAAAATAAAAAAGCTGTCATAGAAGGTCGAAGAGCTGCTAAAAAATACAAAGGGGAGTGAGAATAACCTAGAAAATAGGTGGGCAATATCATGGGTATTTTTCGCTACTGTGGTGTGTACGTGGGTAAAAATTGATCGTTGATTTTTGTTTGCAGTGGGTTTTGTTTCTGTGTGTTAGTGCTAGTTGAAGTGGTATGTAATTTTTCCTCCCAAAAGTTAATGACATGACATTAATTTTTTTATTTTTTTTTGGAGCAAATTATTGTTTCTGTTGAAGAGGGGGTAAAAAACGTTTATACTTCGTTAAGTCGCACGCCACATCAGCAGTAACCTGCTGATTTACAGGCAACAATCGGTCGCAGGACATTTTATTCATTTTTTTTGTAAGTTAGAGGGCAAACCAAGAAATACCAAAACATAAAGGATATGCAACTAATTATGTGAAATATAAAGGGCATTTTAACCAATTTTCCTCATACTTAAATGATATTCTAAGCATAAGTCATATTGCAGATTATAGTAATCTTACGTAATAATATAATGAATAAATCTAGAAATGTCTAATTTATGCTAATGAGAGAAAAATCTCGGATCATATATTAGCTATATTTATAATGGTATTCTGCAAAAAAAGTCTCGGCCTGCTACAAAATTAGTCCCAGATTTAAGGAGAAAATTTCTAATCATATATCTTATATAATATAAAAACAAAATCGTCCCAAAATAGTAATATAAGTATTTTCTCGCCCAAAACTTAATCCCAAATCAGGAAACCATGTTTTTTCTATTCGTAAGCTCCGGACAATTATAAAACGCGCTTATTTGATAATAACTTGCATATATGGGCCTAAAATAAACTTGTCACAATCTATATATATATATAAAAGTAAAATGAGGGGTATTGGTGTCATTTTACCTTTCCCTTCAAAACTTTTATACCATATAATTGTTAACTTTTTCTTATTTTTGATAATTCATAACTTTTTTTTTTTTTTTTATAAATGCAAATAGCTTTTTCATTTTTAATCCGATTTTTATGCATAATATACCAAATTATTCATTTTTTCACGATCTTCGATTTGGCATCCATATCACATATATTATAATGAGATATTTGATGTGAATAAACGGATTGTTTGTTGATTAATTATTTATGTTAAAGTCGATGTTTATGTGAATCGGAATAATATTTTGGTTTGAGTTGCAACTAAAATTACTAAAATAATTTCTTTTATAAAAAATATGAGTATTTTTTTTATGAAAATAAAACTAATCAATTTATTTTAATTTACGTAAATTTTAAAATATTTTTGTTATCTAAGTTATGCAGGGAGGAAAACCATTGTTTAAATAATGAAGCCCTTCTTTATTAAATAAAGGCAAAAAAAATAATATCTATTTTATAGTCAACTTATTAAATCATCAAATTGGCTAATATATTTTTGTATCACGAAAGTACATAAGCTTTGAGTATATATATAATTATATATTAAATTTGTTATTGAAATTATTTTTAATTGCCTTATATATTTTTAATAATGTGTATTTTGTTAAAATGAGTTTTTTTAAGGAAATTTATTCTTTGCAGCCTAAATTGTGACATTTGTTACAATTTGAAATATTTTTTAATTTTTTGCTTTTACTAAAATTTTAGTTATATATTTTTACACTTTGTAAGCTAAATTATACTTTGACACGTTAATCAACATCAAATGTCTTTTTTACTTTTAACAATTTAAATTACTTTGTTCGCATTGATCAATTTCTATCTTCAATAAATAACTATTTATAAGAAAAATATAACATTTATACAAACAATTTACAATACCAAATTAAATAAGAAAATATTCAAATTTTGAGAACTCACATAATATAATTTGTTATTCAAATTATTAGATAACTTTTGAATTTATTTTGTTAAAATAAGAATTTATTAAATGAAAAATATTTAAATATATTTGGAATTACCAAATGAAATGTTAAAAGTTGCAAATGAAAATCTAACTTTACAAAGAGAAAATTATATATATATATATATATATATATATATATATATATATATATATAATTAGAACTTGAAAGTTTAATTAGATAAATTAAAAAGATATAAAATAAAAGCAGAGACATAAAGAAAAAAATATTAAGTTTTATATTACATATGAAATATCCAAATAAAATATCATTGTACCTTTTATTATATATTTCATGGTTATTTTAGTTATTTATAGTTAGAATTTAAAAATTATTTTTTTAAAAAAAATCTATATATTTAAATATATATATATATATATATATATATATATATATATATATTCAGTTACACTTTGTAGCCTAAAATTTTAGACTATTATTGGTAAGTTGTCACATTTGGAAGAATCAAAATTTATTTTACTTTTTAAAGTTGCAAATATCTTTTTTCATTTCTAATCTATTTATTATATACTACCTCCGTTTTTTTAAATGTTCTTTTAACTTTTGTGTTTTGTTTATAATTAAATGTTCTTTTAACTTCTTCTTTTTTTCACAATTTTTCCTATACTACCCCTTTTATTATCCCTAAAAATTCTCACATTATGTAACCTACCATATAATTAGATAAAAATTGTAAGGAAATATGGAGAAAATTAAGGGATTTAAGGGAAGAGAGAAAAATCTAAAAATGAGCTTATTTGTCCACTCCCCCTACTCCATAATTTTTTTTTTTATCCAAGTCTAAAAAATGAAGGTAGTATACTCTATTAAATTAATCATCTTTTGACGATGTTTGATTTGACATCCATATGATATATATAATAAGGTATTCTATTTAAAATATTAAATTATTTGTTCATTGATTATTTGAGTTAAGATTTTAGTGTTTATTGTGGGTTGTACATTAAATATAGAATTGGTTCGCAATACAATAAAAAATTATTCAAATAATTATCTTTTTAGTATAATTTTACTTAATTATTTCATGAAAACAAAAACTAATCAATTTGTTTTATCTGACAGGAATTGTCTCAAGTTCTCTTCATTTATCACATTGAGAGAAAAATCAATGTATATATAACTGAACACATAATTTATCGAATTAAAAGTGATGGTTAATATTTGATTTATAATCAGCGTATTAAATTATTAAATTGACCAATGTTTATTTGTTATAATGATTATTTTTGTTGATAAATCACAAAACTATGACTTTTGTTCATATATATATATATATATATATATATATATATATATATAACTTTATATATAACAATTAATCTTAATTTTTTTACTACTTTTTTTTTACATGTATTATTGTTATTTGTCTATAAATAATTACACTTTGCATCTTAAACTATGATATTATACAAGTTGCAACTACATTTCTTTTAATAAGCGAAATTAACCAACTTGATTATGTCTTTTTTTTTTTCACATTAACCAATTTCAATTATATCTTTTTTTTTTTTTCACATTTTGCAACCTAAATAATTTTTTTTTTTTTTTTTTACATTAACCAATGTGTATCTTTAAATAAATCTACTATTTACAATACAAATGTATAATTTAATTGAAAATTTTCAACATATATATGAAAGTATTAAGAAATATCGAAGAACTCATATGTTTTATTTTATTATTCCAACTATTGAATAACTTTTGAATTTTATTTTGCTATTCTTCGTATATCTAAAATACCAAGGAAAGTATTAAAACTTGAAAATAAGATTTTTTAAAAGTAAATGGTTATAGATAGAATTTAAAACTTTATTTAGATAAATTTAAATATTTAAAGTAAAATGAAAAAAAAATAAAGAAAATTAAATTTCTTATAACATTATTCAATTTATTTTATTTAATAATATGAGTTTATATTTAGATATTTATGTTAGTTTTAACACTCATAATTAATTAATATATTATGCATATAGGTGGAAAATGATACAGACACACTAAATGTGTGCTTGGATTTCAAAGATAAGAAATTATTCATTTTGAAAAAGATTTTTTTTTATATTTGATATTAATGTATTATATATATATATACATATATATATGTACACGTACACACACCTATATATAAAGTAAGTTATATTAAATTCACATATAATGTGCGAGAAACTTATATTTACATTACTTATAATTTTATTTATACATTTAAAAAAAAAATTATTAAGATAAAACGATCATATATTTAAATATTAGATTATATCATATTTAAGGGTAATACTTTTTAAATAAACTTCCGTGCATCGCACGGGAGTATTACTAGTATAACTTAATGTAAATATTCCGTCCCCAAAATCAGCTCATCTATACTTAATATAATAACAAAATCCACCCAAATTAGTAACTTTGAAGTTTTCCCACCCAAAATTTATTACTAATTTTGGAAATCACAATTTTTTATATATAGAATTCAACCCCAATATAAAATATAATTATTGCCAATAACTTGCATATATTAGCCTAAAATAAATATTATAAAGTTATTTGGGTTGATCCCCGCCTGGGCTGAAAAAAAATATTTTTTTTAAATTATTTTTTTAAACTAAATTTGTTGGGTATTATTAATGAAAATTTATTTATGAAGATGGTAACTAAATTTTTAACATTACAAATATATCCCATGTCAACCGCATATTGTAATTCCAGCCCTAATCATCAACATGACTTCTATGGAAGGATGCTAGAGATATTCATATATTACGAAAAATAAATATTCATTCTAGTATATATTTTAGTCTTTAAAACTTTCACCGCACTCTTTTTTCATTAACATATAATTTTTCATATCTTATTATTTATTGATTGTAATATTTTATTATATTAAACTTACATAAAAATATTAATTTATTCATTTACACTTACAAACTGTGCATCGCACGGGGATACTACTAGTTTTTTTCATAAATAGACAAAGATACAAATTAACATACTTCCAAATAAAGAGCCAACACTTATCATATTAGTACATTAATTCCAAAATCATCAATCAGTTCGTAATTTCAACAAATTTGAAACGAGGAAATTGATTGTGTTGTAAATGGATGGTGGAAAACAAAATACCATATTCTACTATCTTCTAATTTTATAAAAAAAAAATCGGCGCAAATTTCGTAGGATTCGCTTGCATAATTTACAGTCAAACTAACGATCCAAATCCTCTCTTAAGAAAATCCAAATCCAGATTTAACAAGATACAATTATACTACCTTTTTTACAAAGCGAAATTGATTATTCTATATGTGATGCACGCTGAAAATCTTACAAAAGTTGGGCGTGCCTCATTTCTTTAGCAATATCATTGTCACTCTCCCGAGATTGATTTACCAATCATCCAAATCTGAAATCCAAAATCATTGCCATTTACCTAGATCATTACTATAAAATTATTAGGTAATCCATAATCAAATCGCACAGAAATATATGAAATATCATATAACACACAACTTATAATCACAAGGATTATGCAAATTTTGAAAAGGATACCTACGACAGCCAATAATTTATGCGTATTGATGCAACTAATGAGCCGAATCAAGCAGAGTCAGTGGCGATTACGTCATTTTTTGAAATCTTGGGAGTGGCCCAGCATTTGTTTCCACAAAGATACTATATGTTTTTGTAATTTTAATAAATACATCCGAATATGTATAGATATATATAATTCTGAACAATACATATAAATCAGATGCGAACAATGATGCTTTATTTGACAAAAGAAGCTATTTGCTTACATTTTATGTATGGTGGATTGGGATATATAATATTCATAGTTAAGACCCAAATTATTGAATTCCACATATTATTTTTGTTAATTACCTTCTTTTTTCCTTTGCAACTTTCTAAATTTAGTTGGTAACTGAAAGTGAGAAGTTGAGATCGAAGAAGCTGGAGAAGCTTTGCAAGAGCATATAGAATCTCTTCACCGTTAGAACTCTGTTGCTTCTTTTGTGTTGTACCTATATAAAGACGGAGCCAGGAATTGTACGAAATGGGAGCAGCCTAAACCGTGAAAATGGGGTTGTGGGAGAGCAATATTTACTTAATCAGTGGATAGGAACATACTCTGGATCGCAATAATTTTATATGAGGAACTACTGAACTCAATCACTTGCTGCCGTGTCGTGTCCTTTATATGGACATCAGAGGCCGGGGGGCTATTCCGTTGACCCATACTCCCAGGAAAAGCTCGAACGACCTTTAAACAAAAAAACAAAAGGGTACCTGTACCCGAAACCGATCTAAGGCGTTAGCCCGAAGCTATAGAGAGAGAGTCAAAAGCCTATAGCGAATTTTACTTTTAGCAACTCCTATGTTCGAAGCTCAGATGTATTAGCACTGCATCAAAGATGCAGTCATCGATTCTCCCGAGAGTTCACAATTGCCGCGATTCATGAGTTGTAGGGAGGGATTTATGTCACCACAAACCCCGAAGCCACGGGAATAACACCTGGTAGGGAGACCCAATCTTGAGTGAAATAAATACCGCGACCCTTTTCTCCTCGGCCCACAGAGAAAAAATGTAGGACTGGACAAAACTATTTGGGGTATTCTTTCAATTCCAATAAAATGCAATCGGTTCGGCAATAATAATATCTCCCAACATACCAAAACTAGCTGTTACCCCACCAGTAGTGGGAGATGTTTTAAGAATCAGTTTTCTTTTTATAAGGGCTAAAATCACTTATTTTGCCTTCTTTAGTTTGTCTGATTCGAGGGGAGTGGTGGAAACGCTTTTTTCTTCCATATTTTGGACCTTCCCCATCTAGCTACTCTAGGTTGGGGGGTAGGACCTGGGGGGGAGGCCTTTTTTCCTTTGAATTCCAATTCAATCAAGTAAAGTGCACTAAGTTTAATTATTTTATTTGGAGCAAACCAAACAAGTAGTTAGCTTATCAGAATCAGCTCATGTCACGTCGAGGTACTGCAGAAGAAAAAACGATACATTCTGGGAAAATCAAACTTCCATCGAAGATCTTTTAGATGCACATATTCCTCCAGGAGGGCGGAATAATCCTCCTTTTGCCGGATTATGCCATCCAATCGAATCCAATTCAATTGTTTACTTTATTCAATGAGTTAAATTTGAAAGCTCAAGGCTCTGAAAAGACAAATTGCCTATCTTTTCTTTCATCTCGGGAGAAATACGATCGGAAGGAGTTTTTTTTGAAACTTAGACTTGTACCATAACACAGATATTTATTTTGGGAAATACGATAGAATGTGTGATTTCCGCCGAGCATAAAGGAAAAGGGGGATTCAACTATCAACAATATAGAAATAATCGAAAAATATATTTATGATAATATACAAGCATACAAATATGAGTAAATAATACAAAGTAGTCATTTAATTGGAATAACAATAGTACGCACAACAAAAAATATATAAAATAAATCTTGAAGAACAATTTAGTGTTCAAGTTAAATTATACTCCCTCCGTCCCGACTTATTTTGCACACTTTCCGTTTTTTGTTGTCCCAATTTATTTTGCACACCCCTAAAATAGAAACTAATTCCCACAATCTTCACTCTCAAAATCTCAACCCTCAATCTCCACCTTTAAAAAAGTCAAAGAAAATACAAAATCTGTTTTTCCTTAACATTCGTGTCTGGACAACTATGCAAAATAAGTCGGGACGGAGATAGTATTTGGTTTTTCAAGTTTTCAAAGGGGAAAATATATTTTCTTTTATTTAAACTTCATGTTGCAAACATGCATGAAAATTATAGCGATGCTTTAAATTTTCTACTAATTCAATAAATATACTTCATTAAAATAATGCAACATAAATTTTAGAATCAACTTTTATAATAAAACAATAAGTTCAAAAATAGTAAATATCAGTAAAACTCTTTTTGCATTGTAATTGAGCAAAAAATATTATCCTCTAATTTGCATTTATAGATTAGCCCCCCACAATATTAAAATTAATATAAACAAATATAATAAAATAAGTTCGAAAATAGAAAATATTTGTAAAACTCTGTATTGTTATTGAGCAAAAACTATTATCCTCTAAAATAGGCCCATTTGTAGATTAAGCCCCCAAAATATAAAATTAATACACACAAATAAAATAAGACAAAATTATATACAATTAAAAAAAACATCACTTTTGCAGCCAAAAAGTTGTGATCTCTAAACCTTTTAAGCAAAGAACTACATGCCTAGCCACTAAAACATAACTGAATTCAGATAGCATTCTAGCATAAAATATATAACAATATTTTTTTCGAAAATATCAGGGATGGCCCAATGCCCCCTTTGCACATGAATGACTCCGTCCTATTTTTTTATTTTTTATTTTCCTTTTATGTTTATTAGTTTTTTTGGAGTTATCTTTTAGTTGTTTTATGATTGTGGTAACTTTCGTTTCTTATTTCTTTTTTACTTTACTCTTTTCTGAAGGATTCAAAATTAACAAATTGATACTTAAACATGTAGGTCCGTATGTGTATTACTTTTAGAGCTTCATTTGGTAGAGGTGATAAAGTTGTGTAAATAAGTAATCAAATCGAGTCGTCTGTTTGGTAGTTTCATACATCTTATATTGAAGAGCATAATTTACAATTGATTGTTTACTGTATTACAATTAATGTCCTAATTGTGTTATCTTTCCATAAAGCAAGCTCCATACGGTAATGATGTTGTTCAATAAAATTAGGGGGTCAATTGCCTCTAATTGTGTAATATCCTATGACAATCAATAGAAGTTAAAGACAAATTTTTATCTCATGTTGGATTATTCATAAAAAGACATGTATCCAGTTAAGGACGGAACCACAACCACCCCAAGGGTGGCCATGGTGCCCCCCCCCCCCCCCAATTTGTTAGTTTTTTTTAACAATATACCATTAGTCTTTTATTTCTTTATATATTTGTGTTGAAGTGTAAAGATTTGGCCCCTCCCTAAAATATTTTCTATTACTTTCTCCTAATGAAAAATGATTAAGTCTGAATTTTTAAGTGTTTAAGATTGTATTATATTTCATTCTAAAAAAAAGGTTGTATTATATTTGGGATATTAAATAAAAAATTAATATAAAGAAAAATAATATTTTTGTTTTTGTTTTATATATATACTTTATTTATTTTTACTGTTTGGTCCCCTCCGACTTTCAATCCTGGTTTAGTCCCTGTATCCAGTTATCGTCAACTCTACATCTACATCGCAGTTTCACGGGTCACGAATCGCCGAGGATTGAAAATATTGAGTTGTGATAATGAAAATAGAAGTTGTAACAAAACACGAATGTTGTGCACAAAGAGGTGTTTAGGAATGTATATATTTTTTATATTTGTTCGAATAAAAATGTTACATCATTATGCAGTGTTTTTTTGTAATTAATAACCATTATATTTACATATTTCTATATGTTGTTCAACCACTTTCTTTTACAAGTGTCAATAAGAAAATATGATATGAAGTGCTTACAATTAATTACTCCCTCCGTCCCGGTCAGATTTGCAACCTGACCGGGCACGGATGTTAAGAAAAAACAGATTTTATTTTTTCTTTGATTTTTTTAAAGGTGGAGATTGATAGTTGATATTTTGAGGGTGAAGATTGTGGGAATTAGTTTTCATTTATGGGTTGCAATGTTAATTGGGACGGACTGATAAGGCAAGTTGGCAAATTTAACTGGTACAGAGGTAATATAAAATTCTCATATTATTAGAACATCTTATAACCGTGCAGCGCACGTGTGATTTACTAGTTAATAATATGTAATGATATTCTGTCAATAATTATTCGGTCATATTAATGAAAGATCTTCAATCATATAAAACTGACTCGTCATGATCTGCCCAAATCTACTCTCATATTGAAAAATCTCCAATCATTATTAAGTAATATATGTAATGACATTCTGTCAAATTTTAACCATACATGTTGCTGATATTTATTTTGGAGAGTTCAAATCGTATATGTTGATGACCTTTTTTTCATTTGTATACATCCAATGATATCTTACTTATAAATGAAAATGCCAAATTCTGTCATTTATTTTGAGAGAGATCAAACCGTGCATAATTACTCGGTCAAAATTAAGGAAGAAATGGTGAACTATCCATCTGTAAACATCACCCATATTCTTTAATGTCGGATTTTTCAGTCAAACTTTCTTTGTTGCTTACATTTATCACCCGAGTTAAGGAAACAAATCAGCGAATCGGATGATTATAATAGATAACTACCATATTTGGACTGATTAGAACATATTCTCAGTCTATTTAAATGAATTTTACGTCCTTTGTGATATGCTACCTAGATGTTTTACAATCTATGTTTATCAAATAATATACGCATACGCATACAGATAAAATGGAATCAGAATTGGATATGTTTGTATTCGTTGAAGTCCTCGATGCCTATTTTGTGAAGTGAGATCCATATCGACTTGACATCCTGAAGTTCCGCATGGTATACCCACAAAACATGCAGAGTATATTGTAATAAAATAATATTATGTTATTTATTTATTTAATCATATATTTGAATCGACCGTTCACTACAACAAAAATTGTTAATTACTACGCCTAAAAGACAACGGTTTTACGCAATAATCGTAGTCTTTTAGTGCTCAACCGTGGTCATTGTACAAACCTTAGTGTTTTATATTTTAGTTTCGCTAAAAGACTACAGTTTCGCAAAACCGTTGTGGTTTAACCGTAGTCGAATACCTATTTTTCGCTAAAAGACTACGGTTCGCAAAACCGTTGTGGTTTAGCCGTAGTCAAATACCTATTTTCGCTAAAAGACTACGGTTTGCAAAATCGTTGTGGTTTAGGCGTAGTCGAATACCTATTTTCGCTAAACGACTACGGTTCGTAAAACCGTTGTGGTTAAGGCGTAGTCGAATACTTATTACATTATATTTGGCTTCAATTTCCTCCAGCACGATTTCCCGTCTTTCATTTTCTCGTCGAATACCTATCACATTATATTGCTGACTTATCCAGTATTTTAAAGTTATTTGTATACATATTAATAGATTATTATTTGACATTCATATATATATATATATACACACACACACATATATCTTAAAATATACAAATAAATTTTATTGTTCTTTTTTATATTCTTATTTTTTTTAGCGGGATAACAGCAGAACACTGTGAAATCTGTTCGGCCCAAATAGCATCCGAACACTATGAAGGGTGTTCGACCAAATAAGAACATACTGTCACTACAAGAAAAAGGGTTGTTAGGATTAGATGTGGTAATTCAGCGATTAGGCCGGGTCCGTCGGGCCAACGCCATATTTCGGGTCGTGTCGGGTCGGGCCTAAGCTTAATCGATCTGACTCGGGATAATCCCCTATAATATACTAAGATAATCGGGCCAACCTGGGCCTGTCAGGCTTTTGGCCCATCAGCCGGTTCGGGCTATCAAACAGTACTTCGTGCCTATAATCCTATGGCCCGGCCTATCTAAAATATTGAGTCTACTGGACTGATCAGGCGGACCATACCGAATTTACACTTCTAATTAGGATGCTATTATTGAAATATTTTAGTGAAAAGCGTCATATTATCTATTATAATTTATCTAAAGGAGTCCCCATTAATTATTTAAGAGAAAATAAAAGAAAGAAAGAGAAACAAATCCTAATTGAACGATAAAAGAAAAAAAAAAGCCTAACCTATTTCTCATCTTCTTCGTGTTAACCCTGCGCGCTCTCTCTCTACTCGTTCATTTCTCTCACTCTCACTTTCTCTCGTTCATTACAAATTTAATTACTTTATTTAATTTAGTACGTTATATTATAAATACACGTTTATTTAATTTTTCACTATTAAACGTTAATCGTAGATGTGGTAATTCGGCGATCCGGCTCGGTCGGGCCAACATCATATGTCGGATTAATTGGATCGGGCTGATCCAAAATTTTATTAGGTGAAAAATTATCGAGCCCGGTCCAATCTATTTTTAAATATACTATAAGATTTTCAGGTCGACTCGGGATCAGGTTTGTAAGACCCATGGTACTTTAAGCCTACATTTTGTGGCCGAGTTCATCCAAAATATCGGACAGACAAGATTGACCCTTCGAGTCGGGCCAATTTTTTCAGTTGTAATTAATCCTGGATGCAATAATTAATAAGCTTAATTTAGAATTTAATTATTAAAATAATACACCTATTCAAAATCTAAAAGTTAAAAAATTTCACGAGAAAGAAAAAGTAAAATTCGATATCGTCTCACTGTCTCGTCATCTTTCTCTCTCTCTCTCGTTTCAACAGATCAAAATCTTCCTTAAAAAACAAAGCGAACAGATCAAAATCAATTTCATCCTTGCCAAATCGTAATATGAGGTATAGGTCTTCATCGAAGTTGTAACCAGCGAACAATAATTGAATATTTGCTACACCAGATCCAAATCCACCTCAACAATTCTGCAAAACGACAACGGTGAAAAACCGTTGTCGTTTGCGATAATTGAGCATTGTCGTACTTGGCGTTGTAGTAGGTCCCTACCTACCACAACGGTTTTTGACCGTTGTCGAAGACCTATACCACAACGGTTTTTAACCGTTGCGATTGACATTTACAACAACGCCATTTACAACGCAGCTTGATCGTTGTCATTTGTATCACAACACTTAATTTTAACAACAGTTATTAACCGTTGTCGTTTGGGCCTTTACAACAACAGTCATTACAAGTGTTTTTAACCGTTGTGGTTTTAATTTTTACAACAACATAAAGACAACGGTTTTTTACCGTTGTCGTTTAACCATTATAATAGGGGTTTGTGGTACCTGTTATTAGGTATTATTTTCCTATTTTAATATTTTTAAATAATAAATAATTCAAGAAGAAAAACTAAATAAAATAAAATATATTTCGGTAGTCAAAATCATCAAATTTAATATATTTAGTACATTGTTTTAAAAAAACATCCACCAATATACTTCCAAAAGTAAAATTAAAAATTAACTACTCTTCTCGAGCTTCAACGCACTTCACGGTATGCAAAAAATTAATTCCTCCATTTGGCAACAGCTTATGAAGACCATAAGTACCTCGCAAAATGCAAAAAATATAACAAAAAATAAATAAGCAAAGACAGAAAAATGAAGAAAAGAAAAGTGGATTTGTTGCATAATTTTTCTAAGATAAGTAAATTTCAAAACAGGTATATAATGTCTCTCCAAAATAGGTATATGAATGAATTGCTCGAGGTTATGGTAGTAGATGTTGGAAACTGCATCATTAATTTCAATAACAAGAATAATGAAATCTTCATTACACCCTACATTGTTGAACCCTCTTTTTCTATGTTTATTTAATAAACTTTCCTGTTATTACTATTTTTATCAGGATAGGTTTGAGCAGAATCTTCTATTTTTACAAAATCTCCAGTTTTATACATTGTAGGCATAGAGGGATCATCAATATATCATAATTTAAAACCAAAGCAAGACTTGTATAAGTAAGAAAACGCTGTTTTATTGGAAGAATACCATAAACAATAGAGAAGAGAAATTATGGTTCACATATCTTAGCAAGAGCGTAGGGATGAAGGATGGAAGTGAAAATGAGTCCAAAAAATTGTTACAACATGTCACTGCATATATAAGCTCATAAACCATTTACTATAACTCGTGATATTCATTTAAGTACCAGAAACTGCACCACAAACAGTTGAAGAATCTACAGAATTTGATGAATCCCGAATTAGACAATTCACCAGTTAAAAACATGATTCATGATATATGACATATATATATTCATCTCTTTTTGCATTAATAAATTTCGGATATATAAATTATGGGAGTTTGAGTTTGAAGAATTACCAATGAGTCATTTCTCGATGAACTTCCTTGATACACAGTCGAAGTTCCCTTACGAAGTGGGGGTTGTTTCGAGTTGCTGAGAGGGAAAGATAAACCTTCATTTGAATGAGTTGGTCGTTGGACTAGCGAGCACGAGCATCTGGATGAACTGTTTTGCTCATTCTGTTTTGTGTTCATTAGTTCCCTACGAACATCTTTGCGAGATGTCTAAGAATAGCCCTTTAGATGTTTTAGCTCCTACAAAATCAGCATAACAAAAAGAAATAAGCTGGACAAATTAGGACAAAGTTATATACTCATTCTAATTCAAATCTAATGCAATAGAAGAAAAGAATTTTAAAGAACCCATGTAACCTTTGAGCAGACTCCACATCTTTGTATCTAAATAGTAACTACAAGCATACCAACAAATGTACAAAGGTATAAGTACTCCATGAACTACGCCTAATTGTATTAACATGTATGTAAGGGGATTGGAGAATATGCACGGTCCAATCAACAGAGGTAAGCAAGTTTACATTAAGGTTAATCTTCAGACTGGTCTTGAACTACATACATGGTTAGAGAGCCTAGCTAACCTTTACAATTAGAATTGCAGCAGCGTAAGACAAACAATAAATTGCTCATCGAGCCTAAAACCATAAAATCTTCAGAAAAGCCTTTTTTAAACAATGAATTGGGAAGATAATGAAAAAAGTAAGCCAAATGTATTGCTAAAACGGAGAATACTGATAATTACAAATCTTACCTTCTTCTCTGATGAGATCCTCAGAATTAAAACAAAATTAGAATTAAAACAAAGTAAGGTAAGGATTACCTGAGACAGTGAGTAGTCATGGAATCGCCACAATTTTCTATTTCTGGTACGAAACTCGGAGTTGTGTTGCGAGAGTTGTCACGACTGCAGCAACTACTTCCGGCCCTTTTCTTTTATTGTGAAAAAACTACAGAAGCCACAAAAGTAGATTGAGTTCAATTACTTCATCTTTATTACCCATTAGCACAGAAAAAACTCCTGAAATTAGAAGCAAGCGAAATCAATATTTTTTAACCGTAATGGGGTCAGAATTAAGAAATCTGATTATTCTCCCGAAAAGTAGTCAAATTATGAAGAATCTCGAGAGAAACTAATTTATCTTGTTGCTTCAGAAAGAAACTTGGGAGTGAATTTTTAACGGCCAAAAACCAGTGAATTCGTCTAAAATGAACACATCAAAGGAGCGGAATTGATGGACTTCTAAAAAGATAGTAAAAGTAACAAAATTATAACCACATGAAATTGACTTAGCAAACATGCACACACAGACTGAATGCATGTATCATTGACTTGCTAAACAGATCTTACCTTAATTTTGATGTGGTTGTGACAAAGACTTCAAATCAAGTGACCTTCTCGTAGAATCTTCGTTGACTGACCTTATAGACAACGAAAAAGAATAATTGCTTAGACAAATAATCTGAAATGTCATGCAAAAACAATACCAATGAGTTATTTACGAAGCTTAATAAGTCTAAACAATAAACATAAAGGTGAATGTAAAATGATTCTGTTATAGCCCAAATTTATGTACTAAGTGATGCACGTTGATTATGCATGTAATTAGGTCGGTGTATGGTACTATTTGATAGGAATTATGTGCATAAATGGTTGGAAATTGTATGAAATAAGATATAAGTGACCAATTGACGTACTTGACTTGTTTCAAGGTAATTTGAGCATTTTCAGGCTAAAGAGTTGTGATTTACGACTACCGGACAAGAAAACAAGTTGAAACAGAGCAAAAATCGGCCCAAAATAGTGAAAATCGGTCCAAACTGGTCCGAACCGTCCAAGAACCGGTCCAAACCGGTCCGAATCATCCGAGAACCGGTCCAAACTGGTCTGAACCGGCCTGAACCGGTCCAGGAGCAGAACGGAGCAAGAACCGACACGGCCGCGTCACAAAGCAACACGGCCGTGTCAAAAGTGGTCTGCAACGTGTGAATTGGTTCTGGAATAGAACACGGCCGTGTCACAAAGCAACACGGCCGTGTCAAATTGTTGCTGGAAAAGGGAATTTTGCAAGCAACACGGCCGTGTCATTTAAAGCAACACGGCCGTGTCAAAAGGCGCGTCGATTGTTAAAATCCTGTTTTAATTGAGGATTTGATTTCTTAATTCAAGGGGGATTATCTAACTCTATAAAAAGGATTCAAGTGCTTCTTACAGAAAAAAAGACACATATTATACGAGTTTGAGGCACGAGACGACTTGGACGACGACAAAGATTCGATCAGCGGGACGAGATACTCGGGTTTTAGCAATTTTTCCTAGTTTAGTTCTTTAGAATGTTTTGTCTTAAATATTGTATTGAATTGAGCCTACGCATGAGTAGCTAAGCTATTCGTGTCCTAGGGTTAGAAAGTAGGAATTATTTATAATAATGTTTTGATTTATGTTTTAGCTTATTGAATTCCGTTCTTTGATATGTTTATCTTTATATCCGTTTTAACAACTAAATTTGGACTGGCCATCTAGGTTTAGTAAATTCGTTTAACAAATCCGCTTCGAGAGAAGGGGTTTGTTATTAGACTTGCTATATAGAGCGCAGTTGTCTATGACTGTGTAGGCATAGGTTTATGAACTGTTTGGAGTTGCTAGGATTAATTGACTCGAGAGGGTAATTGTCTTAGTTAATCAACGATCTAATTACTTCGAGAGGAGGGTTAGGTTAATATTGTGCCGCTTAATGAACACTAGATCGGTTAAAATCAATAAGTTAATTCTAATCATCATTGGAATAAATATTCTGAAATCGATACCCTAGGATGCTGTTTTCCCGTGATTGTTAATTATTCGTGGGTTTCAAGTTTGAATTTAGAGTTAATTAAGTATTTTAGTTAGTAAAATCAATCTTTCCTGAATTAGTGTCTAGTTAGAATATTCCTAGAATATTGAGGTATCAAACTACCTAAAGACCCTATTCCTTGTGGGATCGACCTTGACAATAGTACTACACCTACATCCGTACACTTGCGGAACACTAGGTTAGTTTGGCCGTTGCCGGGGAATAGGATTTAGCGCTTAGTTTTTACCTTGAAAAATAGGAGGAAACTAGACTAGATTTTAATTGTTTTTCGTAATTTTAATTTTAATTTTCGTTTTTTTTTTTATTTTTGTTAATTTTTGTGTTACACGGTATTTGTTGTTTTTGGTGTTATCAGGCATCGCATGCACACCAGATCAAAAGGAAAAGAGACTCTTCTTCCTTTCGATCCAGAGATTGAAGCGACAGCTCGCAGACACCGCAATAGAAGGTCTGAGATGGAGAACCCACCGCAACAACCGAATGATGAAGCATTAAATAGAGTGCTAACAACTTTAGCACGATTGGACGATCGCGTCACTACCATACAGCAGCAGATACCTGTACAGCAGCAACAGTTGCCACAACAGCACGGACAGATTCCAATAGAGCCAGATGCGGAAGAAGAAGACGATACACCCATTAGTGGCTGTTTAAGGCCAAATCCTAATCAACAATCAGGAGGAGTACGACCCCCGCCTCTGAATGCCAATAGTTTCGAGCTGAAGCCTGCACTGATCAACATAGTGCAGCAGAACCAGTATGGAGGAAGTGCATTGGATGATCCTAACGCTCACCTGATAAAGTTCCGAAGACTGGCAGACACAATCAAAATAAACCATGTGCCACACGAGCAGGTTAAGCTGAGATTGTTTCCTTTTTCGTTGAAGGATAGAGCCCTCCAATGGTTCAATTCCTTGGAAGATATCACCAGCTGGGAAGAGTTGAGCACTTCGTTCCTATTGAAGTACTTTCCACCGAGCAAGATGCTCGACTTGCAGAATCAAATTAATCAATTCAAACAGCTGGATCAAGAACCGTTTGTAGAAGCTTGGGAGCGATTCCGAGATCTTATCCAGAGTTGCCCTCAACATGGGTTTACGAAAAAGCAGCAGATATGTAAGTTTTATAATGGCTTACTCGCTCCGACCAGAAACCAAGTGGATGCAGCTGCAGGTGGTAGCTTGATGGAGACATCAGTAAAGACAGCATTCTCGATTTTGGATGCTATGGCTAGAACAAGTTATCAGTGGCCAAACGAGAGAAACCAGCCACGGAGGGTTGTGAATGTTATGGAAGTGGAGACGGTCAGCAATGATCCGCTGGACAAACTCACATCACAGCTGACAGCCCTGACGAGTCAAGTCAATATGCTAACTAGTCTGACGTTGGCACAACAGACAGGGGGTCAAGAAGAAGCTGAAGAAGTTAATTTTCTAAACCAAAGGAACTTCAACAACTTCCAAAACAACCAGCCTAGGTACAATCAGTACCCACAAAATCGGAATCAACAAAACTTCTCATATGGGAATTCCAAGAACACACTCAATCCACCACCTGGGTTTGCTGTTACAAACGGTATGATACATGACGGTAAGAAGCCATCACAAGAAGAGATTGCCCACTCATAGTTTGAAAAATATGATGAGAAGTTAGCTCAATCGGAGAAGAAAGTAGAAGGAAAATTTATTGAGCTAAACAAGCATATAACTGGGCAAGGGGCAGACATCAAGAGGTTAGAGAATACGATGGTGTAGACTCAAGTGAGTATTAGGGAGTTGTCTTCCAATATGAGCCAGTTGATCAATATTTTCGGGGCCCAACACAAGCAGGGCCAATTTCCGAGTGATACGGTGGTGAACCCAAGAGAGCAATGTCAAGCCATTCAGTTGAGGAGTGGTACTCAGTACGAGGGACCCCAGCTGCCGGTTGATGAAGATAAAGTGGTGGAGGAAGAGCAAATGGAAGAGAAGCACGAGCAATCGGGCAAGAAGAAAGCAGGAAAGCAAAGCGAAGGACAGGAAATCAAAGCAGACATCCCACCTTATGTCCCGGCTGTCCCATTCCCACAAGCCTTAAGGAAGAAGAAGATCGATGAGCAGTTCACGAAGTTCTTGGATGTGCTGAAGAGGATCCAAATTAACATCCCCTTCGTTGAAGCACTGCAGCAGATGCCGAACTACGCTAAATTTCTGAAGGAAGTGATCTCAAAGAAGAAGAAGTGGGAAGAATACGAGACAGTCAACCTGACTGAAGAATGCAGTGCTGTGATCCAAAGGAAGCTACCGCTCAAGCGAAAAGATCCAGGTAGTTTCACTATTGCATGTCAAATAGGTACTGTTACATTTGATAAGGCACTGTGTGATTTAGGGGCTAGTATTAACTTGATGCCATTATCTATTTTTGAAAAATTGAGTCCAGGTACTTTAAAACCCACTACAATTTCTTTACAAATGGCTGATCGGTCTATGACTTGGCCAAAATGGATTGTAGAGGATGTTTTGTTAAAAGTTGGGAAATTTATAATACCTGTAGATTTTTTGGTTTTAGATATGGTAGAAGATAAAGATGTCCCTTTGATTTTAGGTCGCCCGTTTCTAGCAACGGGAAAAGCATTGATAGATGTCCAAAAAGGAGAGTTAACATTAAGGGTAGATAAAGAGCAAGTTACTTTTACAATCTATAAAGCTCTACAACATCATGATAAGGAGGATAAATGTCAATTAGAAACATGTAGTTTTGTTCATACAATTGAAGCTGCATTTTATAGGAAACTAACCTCCCCAAGTGATAGTGATCCCCTTGAAACATACATTACCAATTCTGTTTATAATGTTAATCTCCATGACCCTACTGACCTTGATCTTGTCGAAAGTGTTAGTGCATTGAATGCCTTGCAGGATGCTCCTAATGGGAGTTCGACTCAAGGAAACATAAACAAGAAGGCAGTTGAAGAAGAGCAAAAAGGGGGCGATGGATGCGCGGAGTTGAAACCATTGCCTGATCATCTGCGGTACGCATTTTTAGATAATGAGCACAAATATCCGGTAATAATCTCCTCTTCCCTTACTGATGTTGAAACTGATAAGCTGTTGCGTGTATTGAGGAAGTATAAATCTGCTATAGGATGGTCAATAGCTGACTTGAAAGGAATTAGTCCTACGATTTGCATGCATAAGATTCTGATGGAAGATGAGTATAAACCCTCTGTTCAAAACCAACGTAGGCTTAACCCAATGATGCAAGAAGTAGTTAGGAAAGAAGTAATTAAGTGGTTAGACGCTGGGATCGTTTTTCCTATTTCTGATAGTAAGTGGGTAAGTCCAACTCAGGTTGTGCCAAAGAAGGGGGGGATGACTGTAGTTAAGGGTGATCTTGATGAGGTCATAGCCACTAGGGTAATCACGGGCTGGCGTGTATGTATAGACTATAGGAAACTTAATGCAGCCACTTGTAAAGACCATTTTCCCCTTCCCTTTCTAGATCCAATGCTTGATAGGTTAGCAGGATATGAGTATTATTGTTTTCTTGATGGTTATTCTGGGTACAATCAGATTGTAATTGCCCCGGAGGACCAAGAAAAAACTGCTTTTGTGTGTCCTTATGGTGTCTTTGCTTTTCGTAGAATGCCATTTGGGCTTTGTAATGCTCCGGCTACTTTTCAGAGGTGTATGATGGCAATCTTTGGGGGTTTGATAGAAAATATAATGGAAGTCTTTATGGATGATTTCTCTGTGTTCGGTTTGTCTTTCGATAACTGTCTAGATAACTTAGCTCAGGTGCTTCACAGGTGTGAAGAAACTAATCTAGTCCTTAACTGGGAAAAGTGTCATTTCATGGTAAAAGATGGGATAGTCTTAGGACATAAAATTTCAGCACAAGGATTAGAAGTCGATAGGGCTAAGGTAGTGGCAATAGAGAAATTACCACCTCCTACGAATAAAAAAGGGGTTAGAAGCTTTTTAGGACATGCGGGGTTTTATAGAAGGTTCATAAAGGATTTTTCTAAGATTGCTAAACCTTTATCTCGTTTCTTAGAAAAAGATACTTCTTTTGTTTTCGATGATGCATGCATACAGGCTTTTGAGACGCTGAAGAAGGCATTGATTACTGCTCCAATACTGATTACACCTGACTGGTCAAAACCATTCGAGGTTATGTGTGATGCGAGCAACATGGCGGTGGGAGCTGCATTGGGTCAAAAGCGGGAGAAGATTTTTCGGGTCATATACTATGCCAGCAAAACTCTCGACCCCGCTCAAGCAAATTATACCACCACGGAAAAAGAACTGTTAGCTGTTGTTTATGCTTGTGATAAATTTCGTTCATATCTTGTACAAGCTAAAACAATAGTTTATACTGATCATACTGCTCTTAAATTTCGTTCATACTACTTCTACAAGAATTCGACTTGGAGATCAAAGATAGGAAGGGCTGCGAAAATGTGGTAGCTGACCCCTTGTCTCGCATTGAGAATGAAGCGGATGAAAAGGGTCAACAAACAGCCATTAGCGACATCTTTCCAGACGAGCACGTGATGGTTGTGGAGAATGGGCCATGGTATAGTGACATCACCAATTTTATAGCGAGTGGGATCGTTCCGGACTTCCCTCATCATAAGAAGAAGAAAATTTTCCATGATGTGAAGTTCTACATATGGGATGATCCCTATCTCTATAGGAGGTGTGCGGATACAATCATTAGACGGTGTGTGCCTCAAGAGGAAGTGAAAGATATCATAACACATTGTCACTCATCCCCAACTGGGGGACATTTTGCATCGGCACGAACAGCAGCGAAGGTGCTTCAAAGTGGCTTCTATTGGCCAACAATCCATAAAGACTGTCATGCCTTCACTCTGCAATGTGATAAGTGTCAAAGGACCGGAGGAATCACACGGAAGCACGAGATGCCTCTTACCTCAATTCTTGAAGTTGAGTTGTTCGATGTATGGGGAATAGATTTTATGGGACCCTTTCCGTCTTCAAGTGGGTTCCAATACATCTTGGTAGCTGTGGAGTATGTTTCAAGATGGGTGGAAGCTGTTCCGACCCAAACAAACGACGCCAAGGTGGTGCTCAAATTCCTCCAAAAGAACATCTTGACAAGGTATGGCACTCCAAGAGCCTTGATTAGTGATGGGGGCTCCCACTTTTGTAATAGATGGATGGCTGCATTATTGGCTAAGTATGGGGTAAAACATCGGGTGACCACTCCATATCATCCTCAAGCCAATGGCCAAGTGGAACTAGCAAACCGAGAAATCAAGCAGATACTGGAGAAGTCGGTAAATGGGAACCGGAAAGATTGGGCGATGAAGTTAGATGATGCGCTGTGGGCATATAGGACGGCATATAAAACTTCATTGGGGCTGTCGCCGTATCAATTGGTGTTTGGGAAGGCATGTCATCTACCGGTTGAATTGGAGCATAGAGCGTATTGGGCAGTCAAGAAGCTGAATTTCGACTTCGAAGCTGCTGGAAAAGAGCGACTCTTAAAGCTCAACGAATTGGAGGAGTTTAGACAACAAGCTTTCGAAAACTCTAGCTTGTACAAAGAACGTGTCAAGAAGTTCCACGACCGAATGATCACGAATCGCGTATTTAAAGCTGGGGAACAGGTTCTCTTGTTCAACTCTCGTCTACAAATGTTTTCGGGCAAGCTGAAATCTCGATGGTCCGGGCCATTCACAATCAAAACTGTCCGAGTATCGGGTGTAGTGGAGCTGTTGAATCAAGACGGGAGCACATTTCTCGTGAATGGACAACGCATAAAGAAATACTATAAGTCCGACCAAATTCAAACCGTCCATGAAGTGCGGTTGAAAGAAGCAAAGTAGAGTCAAAGGTCGTCAAGCTTGAGACGTAAAACAAGCGCATGTCAGGAGGCAACCCGATATTTAGTATTTTTGCATTGTCTTTAAATTCTTTTTAGTTTATGGTAATTTTATGTTTTTTTGTTTCGTGTTCAATCTTAGGACTCAATACGGACGAGTAGTGCAAGAAACGGGGGTCGAAAGGACGAAAAATGGCGTGTGGAAGGAAAACGGAGTAACACGGCCGTGTTACTTGTTCAACATGGCCGTGTCAAAACTGGCGTGAAAAGGGAAAAATCTACAGGAAATCAACACGGCTGCGTCACTAGATGACACGACCGCATCATGCTCAGCTCAAAATCAACACGGCCACGTCTCACAAATAACGCGGCCGTGTCAAAAGATCGCTCCAAAAGGCAAAACAAGCTGGAATGCAACACAGCCGTGTCACATATGGAACACGGTCGTGTCAAAAATGCCTCAGAAAACCAATTTTGGTTCAACTCCAACACGGCCGTGTCGCATGCTTAACACGGCTGTATCAAAAGAGGGCTCAGACAGTCAAAACGCACTGGAATGCAACATGGCCGTGTTACATACTGAACACGGCCTTGTCAAAAGTGCCCCAGAAACACAGGTTTGATTCCAACTCAACACGGCCGTGTCACATTACAACACGGCCGTGTCACCCTTCCACAGCTTCAAAAAACGCGAATTCAGGTTTAAATCCCCTACTTCTTTTCTCTTTCGCTACACGCACGAAGAACACACACATCCACTCACACTTCACCAATTCACACACAAACACACTCAAATTCACCCATAATCCAACTCAAACACAATCACACACTCTAACTCACTCACTACCTCCACCAAAGTCGGAAATTTCGACCCACTTCCAAGGACCTAGGGCACATTCCGAATTGGGTTTTCTCCGACTAAATTTCTCCGGTAAGTGACGCTAACCCTTATTAGTTTGTTTCCCATTCAATTTTGATGCATAATTAGTATTGGGGATGGATTAATTTCATGATTCAAGTGAGTATTGTAGTACCTATGTGTTAAATAATGCAATTTGGGTATGAACTTGTGCGAGTAGTGAATGGGGTTACGTAATGAGTATAAATTGTTGTGATTGTTGCTAGAATTAGATGAAAATGTTGAGGTTAACATGGAACGAGCACCCCGAGATTGAAATTCATGTGTTGGACTCATTGAGGCATATTAGCAAACATGTTATGTGCATGGTTTATATTGATGTTATGTCACTTGATTTCTACTCCTTATAACAATTCTACATATTGTACGACTTAATGGAATTATGATGCATGCTCCAGTTGAAAAAATTCAAAGTTCCATTATTTCACGATCTCCCAAGAGAAGTGGGTAGGAGTTGAGCATAGGATAGGGGGTATAAAACGCATACATGGCTCGGGTGTCACTAGCCTATGAATATCTTGCTATATATGTTGGCATATTTCATTTATGTCTATGTTTGGGCTAAACTAAGGATTATAGCCCTATTGATTTGTGTGTTGTTGAGTGTGTGCATAGGATTCTAGAAAATGGCACCACGAAAAGGACAATCTAGTCGTAGCAGAGGCAAGCAAGTCATGGTTGAAAACACCCCGGCTGTCAACCCAGTTGACAGTCAGACCCTTTTCGGGTTCTCTTTGACGGAGGTGGAACATAAGACTCGGTTTGAGGAGCTTAGGCATCGCACTGTCATTCCCACACGGTTTGGCAGTGATAACTTGACTCGGGCCATGGGCATTCATGACAATGTCCGTGCTTTGCTCAACCGAGTCGGGTTACTTCAGCTCATGAGGACGCAGTAGACATACAGACGGATCATCCTTGAGTTCTTGAGCACATTCCACATTATCGCAACCAGCTCTTTTCGCTCCACCCGTTCGGACGACATCACGTTCCAATTGATGGGGAAAGTTCGAACATTGACCTACGATGAGCTGGACAAGAGATATGGCTTCTCGACTTTTGCAAAAGTGACCCCACCAGAGGTATTTGACCCACATTCTTTTTGGGCATTGTTGACGGCTGCACCACCAATTGTAGCAGCCCAACCGTATATCTCCAAGGCCGCCAAAGCTTCCTGGATTCGGAGTCCAGTCATCCGGTATATACAGAAGTTGCTGGCCTACACGCTTTTTGCTCGGTGTGAAGTGGGAGCTGTGAGACAGAGTGAATTGCATATGTTGTGGAACATATTGCATGGGTATAAGGTGGACTACACCCGGATATTGATGGAGCACCTGGAGAATGTCATCCGGAAACAAAAGGACATCATTATGATTGGAGGATTGATCACTCCTATTGCCGCTGCATTTGATGACATTGACTTAACTGAGATGGAGCCGGTAAGAGGGGAAGTCCAATTTACATGGGACTTGCTTGAATTGATGCAAGTGGTGGTCCTCGGTGAGGATGGGACTGTCCCGTATGTTTACCAAAATGTGGGGCCCTACCTTCGTCTATCATATGAGTTAGGGACAGCAGTTACCGGAGTCCAGGATACAGCGAATTTGTCGCTATCCACTGAAGACCATCTCCAGCACTCCCAACCACCGAACTCCGAGGTGTTCCAGTCTAGGCTACCAGCTGAGCAAAGTAGCCAAACTCCGAGATAGCCCCGGAAGAAATGAGCATCTACGACAGTTGCTTCCCCATCGGAGCTCAATGACGATATGGTTGGCATCATCAACTCATTACGGGATGATGTTCGTCCCCATACCGAGTCGATGCAGACGTTCCAAACCTCGATGGAGAGGCACCGCACGGAGGTCTGGGGATCACTTCAGACTATCCACTCGGAATTACATGCTCAACGGGGAGTACTCAACACACTGCTGCAAAGAAGTGATGAAGACCGTTTGTGGAGACAGCAGCAACAGAGTCAGTGGGAGGCCATGTCATAGTTTTGGAGCCAATATGGGTTCCACCCTCTGCCTCCGCCTCAGTGAATTGTAAGTTAGCACCAAGGTGTACCAGTTTTCCCTCCAAACGTTGGCTTCTAGCCAAGTTTGGGGGAGGGGGTGAACTGTGGACGTCTTGGCCGCTATGTTTATTGTTTTGCTGTTATTTCTGCTTTACGGTCTTATTAGTCATTTGGTTGTGTAATTGAAAAATTTGTATGATGGATTGATGCGTTGAGTTGAACTGGTAGTTAAGTGAGTTGTTGGGTCTGTGAGCCCTTTGCTATGTTTGTTACCTTTATTTTGGGGTCTGTGTGCCCATTGCTAGCGAGAACGTGCTATGATTTTTAGTTGATTTTGAGTATTGGGTCTGTGTGCCCAAATATTTGTTAAAGTTGGTGTTGATGGATGTGTGCACTCAAGTTCTTTGTTTTAATTTGTCCATAATTGAGTTTAGAGTTTTTTTTTTTTTTTTTTGTTAGAGTCAAAAGGAAAAGTATGCAAACCCGAGGAGTAATTGTTGAAAATTTAGGGAAAAGATGGATGATAAAGTGTTAATGATGATACGATTTTATGCATGAATTTGAAAATTGACACAAGAGTTGAGCATGACAGGCAATTTGAAACGAAATTGAGTAAACTAAGAACTTTGATCAAAATGACCCGTGTGAGAAATTGAGCCTAAAAAGTGACTTCTATTTATGAAGTGCTATGTTTTCTTTCGATGTGAGTTTGATTGGATATATGTCTTGGTTTCTAGAACTTGCCTTGAGACTGCGTTAAGAATAGGTCGAAAGTGTAATGTGACTTAGGAAGTGATATAGGCAGTTTTTGTTTCGTACCCAATTATTGAGCCTTGAACTAACTTTTTTTACCCGGAATTTTTGTGCAAAAGTGTCCCTAGTTAGCCCACTTGAGCCTGAGAAGCTTTATTTATTCACAACCTAACACTGTCAGCCGAAACCTTTTGATTTAACTCTTTTAGCCCTAATTGGATTAATCAAGTTAGAGGGAGGAGAATTGGAAGGAAATTGGGTGAACAACGTGTGAGCAGGAATGGGAAGTAGGGATGTTTTCGAAAAATGCAGGAAATAAGAGAAAAGTGATAGGAAAAATCCAAGAAAAAAATAGCCTCTCCTAAAAAAAAAATAAAAAAAAATCGAAGAAAAAAAAAGTCGAAAAAAAAAAAAAAGAGTTTGTTATTTTTAGTATTCTTGAGGAGAGGCTAGGATATAAGTAACTGAATGTGAATTTGAAAATGAAAATCGGGTAGTCCCAAGATGTGGTGCCTGCAGAAATAGAAATCACTTGAGTTGTATGGTATTTTGTAAGGTGAAGAAATCACCTTAAGGGGTGAATTGCTGAGACGGGAAGAGTGAGATTGAGTGTTTGTATTGAGGGGTAGTGGGGTTATATTTATATAACTTGATTAGTCCAATACACAGTCACTTGTATCCAAATATGTCCCACCTTACCTTAAACCAACACTACAACCAAATATAAGTCCTAATTGATTCTTTGTCACTTATATTAATGTACTGAATTTGATGTAGACAATTGGCAAGCTTATGGTAAAACCGAGCGTATAGTCCAATTTGAGTGAAATTTCAAATTCTCGCCATAAACACTTGAGAGATGAGAGAAACACTTACCTGGTGAGGATCCAAAGTTTTGAAAGTTTAAGTCTCGAAAGTAGTAGATTTTTGCACTATCGCACATGCTCGTTTATACTACAGTGTCTAGGCTTTTGAAAAAAATCATTCTAAAACTAATTTATCATCCGATCGCCCTAAGTACATGAATTAATGTGTTCGGGACGAACAACAGTTTAAGTTTGGGGGATTTTGATGCACGTTGATTATGCATGTAATTAGATCGGTGTATGGTACTATTTGATAGGAATTATGTGCATAAATGGTTGGAAATTGTATGAAATAAGATATAAGTGACCAATTGACGTACTTGACTTGTTTTAAGGTAATTTGAGCTTTTCAGGCTAAAGAGTTGTGATTTACGACTACCGGACAAGAAAACAAGTTGAAACGGAGCAAAAATCGGCCCAAAATAGTGAAAACCGGTCCAGACTGGTCCGAACCGTCCAAGAACCGGTCCAAACCGGTCCGAATCGTCCGAGAACCGGTCCAAACTGGTCTGAACCGGCCTGAACCGGTCCAGGAGTAGAACGGGGCAAGAACCGACACGGCCGCGTCACAAAGCAACACGGTCGTGTCAAAAGTGGTCTGCAACGTGTGAATTGGTTCTGGAATAGAACATGGCCGTGTCACAAAGCAACACGGCCGTGTCAAATTGTTGCTGGAAAAGGGAATTTTGCAAGCAACACGGCCGTGTCATTTAAAGCAACACGGCCGTGTCAAAAGGCGCGTCGATTGTTAAAATCCTGTTTTAATTGAGGATTTGATTTCTTAATTCAAGGGGATTATCTAACTCTATAAAAAGGATTCAAGTACTTCTTACAGAAAAAAAGACACATATTATCCGAGTTTGAGGCACGAGACGACTTGGACGACGACGAAGATTCGATCAGCGGGACGAGATACTTGGGTTTTAGCAATTTTTCCTAGTTTAGTTCTTTAGAATGTTTTGTCTTAAATATTGTATTGAATTGAGCCTAGGTATGAGTAGCTAAGCTATTCGTGTCCTAGGGTTAGAAAGTAGGAATTATTTATAACAATGTTTTGATTTATGTTTTAGCTTATTGAATTCTGTTCTTTGATATGTTTATCTTTATATCCGTTTTAACAACTAAATTTGGACTGGCCATCTAGGTTTAGTAAATTCGTTTAACAAATCCGCTTCGAGAGAAGGGGTTTGTTATTAGACTTACGATATAGAGTGCAGTTGCCTATGACTGTGTAGGCATATAAGTTTATGAACTGTTTGGAGTTGCTAGGATTAATTGACTCGAGAGGGTAATTGTCTTAGTTATTCAACGATCTAATTACTTCGAGAGGAGGGTTAGGTTAATATTGTGCCGCTTAATAAACACTAGATCGGTTAAAATCAATAAGTTAATTCTAATCATCATTGGAATAAATATTCTGAAATCGATACCCTAGGATGCTGTTTTCCCTTGATTGTTAATTATTCGTGGGTTTCAAGTTTGAATTTAGAGTTAATTAAGTATTTTAGTTAGTAAAATCAATCTTTCCTGAATTAGTGTCTAGTTAGGATATTCCTAGAATATTGAGGTATCAAACTACCTAAAGACCCTATTCCTTGTGGGATCGACCTTGACAATAGTACTACACCTACATCCGTACACTTGCGGAACACTAGGTTAGAAACCGACGTGTCACTAAGATCTGCAACACTTTACAAGTAGTTCTTCATTATTTCTCACAGCAAGCAATCACAGATTCGAATCCAAACAGATCTGAAAATTGATCATACATGTAGTATAATTTTTATTTTAATTAATGGTCCGCTAAATATACGACATCAGCTAACTCATCACATTTTTTCTATGGTCTAGTGTATCTGAGAAATGTTTATACCAGTAGCTAGCAACTAACCACTGCAGAAATGTCTACACGATTCTATTGGCAATGATTTCTCAATAAACATAATGGTCATAATTTCGACAAACAAGTGGAAATGAACCATGAAAAAAGAAGAAGATAGGAAGTAAGAAAACTTATGGCATTTGGAGGAGATTTCTTGTAGTTTCCCCGTCTGCCTCTGACTATTCCACCTATATCATGTTCTCCATATTCATGGAATGCCACTACTACCTTCCAGAAGAAGGGTGCTTTAGAAATACTCGCGGTATGTGGAATAGAGCATGCTTTAAGCATCTTTTTAGGTTATTCCTAAAGAATAAGAAACAAAGGGAACTTTTGGATTGTAAAACTCATGACAAGATATGTACAAAAGACAACCATAAAATGACTTTTGAAGGAAATGATGAAAACTAGAAAATTTTCTTCATTCAAGAGCTACTACTCTTTAGCAATCATGATAAATGTGCAAGCAAGGTGTTGAAGAAGAATAAAAAACCAGCTGCAGAACGAAAAGAAATCAAACAGATGCCTAATTGCATAACGAAAAAGTAAAAAAAATGTACGAAAAAAGTAAAGAGGAACTAAAATCAATCAATACACAGAAAAAAATGTAAATAAGTTAAACGTGCAAGCAAGGTATTGAAGAGGAATCACAAACTAGCCTTAGCGAATTTCTTGAGCAGTTCCTGATGCTTCCCTAATTTCTTCTCGAACATTTCAGCACACTGGTTCCTTGCCTGTATCTGCCTAACCTGTAAATCACAAGCTATCTTGTGAATGATCAAATTTAAACAAGTTACAATAACTATGTGAGATTGATGTTACAAAACAATAATCTTGATTATACCTATTCCCACCAGATCTTCCACCAAATATGAACATGTTACAACCTATGGAAATAGCAATATGAAAAGCACGTGGACTAGGCCCACTTTCCCATCAGAGCCACTGCCGGTGCACTCCGGCTGAAACCACATATTATTGTCTGTGACATTACAAATACTGAATATGCATCAATTTTCTCATGAATTCATTCTTAGGTGAACTTTTTCCAGATGCCATAGGTGAAGGATCTGTATGAGAAGTGAAAACACCTAGAGGGTCAGATCCATCGAAATTTTTCATTGCAACTGAAGTAACTGGATCAAATGTGTTGCTAGTAGTATCAGAGTTAGGGGTCGTGTTATCAAGCTAGGAAACCAGATTGGGTGCTACAAATAAATCTACTGTAGAAATGAAATGCACATTCATGAGAAAAAAAAAATTCCCCCTGGAGGCGCATTAAGGTTATTAAAAATAATAACGATAAAAGCATAATTAAGCTTGTAATACAAGAATTTTAGGAAAATCTTATAATTATATCTAACTGATATAAAGAATGTATAGTACACTCTTACAAAGTGCCTGGTACAAACATAGTCTAAAGTGTCCTAAATTCCTCGAGAATAATTCTGATATACACCAGAAGTACACATCATAAAGAAACTTCAAGGATACTTGATCAGATAACATTTTCTTTGAAGAAAAAAGATATTTTCCGAGCAAAATGGAGGAAAAAAATGAAAGTAGATCGATATCTTTGAATTGAGATTTCGAGTATGATTTACAGATGCACATCATCTTTTGACTCTCAAAAGCCACTCAAAAAGAAAAAAAAAAAAAAAAACAAAGAAAGAAAGAAATAAAACATATTCTGTCATATAGCTAGACAACAATCAATTTTCCACACACACCCTTCAAGTGAAAATGAAATTCATAATACCTAAGCAAGTCTAAAAACATTTCGATACTGCTAAAATGAGATACAAATTACAATAGGCATGATCATGATCCACTTCCAACTCTAAGTACAATAAATATTGAAGAACTGTGATTTAGAACTGATATATATAATGGATGTGCTTAACCCGGAACACATGTCTGAATGAGAAGTTATTTAGACCAATCTACTTAATGGCTAATCTAAGTCACAAAACCAGTATGAGCGAGGAGAAAATTTTAGATAATAATGAAGCAACGCCACAATGAATCTATAAAAGGATTATACTAGAAAATTCTTGCATTGATAGCATATCCTATTGTTACCTAGGTCAAATTTTCAACTAAAACCAAGCATCTGTCTCATGTTCTCTAATAGGATAACATGGGAGCAAGAAAGAAAAGGATTCGGTCTCAGTATCTAATGTACTGAGACTGCACAGTTATTTAGTTAAAATATGCTCTGAGTTATCTACTGATCACACAATGCATACAAGACATGAATTACAAGCTAAAAAGTAAAACACATAATCAAAGAAGCAGCATAAAATCTTTCTAGCATTAAGAACAAACAAAAAGGAGAAACAAAATCACTATAAAGAACCACATTTCTACCACAGGCATACACACCATTTGTGAATAGTTGTAGTTGAGGCAGTGTGTTGTTACTGAATTATCACAAGCCATGATTCATTTAGGATAAAGTGACTGTGTATCTATCCAACACGGAAATAAAAAACAAGAAAAAGCATGTAACTGACAAATTCTAAATAACAGAAGGTAAAGTCACAGGTAATGGAAATACAAGCTACCTCTCCAACATATTCTATCAAGAACTGTCCATTAGAGATGCCTTCAAGTGCCTGAAGACCGTAGCCCTTTCTTCCACACCTGAACCATTTTAACTTAGCATAATTGAGCTTTTAAAACTAAAATAAGGTGTTTATTGAAAGTTAATTATGGACAAGATAGCAAAGAAAACCTATATAACACAGAAATAAAGTGGTTACTTTGCACCTGGTTGTTTGAACAAAGTTCACCACACGGACAAGTTCCATGAACTCACTCAATGTTAAGCATCTGGTTCAAACATTTTGTGCCACAACCCATTGTTCCATCTGAGGGAGGTTTGCAATGTATGTGTCAGCATTTTATAAGTAAATGATAAAGTTTATTAAGGATTTAAAAGGGACAAGACATCCCTTGCAAGAGTAATGTCAAGATCGGGGGGGGAGAAAATTACATGACATAGTACTAACTAGACCGACATATGAAAACTACTGAATTTCCTACTGTTTCACATCCAAAAAGCAACTCGGTATTCAACTCTACCCCATATATCCTCCTTGGTTCCAACACAATGTTATAAAGTCCTCCTATTTCTTTTCTAGCCATATTGACCAGCATAACGTCGCTACCCCAACTCCCCACAAAACTTCCCCATTATCGTTGATATATCTTCTCAGATTAGATGAAATTATATCAGAAACTGAGCGTGTTGTAACCAAAGGTGGCAACACTTAATGTTTCAACTAAGTAATCTAGTATATCCCTCAAAATACTCTTTTTTATAAGAAACAAAATTTTATTGATGAGAAAAAAGAGGGGAGAGAGTTCCCCCTAACGCTACATAGTACAAAGGAATACAAGTTCTACTCAAAGAAATTACAGAATATAGCTCCAACTCCTAATAATGTCCGACGTATGATAGTTAATAAACTCCTTCTCCCTAGAATCCACAGTGCTACTCCATATTTTATTCGCTCCCATAGTTCCTCCTGAATTTCTTCTTTTTCTTCAAAAAACCTTCTATTTCTTTCCAATCTTTCCTCAAAATACTCTTAATAATAATTGGTGAGGTGTAATATGAATAAATGTCTAGCTAAGTGACCCTATACCATTGCAGGGCTGCAAATTTCCACATTTCACAACAATTAACACTAATCATACACGACAGAACATAAGAACACAAAATTCCAGAGAAATATACAAACACTAGCACGACACATTGACCTAGAAAATGAATTCTTACCTACTATCCGAACCATCAAATCCGGACTATGAATCGGTGAAATTAACTCGATGGAGCAGTACTCGCACGGACCATCACTATCGCAAGCGTCACAGTCGCGGGAGAGGAATAAATTGAATCAATTCAGAGGAGGAGAGTGTGAAGGGAGAGTGAGAGTTCAGTGACGAAGACGGCCTGGTGTGAAGGAATGGCTGGGCAGCGACGGCGGTAGCGCGGCTGGGCAGCGACGGTGATAGCGCAGCTGAGTGGCGACGGTGATGGCGCGGCTGGGTGCCGAAGGTGATGGTTAGGGTTTTTTAGACACGATTTGGGGGGAGATAGATTTAGGGCAAAGTAATATGTTAAAATGGAAAATCGTTTATGTGTAGGTTTAAAGGAAAAATAACATGTAACTCTCTTTTTAATTAAATTAATTAAATTATAAAAAATAAAAGGCTCAAAACAACAACACAAATAAAACAACGCTGCAGTATAACCGTTGTAGTTCAGCGTATTTTATCCGCCAAACAACAACGGTTATATTTACAACAACAGTAGTTTGTCAATAGACAACGGTTTTAGTCTAAAACTGTTGTCTTAAGTGCGTTGTTGTTTTGCATTTTTCTTGTAGTGGTCAATCTCACTCTGGCTTCGCTAGATCGCAATCTGGGTCGCAAGTGTGGACGATACTCAAATGTTCAACTGGCGGCTCCATTGCTCTTATTGAATCACCAAATATCACCCATTCATTTTGGCGGTGCCTGGTGAGTATTAATTGGATAGATATATTGTTAGGGTTTAGTTTAATAATATTTGGAAGCAATTGGAGATTGTTTTTCTACTATTGTTTCAAAATTTCAACTAATGTAATTCCTATATACAGTTTGCCTTACTGTTTTCCTTTTTTTTGCCGTTTAATGATTTAATGTACACTGATTGGATGGTAATAACTTTTCATTTGCAATCGGTTCCATGTTTGAATATGTTTGCTGGTTTCTCTTTTGTACAAAATATGAAGCAATAGATTAGAGTTAGAGCTCAGTGTCAATGTTCATGATAATCTTGCATTCATATTTCTAGAACTAATAATGATAAATTGGATGCATAAAAAAAGTGAGTATTAGTATTTGTTTTGATTTAGTGCTTTTCCAATATATGTTTATTTGAAGTATAGTTTGTATATGATTGGATCTGGAACTTTACTTTTCGCAAGGCAAACAGGCCTTCAATTAAGAACTTTGCATAACTTGGTGGAATACTTTTGACTCTTGGTTTATATTAGGTTCAAAAAGGTCAACTGCTAACATTATCACTACAGAATGTGGATCCTTGCTGCAGACCTTTCTCCTTGAGGATTGAACGGTCAGAACAGGACTCTTGCTTTCAATGATACTAATAGTAATCATATGAATCATTAGAGATATGTCATAACACTTCCACTGTAAGTCTGTAATAGAAAGTCAATATGAATTAGATTGATGTACAAATAGTGTTCTTAGTATTTTTTGATTTGAAATCTTAAGCAAGAGCTACAGGACAAAAGAACAAGACTCCGCAAGAAAAACTCTAAATGAATAATTATACTTTGCATATATCTGTACTACTTCTTAGTCTTATGTTGCTATATTTTGAGGTTTGGTGTCTTATGTGTTTTTAGGCTCGATTTTAGTTCTTGAATGTATGTGTTGCAAGGTTGTTAAACTGGCATTTTTAATTAGGATGGTTATCGGGTTCATAAAATAAAATCATGGAATCGAATCATAAGATCGTAAGATTATTAATTATGTGAAATAACATGGGAATATCAATATTATATCTACCTTCCTACTGACTCTAATCCATTCCTCTGCCAACAACATATAAATATATGCAGTCATGTGGCATTTGTCAATGTAGTGTTTTGTTATTGTAGCTATTTTTTTTTTCTTATTTAATTCATATACTGCATGGATTCCTATCATGTTCTTGTTACTATCATAATTAATTGCTGCTATCTAACCATCTCCTGCTTCATCTACATAGTTAAAATAGCCGGTATGGTTTAAGTTCTCAATTTGCTAGAAATTCTCACTGATGTTCTGATCATTTTTGGATTTTCCATTGAGCAGGTATCTTTGAGCGATTTCGTGGAATTCTTCATGAAAGAGAAATAGATAAACGTGTTCAGTTCTTAATCGAAGGCCTGTTTGTTGAAAATTATAATTTGTACAATCAATTTTTAATCCACCATAAGAAATGACAAAGAAGAGGAAAAGAATGAGTTGTCGTACTCCAATTATAGCTTCATCATCTCATGCTCAAGCCACACAAGGTAATACTAACTTTAGTGTATTCGGTTGTGAACTATAATTCAACTTAACAGTTGGAGCATTAAGCAACCTGCTGACCTGAACTTATTACATTTATGTTTTCTGGTGGCAATTTATGTATTATGGTTTTCTCTTCATGTCCTATTTAGGATTGAGAATTGATGTGCACTTGTCTGCCTTTGTTTGGTTTTTGAGTCTTCTTCATACTTGAAATGAAAAATAAGATATAATTGATATATCAATAGCTATGTTGTCTAAATGAAGATCATAAAATAAAATTTCAGGAATGTAGAATCCATTTGGTATACTTCTGTTTTGCCACCAATATAAGTTGCTATTGATTTGTCCAGTTTTTTATATTTGAGTTTGTTCGGTTGCTGCATAGAGGGGATTTTTGCTGGTCACAGATAAGAAAGACGGGTATACTTTTTTGTATCCTTTTGGGTGGCAGGTGTGTCATCATATCTTTCTCATTAATGTTAAGAAAACTCTTTCTCTATTCCAGTTTCATTTTATTTTGTCTTTGTTGGCTAGTTCAAGAGGTTATAGTAGAAGGACAAGACAAGGTCTTCATAGATGATATTGAACCTCTGGAAAGCTGTCAGTGTGAATTTGTTTCCAACAGGCAAAGAAGACACTTGATTTTGGGCCCCCACGAGAGGTTGAGACTTGGAAAAAGTGACCGTTGATGTTGTAGGTGTAGTAGTGCAGTTCATCATTATAGAAAGACGCATAGACATTTAATTTTTTTTTTTTTAATTTCAGTACTAGTTTATATGTAACTTTTCGATGTTTTACACTTTAGATTTAGTTGTAATGATGATTGTAAATGTTTTGAGATATTATTTTACAATTAATATAAAATTATTTTTACAGTTATTTTTATGATGAAACTATGATGTATGTTTAAATGTACATTAAATTCAATATTAGAATTAAAAACATAAACTACAATTATGAAAGGGCACCAACTACCATTTTTCAAATAGAGTAATATCTACGACAACGGTTGTAAGACAACCGTTGTCTTTTACTTTTAATAACTACGGTTCAAACAGTAGTCAAAGGAAGTTCCCAACCGTAGTCATACATACCCTAGTCGTAGATGCCACTAGAATGACTACGGTTCCCAACCGTGGTTTTTAATATTAACCACTACGGTTCTGAACCGTAGTTATTTGTAGAGGGTCTACGACTACGGTATGTACTACCACGATCGTTGTATGCCTTTAACTACGGTTTTTTACCGTAGTGTTAAACGTTTTTTGTAGTAGTGATTTTCACTGTTTTCTTATGCATAATAAATAATGTTGGTTATTTCTAAAAAGTTCTACAAAAACTCAAGGAAGTTCCTACACAATTCAAATTTGATATGTCATATGGTGTGTCAACGATGTTCGGATGATCCTCCGTGATAATTTTTACTACATTGAAGATGGTTGGTCTCATTTCATCGAAGTCTCTAAGATTCAGCATGGTGCTCATATCAAATTTAAGTGTGCTACACCCTCAACATTTCAGGTGTTCATGTTTCATAAGTCCTGAGCAAACATGGATGGGCTATAGATTTTATATATTTTAGTTGTTAATCAGGGATTATGCTTCAGTTTTGGTTATTACTTGCGCTGATGTTGGAGTTTATGTTAATATATGTATCTCTTAATAAATAAAATCATAAATTCGACTATTTTCTACTTCTTAATACATCTATTATTAAAGTTCATGTATATATTATCTATAAAACATCTCATAATCGTGCATCACATGGGAGATTTACTAGTTTGCCTAATAATTCACATAATTTCGAACATAATCAAGACAGAGACATATATGTAATCCAATTTTATTATTAGGTTGAATAAGTCATTCGTCATATTATGTGTCGTTCGTTCGATATCTAACTTTATTTGTATATCCAATTATTAACTTTTATTATTCTTTTGGTCTTTATCGTAATCCACACCAGCGATTGATTCGTGCGGACGCTCCTGCTCACTTAGTAAACGATCACTAATACTGCCTTGAGATAATGAAATGACACATAAGTCTAATTAAATGGAATGCAACGTACAGTTAAGATATAACGTAACCATGCTATGCATCCCAAACGTATTATGGGAAGATACAATTCTCCCTCCTTTTAATAAAATTTAAAATTTTAAAAATAACTAGAAAAAAATTCAGATATTTTAGATAAATTTTGTAGTATTTTTATTTTTAAAGTTTTCTCGAGGATAAAGCTATCTTGCAAACTAAAAAGCCCGCAAATACATGTTACATTTGCAAACCAATTCTGCCTACACGGATTACGGACCTGATTCTTCACTTCAAAAATAGCGATTACAATGGCCACCAAAGTTATAATCCACAATACCATGCTTCGTTTTTTGGCCCTTGTCAGCTCGACTTCAAGGATTCTTATTATGACCGCTAGAGCTGCGTTACCCAATCTACGGATGTCTGCTTCAAGGTTGTTCAGGCACCACAGCAGACAGGGAATAATTTGCGGCAAAACAATCGCATATCGGCGGATTTAACCATTCCCAAAACTGGCAACCATTTTCAAGCTGTTCGAATAAATAAAAATTTAATTAAACTGGTACGACAACCCAAATTAAAAAGCATTTGGAAAATTCCGTCCGTTTTTTTCTTTGCAAGC
The DNA here is from genome assembly GCA_958295605.1 of Ajuga chamaepitys. Classification (NCBI taxonomy): domain Eukaryota; kingdom Viridiplantae; phylum Streptophyta; class Magnoliopsida; order Lamiales; family Lamiaceae; genus Ajuga; species Ajuga chamaepitys. The sequence goes on from OY282506.1 coordinate 15,472,126, forward strand.
TCTTCAAAGCAAATTTGAGAATAACAAGAAAAAAAAATTGTTAATAATAATATGGTATGTGCAACAACTTCAAACTCTCATAAGAAGAACAGCCCAATTTTTTTTCGGCTACATATCAACACCTAAACACAAATTGAAAAGAAGAACAAAATTAGGGCTTACCCGATAACGGTAGCAAGTAGCGTAGCGGTGGCCCGGATTCAGATTCGTCCAAGAAGTCCTCTCAACGGCGGGACCGCAGCTGCAATTCATGTTCATCTTCCTCACTTTTTTGCAAATTCTGGGCCGCGCCTTTGCAAGCGAGAAGAAGCAAAATATATAAATTAGGGTAAAAAATAAGGTTCGGTGATATTATGTTTAGGTCCTAGTTTTTAGGTTTAGTTTTTATAAAAATGCCCCAGAATTTATTAAAATATCAACTGACCCCCTATTAAGCATGTGCAGGTCACGTGAATTTATTTTGGCCGGAAAAAGGGGCCGGAGGTTGCAACTTGTCGAACTCGTGTACTTCAGGGTGCAATCGGTGAAAAAAAAAGTTTAGGTACTAAAATGTTAAAATTTGCGTAGTTCGGATTGATTTAAATGTTTAACCATTTTTATTATTTTAAAATACTACTACCTCCGTCCCGCTCAGATTTGCACGTAGGGACAGACACGGAGGTTAAGAAAAAGCTGCTTTTTGCTTTTTGGTTGACTTTTTGAAAGGTGGAGATTGAAAATGGAGATTTTGAGGGTGGAGATTATTTGAGAAATTTCTTTTTTAAGAGTGCAAATCTGAGTGGGACGAATTGAAAAGGAAAGTGTGCAAATTTGAGCGGGACGGAGGGAGTATTTTTTTGTAGTGATGGAAGATGTCGTAAATGAATTGCATGAGATACAAAAATGGTTGTCTAGCCGAAGAAGATAGGTAGCTTGTTATCTTCCTCACTTGGGGAAAAGTCTACAATGATTCCTTTTGTAATTTGCGTTTGTTTAGTAAAAAATCAATCTAGTCCATGAAAAGTCAGAGAGATTTGGTTCTTGGTAGACCTAAGAAGGTATCTCATATTGGGTTATGATGCAATGTTGTCCTTGAATAAAGGGGTTTGAGCAAATTTCAAACTCTTGACAATTTCGTGGCGGAGTTATGCTCGCTTCTCAAGTACACATTTCATCAGTTTTCAAGTTGATAATAAGTTCAGACTTCTGTGACTCTGTGTCTTGATTTTGTATAAAATAATTGTGACATAATTATAACTCAATGATATCTAGAAATACATAGCATACGACTGGTTGTCCATCTCACATAATATCGCATGAATGCTTTAATTAGAAATCCAAACATGTTTGAATGAAATGAAAAGCTATGTATAACTGATAAAAAAACAGAAATTCGAATTGTTACCAACACATGCATTAAACGATTACCCTAAACAACAATAATTAAAATTCCACAAAATTTAAATCAAAGTAAAATAGTTTATAACATTTATAAAATTTCCTAACAACTCAGAACTCTTGTTTCCTTAGGATCCTTCTTCATTTGCTCCATCGTCCAAAGGGTCATTGTTTCCATCTTGCTGCTCATCAGAAAAATGAGCGCCTTCGGTTTCGGCCGAAACAGCACCAGGTCCAACATCCATTGATGGATCTATACCATGATATGCAGAGGAAGACGGAGGAATGTTTGTTGTTTCAAATTGATTTCTTGTCTGTTGAAAAGCGTAATAGTGTAGTGCTCTCAGTTCTTCCGCACTGCATGCATGAGGCCGTAATATTGTGAATTTTCAAAATTGTGGTGTTAGCATTACGGAATGGAGAGATTAGTAAATTTGAAATACCTGTAACCCATAAAACGTTCTTGTGTGGGTGGGAAGTTGAAACCGTGAGGAATATTAGAACCCATTCCGGAAGGATTTACAAAGAAAGCAGTAGTGTTTGCTCTAGGAAGTGGAGATGGCTGATTTGGCGGGGACAGAACTACAGTCTGTTGGTGGTAGTGTATTGTGGGGGCTATCAGATTTTGACCCCTATTGTTTACAACAATTATGTGTTAGTAACTACAATATCATCATGCTTAATTAAATTTTAGTCCTACATGTATTTTTGGTCTTCCACGATTAGCCTTTTACAATTTTCGTCCTCTAAACTTTAATTATTCTAGAGCTCAGGATTTTATGTGTTGGCCACATGCTCTTCCCAAATTTCGGGCGACAACTAAAATTTGATATTTTATTTACCAATCATGTTTATTCTCATGAACGGGAAATGTGATCCTCCATTGGAAATAGTTTTTCATGCATCTCATGTTTCATTTCATTAGTGCGGAGTTCAAATGTATACAGATCAAATAATGGAACCAGAATTGAAAATCAATGGGGTAAACCAGTAAAAACATATGAAAAATAACAATAAACATTAAAATTTATATATTGTAGAAGATAATTGATTGATATATATTGTTAGCTATACAAGACATGATACAATTCTAGTCTATTAGCCTAATTCAAAAAGGTAAGGAGGGGCTAACCCTCAAATACTTCATTAATGTCGACCAAAACTAGTTTAATATATGTATGCTTATGTGATTCGGTTTGGGTGAACATTCTTAAGATGTTTGACCAATCTTAGTTGAAAGGAAACAAGTTACGAAAGCAAAGTTTTTTCTTTTTTCTCAAAAAAGGTACTCTAGAAAAAAATTAAGTAAATTCAGTTATGTAAATTAGTATATATAGTCTCAAAACAAATAGAAATTATTGTTGTTAGTACTTGCCTCGCACTTGGTCTATTGTCCCCGACATTATGTGAGTAGAAATGGATATGAAGACGCTGCTGCCACAAAAAACAAACATGTAATATAACTCCACACATTCATTACAGGATTCACTAACTAATTTATAACTCACGTCCTTCATATTTAAACAATATGCGTAAGGTATCAATTGAAAATTAATTATATAGAAAAGTTTAAACATTTTTTTTCTTTTTCTGGCATCATGATATTAGGGAGCGTATCAATAAATAAAGTTAGGAAAAAGTTTCATGTATAGTCTTTTAAGTGTACCGCAGTGCACTTACTATACAAATTGAATGTTTGAGTTTTAATTTTCAATTTACTTGTAATTACTTGTCTAGCTATGATTAGACACGATGCTCTATTTTAAATTGTATTTTATTTGATATTTTAGAATAACTATTATATGTCATATTTTAATTAATGATGTCACTAAATACCATATGTTATATTTTAATTAAAGTTGGATGTTAATTCACTGTTTCTATAACTCGTGAACTTTCAATATATATATATATAAAAAAAAAAGGTAAATACCATCATTCGAAAAAAAGCAAGATAAACAGCAGTAACCTTCACATTAAGCTAAAATATTCATTTGTGACCCTAACTAGTAACTATTCATGAGGTCACATAGTATTAACTACATAACCTTCTAATGCAAAAGAATTATAAGAAAAAAAAAATCCCAAGAAAAAATAATTAAGACGACAACAACAACAAAAACAAATAGATATATATTTTTTTTATTTTTAGCATTTTTCCAAAGTAATTGAACTTACATCATCGTCATCAGAGTCATCATCAGGTGATCGGCGCCATTCACTCCTTTCAACAACCCTACAGTTTGGGCATTTCATTTCTCTTCTGTAGTTGAACTCCGTCCCGATACAAGCTACAACAAAAAGTTATGAATTTAATCATTTAGTTTTTTTATAAAAAAAATCTTTGTTTAATTCTGATTATTTAATTGTTTGATCTTCATCATTCAAATCATAGATCCCTTTAAGTGGAAAGATTAAAATGGAAATGATGTTGTGACATTGAAGTAGAAAGATAGAGGATGAATTTAGTTTAGAGTTATAAATTGATATACCTAAATGGAAAAGGTGTCCGCATATAAGCTCTGCCTTTCCACGGTCATTATCTTCGGAGACCAATTCGAAACAAATGGAGCAATGTCGCGGGGATAATCCATTACTTGATGGATCCATCTATGCTTTACGACCAACAATCTAACAAACACAAAAGATTCTCTACAACTTCTTTGATGAAAACCAAGATAGGCGGCTATAATACTGAACAATACGTTTAAATATATAGGAAATATTTTTTTCCGTTCAAACAAAAACAAGTAAGACCATCCTCGGATTCGAATAATGAAATTTCTAATTTTTGGTAACCTATTTTTTTTGTAAAATACCAACTTTTTTCAAACCAATTTTCTTCGGATCGTTGGGTCATAAATGAGAAATTAATTGTTTTTCCGCAAAATTTGAAATGGAAAACCAACCGGGCAACAAATAGTCGTCTTATAAATCACATAAATATTATTTTCCTACTGTATAATTTGGAAATTCCGACTGATTGCGTATACGCCAACTGAAATATACGTATGAAATTACAAAAATAATTGCAAAAATATTGTTTACTATCTCGTGACTTCAAAACTTTAACCGATTTTCTCCTTTTACCTGCCACAACAGGTAATTACTAGATCATGAAAACTACAAACAAGTCATAATAATTACAAGTAAATTAATCACTAAAATTACAATTACATTCTAAAAATATATATTAATTTGAAATTAGAAATAAATTCAATAAAATAAAAATACATTCCGAAATTACAAATAAATATTAATTCTTTTCTACATTGGAATTATAATAAGACTTTCATGTTTTATTTATATTTATTTCAAATATAATTTTTTATTTATAGTTCTTTTAAGATGTCTGAAATTTTTATGTTAATTTTAAATTAATTGAAATTTGAGCATTATTGGTAATCTTCAAGATATATTTCTTATTTCAAACATTTTTTTATTATTTGTTGATAAAATTTTAATTATCTTAATTTATCAAAATATTCCGGATTTGTTTATAGTTTTAAAATATATTTTAAATTTCTTGAATTTAGAAGTGTTTATTTTTAACTTTCGGGATCTTTTTATTATGTCTACAATTTATTTGTAATTCTAAAATTTGTTTCAAACATTAAAAGGTTAATTTAATATATTAGAATTTATGCAACTTTATTCCTTGTTCTTATCTAATTTACTTGTAATTTTTCGGACTTAATGTTATTTTTAAGAATTATTCTTATTTCTAAGACTAGTGGTTTTGGGCAGTCTAATTCATAATCTTATATATATATACATATATATATATATATATTTATATATATAATTTTACTATAACAAAAAAAAGTATTTGTCGCTACATTTTTTGCAACTACAAGAATGGTTACTAAAAATAATCTTTTTTGTAACCATTAGTAGTTACATAAAATATTTCATACAATTTTAACCAATTTGCTACAATATGACAAACTCTTTTGCTACTACTTATGGTTACAAATACATTAGCAACTACAAAGTAGTTCTAAAAAATAGTTACAAATACATTTGTGTAGTTGCAAAAAAAAAATTGCATCGTACTATAAGTGGCTACCTATAGTAACCACATGTAGATGGGAAACATTCATTTTTAGTCATGTATGTTAAGGCTTGTCCAGAAAAAATCTTGTTTCGAAATTTCAATTTTAGTCCACTATGTTTCGAAAAATGTACAATTTAAGGACACCAGACGTCGGCAGCCACTAACTGTACCGCATGCGACCTAATAAATTGGGGGGTTTTCAGTCAAATGGCTAATGAGACAGTTATGAATCCAAGTGTATATGTAATTAATCAAATAAATCCAAAACCGCAAGTTATTTCCCTCAAGGAAGTCTAACGCTGATGTAGATTTAGATTTCGTATTTTCTGAATTGGTGTGTTGATTTAATTACTTGGCATGTGCACCTGAATTCATAATTGTCACGTTAGCTTTTTTTGCCTGAAATTCCTAATTTATTGGGTCATGTGCGCATATTCCGGGGCCACCAGCATGTGGTGTCCTTATATTGGACATTTCTTTTAAATATAGTGGACTAAAAATTGAAATTTCGAAACATCCAGGACTTTTTCTGGACAAGCCCTAACATACAGGACTAAAATTAAATATTCTCCACATGTAGACATGTGGTCACTAAAAATATTTTTGTGATCACTCTCCCTTTTTTGTAACTACATTTTGTAGTGGCAAAAAGCCTCGAGTCCAGTTGTGTTTCCAGATTTTTTGTTAAACTTTTCTGAATGTATTTGTAATTTGAAGAATTTAGTTTAGTAATTTTATGAATATAATTGTAATTCATTAATCATTTTATATTTTTCTGGAGTTATATGTACTTCTCAATTTTATTTTATGGATTTATAATAACTTTTAGATTTCCATAATTTATGTAAGAATGTCTAAATTCATTATTAGCAACTTAGAGATTTGAAATAATATAAGATTTAAGTAATATTTTGATATTCACTGAAAATTAGTATTTCACCCATGCATTGCAGGGTTAGCATATATATTATATAAATTAAAATATTTATAAATTATTTTGCTATTATTAATACAACACAAAAAATAAATAAATAAACCGTCACTACAAGAAATAAGGCTTTTTGTCACTACAAAATGTAGTTACAAAAAATGGAGAGTAGTTACAAAAATATTTTTAGTAACTAAATCTCTAAAAGTAGTTACTATTGGGTAGCCACTTATAATAAGATGCAAAAAGTTTTTTTGCAACTACTTTGTAGTTACCAATGTATTTGTAACTATTTTTTGCAACTACTTTGTAGTTACTAATATATTTGTAACTACAAGTAGTTGCAAAATAGTTTGTCATATTGTAGCAAATTTGGTTAAAATTGTATGAAATATTTTAGGTAACTACTAGTAGTTACAAAAGAGGTTATTATTAGTAACTACTTTGTAGTTGCAAAAAACTAGTGGCAAATGCCTTTTTTTCTTGTAGTGAGTTACTAAATAACCGTCTCTCATATATAGTATATTTATACTTTGTCTCACTTTATATCTGTAAAAGAATTTAATTTTGGGAGTTCTGTCTCACTTTATAGTATATTTATACTTTGTTATTTAATTATTTATTTTATGTGCAGAATATGGATAAGGATTGCAAAAGATATGGGAAGATATGGGAAGATATGGAAGATTTGGAAGAAGATTACAATATTATCCAGAGATATGTTACTTGGAGAGAAAGCTGTGAACCCCGCTATTTATTAACGAAAGTCAATTAGTGTAGGTGGCATCGAATACGTGATTATAGTTCAAAGAAACAGATCAGTATCTTAGTATTCGACAGCGTTATTTTATTGAGTCAAGAGTTGATTTTCAGTGTGTTATAACATAGTCATCGAGTTGTAATAGTTTGTCAGTCTTAGTGTGTCAAGTAGAAGTATCTTCGGGAGAAGCTACTTCAAAGCGGGCTCGGGAGAGTTCGTCCGACCTTCGGTGGTGTGCCTTGTCAGTGTCGAAGAAGTCGACGGGTGTCGCCGGGCGTTGTTGATGACACAATAGGTTAGGTATAGAAGAGTGAGGTCTTCTTGTAAACATAGCCTATTTGGCAATATTATCAATAACATAAAGTCCGAGGGGTCTGAGGGATTCAGCCCCGCGTTTATATTGTGGTGTGATTTGTTTTGGTTACTGTTTTGTTTGTGAATGTTATAACATTCACTGTAGTTCTCAGAATTTCAATTGGTATCAGAGCGGGTCCGTATTCTCATACGGTTGATCCTGCGAGAACTACATCGGCATGGATTTTCGGGGAAACACCACACGTCTTCCATTGTTTGATGGAACGAATTATGACTACTGGAAATCTTTGACCATGGCACATCTCGAAGCCATGGGCGATGAGTATTGGAATGTTGTTGAAAATGGATGGTCTGCACCTAAGCTTGAAGATTCTACCACTCCAAAGCCAAAGGCTCAATGGTCTGCCCTTGAAAAGGAGAAATACAAGGTGAATCACAAGGCACTCTTGTTTATCAGAACAGCGATGGATCAAATTCAATACACAAAAATTTACAACTGCAAATCTGCTAAGGAAGCTTGGGATCTCCTTGAGAATTATTTTGAAGGTACCAAGGAAGTAAAGAAGTCAAAGCTCAGAAACCTGCGAAATCAGTTTGACAATCTGAGGATGGAAGAAAGTGAGTATATTGAGGAATACCATACACGGTTCATGAAAATCGTAAATAAGCGTCTGTCGCTAGGAGAAACGGTCCCGGAAGCACTCATGGTGGACAAATTTCTGAGATCTCTACCTGATCGATTCTCGAAAAAGGTGACTGCCATTGATACCTCAAAGGACGTAGAAAGTATGAAGATCGACCAGCTTGTAGGGGATCTCCTCACATTTGAGATGAACAAAGGCTTTGAGAAGAAGGAGACAAGTAGAGGAATTGCACTGAAGGCAGAAGTTCAAAAAGAAGATAGAAGTTCCCGTGAACCAAAGTTGGCAGAACTTGCTGAGAACATGATCCTTTTCACCAAAAAATTTGGTAACATGATGAAGCAGTTTCAGAAAAGTGACGGAAAGCCATCTACTTCGGGAAGGAAGCCAGGTAAATCTAATATTGCGAATTTAAATACTACTTCTTCATCTAACCTTGCAGGTACAAAAATTGATAGAATACAGTGTAGAGAATGCAACGGTTGGGGACATGTTCAAAAGGAATGCGCCACCTTCTTGAAAAGACAGAAGAAGTCGTTTGTTGCCACATGGAGTGATGAATCTGATGAGGAAGAAATTTCTGACGGAGACAATGATTGCTCAAGCAACCTTGCCGCATTTACCACATCACATGCATGCATGATAGGCAGCGTTCACATAGAAAACTCAAGCCTAACTGATGCACCAGGTATGTTACAACATGATTTACCAAATTTCTGTGAATCTGATGAAGAGACAGGACCAACCATAGAAGAGATGCAACAAATGTACAAAAAGTTGTCAGTCGAGTGCATTCGCGGGAGCAAAGCAAATAAAAAACTCGAAGGACAACTTCGTGACTCGCAAGCGGAGACTGAAAAGATTCGAAAAGCTGAGGTAGTGTTACAACACACACTAGCCGACAAAGAAAAGGAAGTATCTTCCTTACGGGCAGAACTTCAGAAGAGTCAGGATGACCTGAAAAAATGCAGGGAGTGCTTAATGACAAAGAACCAGACCATCGAAAGATTGAACTCAGAGTTAGAACAATCGAAGCAGGTTTTTAAACGTTTAAACTCTGGTAAGGCTTCTCTAACTGAATTCATAAGTCTAGGAAAGAATCATGGGGATGTAACAGGTCTTGGATATGCAGGGGAGTCATCTAATGTTGATCAGCCTGTTTTTATGCAGTCTGATGAAAATGTTATAACATATGTTGATCACGGAATATTTGCAGAGAAATCTGGAAATAATCTTAGATATCCACGTCCTACTGGACAATATAAAAATTACCAACATACTGCAAGAAGAAAAGGTCGTCGACCAAATAGAATGTTACAACATTCTGAGCAGGGTTTCGAAAATAATCCCCCATTCATTCCCATTTGTCATTATTGTGGTATACTTGGACATCTTCGTCCTAATTGTTATAAAATGAAACTGACTATTTGTATACCTTTTCAGGTTGGAACTACAGAGGTCGTCCTCGAAGCACACGACGAAGAAAGGTGGATGTGAGACCACCACAACATTCGAAGACACGCCAAGTTTGGGTTCCCAAAACTCACGATTGTTTCAATACCATGTTTTCTTTGAATATTTCTATTATGGGGGCTTGGTACTTTGATAGTGGGTGCTCTAGGCACATGACTGGAAATAGGTCACACTTAGTTAACATAGAACCGATAGTCAATGAATTATAACATAAAGTCCGAAGGGTCTGAGGGATTCAGCCCCGCGTTTATATATATTATGGTGTGATTTGTTTTGGTTACTGTTTCGTTTGTGAATGTTATAACATTCACTGTAGTTGTCAGAATTTCAATATCCATCTCTATAATTAAAATAAATTGTTACTATCTCTATATTTTAAAAAACCACAAAAGATATAGTAAACTATATTGTTTACAAAAAAAATGTAGGAAGCAACTGGAGAAACCTTATTGTCAATATATTGAATTACATGTTACATGTTTCGCGGAATATTTCCTCATATACAAAAGAGACCTCATTATATTTCTAGTTATTCTTTTACTATTATTAATATATACTAGCAGTTACCCCGTGCGATGCACGGGAAAGAGTTTAAATTAATATTTTTTATATACAAAAATATCATTTAATTTATTGTTAAAAGTGTAACATGTTGGAATTTGAATGTGTAACTTTTGTGTGTGCGTGTGTTCTTGTTAGTAATGTTTTAGTTGTCATTTTTACTCTCATAAATATATCCTCAATAACAAACATAATAACATCAAAATTCATCATAAATAAACCACAGGAATTCAAAAAATTCGAAATTAGTAGGTTTTCTTAAAAAAAAACATCATGCAAAAACACAAAAGGTTTAGTATCAACATACTATAACAAAGAATTACTGGAAAAATATAGATCATTCAAGTTTCTAAAAAGACATAAATGTTAACAAATTTTGAAATACTTATTTATACACGAACTTGTAGTAGCTTTCCCATAAAATATCAAAATCTTCAATTATTCTTGATTCGTAACTCTAAAAACAACTAAGAATATACCACGATAGAAGATAGGCTTACTAAAGAGCAATCCTAACCTAATTACAAAAATATCAAGTTGTACCATCAATTAGTATATATCGTCAATTCCAGTAGTATCACAAACTCCCACTTTTGAAAATATAGTCTTGAAAATAACATCGGAAAAGAAAGAAAAAGTCGGTATACAATTTTCCCCATTAGGAACTACTATAGAAAATAATAAGAAATCTATCAAGAAAATGTTTGTCATTTGAAACTTTTCAGAAAAGCAAGAGAATATAATCTACAAAGTGTTCCTCGGTGGGGACTTTGCAAAAGGATCCACCAAAACCTACATCATAAACCTAGAAATATTTCTTCAATTATCCTCATATGAAAGTAATTGCTTGCAAGATCTTCAATTCCTGAAACTCATACATGAACTATAAATGTGAAGCAAATCAGTGTATTGCTATTACTTATATAGTGGAGAATAGATTTCTCCCTAGCAATTATCAACCAAAAAAAAAAAAAAAAATTAAGAAGTAGGTAGTCAACGTGGGGAACTTCCATAAGATTTTTTTTTTTCTACATAAACTAATTAATTAATGTAGTACTACCTCCGGTTTTTTTAGTTGTCATTCTAACTAATTTATTTTGTTTGTAAATAGTTGTCATTCTAGCAATGCACGGGCTATTTTTTAAAAAAGTAAATCAATATTAACGTGAACAATACTTTTTATTGAAAACATATTTTTATTTGATAATATATAACAAAAAAGGAAATGGTTAAAAATTTTTACAAAGAAACTTTTGTGTTCTTTTGCAGAGTTATTCGTTCATTGCCTCTTACTCCGGAAAATCAGTAATTCCCACTAATGAAAACACATTTTAATTTTTTCACGAATTTCTTACTCGTATCTTGTTCCAGTTTTTTTTTTTTTTTTTTTTTTTTTTTTTATATCTTGTCTCTATCAAAACATTAATATTAAATTATGATAAATTTTAAATAGACTACACTGATTGGTAATAATAAATAAAGCGAATATACATAATTTAGAATCCGATATCAGTTAATAAAATTGAGAAACAAATAATCTTAAGGATTATTTTTATATAAAATATTTATTAGTTTACGTACAAAACATCTTCTATCAGAAACAAACATAATTTTCTTTTAAGGATTATTCTTATATAAAATATTTTATTAGTTTACCTGCAAAATATCCTCTGTTGGAAATAAATTTTAAGAAAGGCATAGAAAATACAATTTTATTTAGGATGAACTGAATCTTCATAGTAATTATGATGAACCCATTCATATAAATAGAGTTGGATTTGGATATAGAATTTTAAAAGACATAGATGACTTCAAATCTTTCAATTTTTTTATCCAATAATCTCCTATATCCATAAGATGAGCTCATTAATATAAACAAAGTTGGATTTTAATTTAGAAAATTAATGGACTAAACTAATAAAATACTTTATATAAGAATAATCATTAAGAAAATATATTATTTTCTCAATCTTATTAAATTGTATTGCAATTCTGGATTGTATATCTTGGTTATTTGTTTATTATTATTAATCAGTATGATCTATTCCAAAAATTATTATAATTTAATATTAAGATTTTGGAAGAGAGATGAGAGAAGAAAAAAAACAAATGAAATTATTTTCGAGAGAAGAAATAAAACGGATAAAATAATTTACAGATAAAATAATTTTGGGAAAAAAACTAAAAAAACTGATTTTGTGGAATAAGAGGTGAGGAAGGAATCAAAAATATATTTGGTGTATTTTTTTTTGGTGGAGTGTGTTAACTGACCGAACACATCATGGTAGGCTCTATAAGAAAACTCACTGGTGGTTCCATATCATTTTTGATATACAATAATTTATATATAGTTTGATACATTGATTTTTACAATTTAGAAATTCTTGAGATCAAGCAAGCGGTCATCCTTTTGTCTTTTTATAGCAGTATAGAAAATCAGAAATCATACCTGAAAGATTTGGAATGATTTGGACATTCTGTTATCAGACATCCTCAATTAAAGATTACATATTATTGTATATTAAAAAATTGATAAAAACACATCTATTTTTTGGTAAAGTTATGGTAATTCATATATTAATATATACATCATAATTATAATTTATATTAAAATAAAAATCCGGTCTATAATGAGCATTGATTTCGCTAATCATTTCAATTATTTGATAGTTCTAAATTTATATGTGATGTCATTTTATAGTTGTTATCAACCAATCTGTATATTAAATTTATTTTGTTTATAAGATAATATTTTGAAAATTTTTCTGCAATAGTTCATGATAGTTGTTAAATGGGATATTTCTTCTTAAAAGTCTTGTGTATAGTAAACGTTTTCGACTGAGTTTTATCAAAATTTAATTGTAAACATATTGTAATGACAAAAATGAAATACTGCCATAAAATTAGAATTTCAATTGAAGTTGATACATGAACTTATTTTTGCAGAAATTAAAAAAGTGAATTATGCTACAATAAAATCAAAATTAGGCTTCAATCTCAGCTGATTGTCGGATGAGTTGATTGTCTCTAATCTTTTGTCAATATTTTGAACGGACTGAGACTGTACATGTTATAAACAAAATGTAAAGTTTAGCACAATATATGGACAATAATATAAATAATTCACATAACAAAAATTAAAAATATAGGTTGAATTTTTATATGATTATAGATTACCGTAGAAAACGATGATGATATATATATTTGAATTCTGCAATCATCAAACTTATTTTCGCCATAATCAAGATTCAGTGTTGCTGATACTTTCTTATCTTGATTTGCATGTAGTACTTTTGGAGCATCTATTGTGAAGTACCTATCAAAGTTGACCCATAATAATTAAGGAATGAAAGAATTATACAAATTTGCAGTAAAAAATGTAAATTGCGAAGTGAACTATCAATTAAAGTTGACACATAATAATCAAGGAATGAAGGAATTATAGAAATTTGCAGTTAAAAATGTAATTGCGAAATGAATAAGAAATAGAAATACAAGCTGCAAAAGTGATTCTCATTTACTGAAGATCTTATGTATTTATAGGAGCAATAATGTTATTGGATAATTTTTTTTTTTTAAATTCGAATTTCAAAATTTTAAAAAATGTGCAACAAATTCTGTTATACATATATTTACAGATTTGTTATTGCTGAATTTTAGATGGAGAAAATATTCGAAAACTTGAATCCCCCTAATATCATTGAATTTTTCAAATTTCAAAATTCAAATTCACATCTTTTAAAATGGGCGAAAAAAGTTTCAACTTACTAATTTCGGATGACTTGGCTTAATATATAATATAGGGTTTGTAATTAGTATATTTTACCCTAATTTTATGTGATAAAATAAATTTGTAGATTCATTTGCATAGTAATTTCGATAAAAGAAATAGCTGATTTATTTAGGTATTGTAACATAAATAATATTGGTAAAGATTCATTCTAAAATATTATGGTTAAAGATTAATTTGTATTTTACGATTTGATAATTTTGTAAAGTAAATCTAGATACAACTAATTATTACTTATATTTAGGAACAAAAAAACTCATTCCATAAATTCAGCAACTACTTCCCTAATTTTGCGAAAACATTACCATTACATATATATGTACCAGATTCGGAGATATTTTAGGCATATATTGTGTTCATTTTTTAATTAAAAAAAATATTTTGTATTACCATATATAGTAAGCAGTTTGAGCGGGAAAAACACTACTTTCCAATTGTAGTATAAATCCATTTTGTTTTTATATATATATAGATATATATATATATATATAAAATCAAATTGTTACTGAAGAAATATCTCTCATTTATTGTATATCTAAACTAAAGAAATGTCTCTCATTTATATTATATTATACTTTGTCTCACTTTATATCTACCTCTGTATTCTAAAATTCACAAAAGAAATAGTAAAGTATATTGTTTACAAAAAATATTGAAAACAACTATAGAAACCTTATTGTTAATTTATTGAATTACATGTTTCACATAATATTTCCTCATAAACAAAAGTCCCCATTGTATCTCTTGCATGTATTCATACAACAATATCTTCTGTTCGCTCTTGAAACAACAACGAATACCAAGAATGATTAATGGTTTTCGCGATAGATAGTCACTTGAGAAAGTGACTGTTTTATAACTTTGATTAACATTGCATATGAGATAATTAAAAGAATTACAATCTCCATGCATGATATTAGTGGATCATTTTTATCTCCATCCACTCAGGAATTCCTGCTCCTGTAAATGTAAATATTGATTAAATATTTATTTTTAACTTAAGAAATCTCTAAATAGAATTACAAGTAAATATAGTAAAAGAATTTAATAAACCTAAAATTTATAAATTCAATTACAAACATTATAATATATTTGTTTTAAATTAAAGCTTTTATATATTAAACTATAAAAATATTAAAATATATTGCTAGATCGTCATGGGAAAAGGGGCGGGAGATATCTTGACTAGAAGTATGTTCCCCTTTTTCGCGAAGAGTGGGGGTGCACCCAACATACAATAAGATTATTGTGCACTTCCTTTCTTTTTCAACAAATTCAGGTATAGATAATAAGACATATTTGGTAGTAATAAAAAGGCGCTAGCCAAAGTGGTTGGCTATCTGCCCATTTTGCAGGGGCGCGGGTTTACATCTCTACTACCCCTGTTGCTCTAAACTTTTTTTTCTTTTTTTTTTATATATATTACTCCCTCCGTCGATGAACTTGCACAGGGGGATCGGTACACATATTAAAAGAAAGTTACTTTTTGGGATTTTGTTGACTTTTCAAATGTTGATTGAGAGTGAAGATTTTGAGGGTGGAGATTGTGTTATAACTTTCCTCATTAAAAAGAGTACAAATTTGATTGGACGGACGAAAACGAAAAGTGTGCAAGTTCATTCAGGACGGAGTGAGTATTATTTATGTACAATAGAATGTGTAATAATTTTAATGAGCTCTAGTGGTATGATGGTAAGCAAACTACTCTTCAAATAAAAAGTCATGGGTTCAAACCCTATACTTTGTAAATTTTATTATTATTTTTATCAATTATCTTTTATATGTTTGAATTTATTTATATACTATTTCGATAAAAAAGTTTGTACTTTTGGGTAAAATAAGTTATACTATATTGCTTTGCAAATTTTATTATCTATTTTTATCGGTTATCTTTTGTATATTTGAATTTTATTTATACACTATTGGACAACATAATATATACTATCGGGCAATATAATATATACTATTAGGTAAGATAATATATTATTCAAAAAAATATATGTGTATGTAACCAATAAACATATACTATTAGGAAACATAATATATACTATTTGCCAATATAATATATACTATTGGACGATATAATATATTATTAAAAAAATTATACCTGTAACAATAAACTTATAATATTATGCAACATAATATATACTATTCCGCAACATAATATATCCTATTAGACAATATAATATCTTATTTAATAAATTAATAATTAATTATATTAATTAATGTAAAAAATGATAGAACAGCCTATGCAAAAAGCAAAGGATCGGCGCTTCAAGGGAGCAATTCGAACCCATACCTCCGTTGTTTTAACTTCAACTGTAGGATAAGAAATGCTATGTAACTTGCCAAGTTGACAAGAGGCACAAAAATGAAGATTCTTGAAAGAGACAGATTTATTCAGAGACTTTAAAGTGTTGGCTAATACAACAAAACATAGGTGACCTAATCTGTGATGCCACAAATCTAATTCAGTATTCACAACTGAAGAAACATTGACAGAACAATTTGAACTCTTAACAACAGTAAGCAACTCAGATTCATTACAATTATGAGAAACATTACAACCAGAAAATTTATTTCTAGAATTTGAGATTACATCAGAAGATAATCTTGAACATCCAGCAGACAGATGAGAAAGATCAAGCTTGTACAATCCATTTTTAAGCACACCTCTCAACAAAATCCTGTGTGTTTCTGTCCTTTACAAAACAAACATCAGGGTGAAACTCAACATACACATGATTATCAGCAGTAAATTTAGAAATACTCAATAATTTTTTAGTTATATCAGGCACACACAAAATATGTTGAAGAATTAACTGCTTATCAGAATTAGTTGAACTTGGAATAAAAGCAGTACCATATGAGAGATATTGAGTTTACAACCATTACCCACTGCCAAAGTGTCATTGCCTCTGTAGACAGTCTGTTGAACATTCAGATTATGAGAGTCAGCTGTCACATGGTTAGTGGCACCACTATCCACATACCAATTTATTTCAGAAGCCCTGTCTTGAGACCCATCTTCAAAGGCTTCAAACTGCTCTTCTTCTGAATTCTGAGACTCCACAGATTTCTTGGAACTAGTAGCCAAATGTGCTTGAGCAGAACTCAAATTGATACCAGGATAAGATTGGTCAAATCTTTTAAAACATTTAGAGGCAATGTCTTGCCGTAGATCTGACAGCTACTCTATTCTTATTAGAGAAACCTCTACCTGGACCTTGAGAAGAGCCTTTTTGACTATTATTCTAATGGGGTTGGAAACCACCTCTTTTGACATTATTAACCACAGCCACATTGGCTGACGAAAAACCCATATTAGCAGAAGCATGGAATTGTTTTAATCGCATTTCATGGGTTTGAAGAGCATACTGTACTTCTTGAAGACTCAAAGAATCAGTACGAAGGGAAAGATTGACAGTATGACTCAAATTCAGGGCCTAGGCCTGCAAGTACATGCATAACTAAGTCATCTTCAGTAATACCTTGCCCAGACGCATGCAAGCCATCAGGAATACCCCTCATCTTAAGAACATATTCATCAAGACTCAAATCACCCTTTTCCAAAGTTTGTAACAAAGAACGAAGATGCATAGCACGAGCTTTTGACTGCATTTGAAATAGAGACTCAAGAATAGTCCATACCTCACATGCATGTTCACAACGATGAACATACCCCACCATGGGTTCAGAAACAGATTGAAGCAACCAGCTAAGAAGCAATTGATCACAACGTTCCCACAATTCAAATTCAGGACTGAGAAGTCGCGCATCACCAGAATTCAAGTCATCACCAAGAAATTGAGGCGGTGCTACAGCCGTACCATTCAAAAAACTCCCAAAATCCATGTGCGTGAACTGTTGATAGTATCTGGACTCACCAATAGGAAAAATTCGTCCGATCTAACTTCAGAGTAATTGTCGGTGAAGACGGTAAAACAGCGGAAGACATTTGCGCCTTGAAGAACACAGAATCAGGATCAATTTTTTTCAAAGAAATTGAGAAAGAAAGATAAGCGAATCAATTCGCAGAAGAAAGAGAGAAAAATGATTCAAGAGCTGAATCCTGTAGGATTTCTTGACCCTCTTGATACCATATTGAAAAGAATGATGAAACTGAATTAGTATATAAGCTGCAGAACAGCTTATTTATACAATTAGTTAGCTGGGAGTTTTTAACTCCTTGAGCTTAATTTTCTAACTACCTCTCTAACCTTCTTTACTAACTATGGTTAAAATAGGCCTAACTATAGTTTACTTAATCACTCACTTATTACTTGCTAATACAATCCAATATTCTGGAATCATCTACGTGATCAATCATGAGTATCAAACTTGGGTTAGGCGTGATCAATTATTACTTAGTTGTCTGTTTCTGAGTCAGTTTTAGGGCATTTCACAAACTGTGAAAAATCTCAGGAATTTGAATGATTTTGAGACTCAGTTTAGTCTACATAGAAATCAAGACAAATGCTGTAAAAAACAACCAAGAAGGGAAGTTCCACTGTTGCAGAGTATATCTTGAAGATGAATGTATATTTGATGGTTTGGTAGTAATTGTGGTAAACTTGACATAAAAAACCGAGCCTCTAACTAAATACAAGAGCTGCAATATGCACTGCGGACACATGAGATGAGGCGGCTTCATAATTCATCTGCAAACATTGCACATCTGTATTCTGGTAGGAAATTTGGAAATAAGCACTACAACAATTCTGCAAAACGACAACGGTGCGATAAATGAGCGTTGTCGTACCTGGCGTTGTAGTAGACCCCTACCTACCACAACGGTTTTTTACCGTTGTTGAAGACCTATACCACAACGGTTTTTCACCGTTATGATTGATATTTACAATAGCGCCCTTACAACGCAGTTTAACCGTTGTCGTTTGTATCACAACACTTATTTTTAACAACAGTTATTAACCGTTGTCGTTTGGGCCTTTACAACAACAGTCATTACAAGGGTTTTTGACCGTTGTGATTTTAATGGTTACAACAACATAAAGACAACGGTTTTTTACCGTTGTCGTTTAACCTTTATAGTAGGGGTATTATTTTCCTATTTTAATATTTTTAAATAATAAATAATTCAATAAAATATATCACATAAAAGGAGAAAAATGTAAATAAACCAACAATTATTTTGATTTGGCTCCAACCTGTACAAAATTAAATCATGTCTAGTTTATATAAGTTTGGCATGCATACAGCTGAATCTTCAACAGGAAGGTTTTCTCCTAAAGGGAGAGGGGACATGAAATAAGATGGAAAAATTATGGAGGAACATCTAATAATACAAGATTCATGTAAGAGGTGACTATTTGGCTTGTGAATTCCTGATGATATAGCAAATCTTCCAAAAAACTGTTCCCTAAACCCTAAGGTAGCAGCTGATCCGGCCCGAATTATTTCTTCAGCAAATATAGTAATCTGCACGGAGAAATTACTATTGTTACCTATGGAAAGTAATGGGATAAGGGGCTAAATGACTATGCGATCTCTTTTAGGACAAGAGGAAGCTACCTGATCATAATCAATGCAACTATTGCTTTCATTCAATATGTATGGCAGCCTCAAAATATAGGGACTGGAGATATCTTCTTGGTATCAGCCAATATCATAACCTGCTGCTACAACAGCTCAGACTAAGAGATGCACAGTAACCACGAGAAATGGAAAGATTTAACAACTGAGTGATTGATAACTACCTCTAAAACATGTAGAAGGATTTTCAAAGATCCAGCACGAACATCAAAACTTTGGGATGACGAATAAAGATCATTCAAGGGAGAGATGACTGCACACTCCAGTGATCTCAACTTCTATTGGTCAATAAGCTTTCACAGAATTTATCAACGACATTATATGATCAAACCCCAAATCAATACAAAAAAAGGACTGTGGGAAAAGATAAAATTCTTACATCATTAGGCACATCAATGGATTTTGATGAAGTATTCTGCTGCAACAGATCAGAGCCTAAGACATCACATATGGACTTATCCAATGCGACAAGGGCCATAGATTGCAGTTGTGGATTGGAACTATCAGCAAGCTGTACAGGCGTTTTGTCGTTACAATGGAGGTCGATGCACAATTACTACAAGAATGATAATCATATTACCTCAAGAAAATGACCAACTACGTTATCCCATAATGGCTCCACCCCTGTCAAAGCAGAATGTATAGTAATTCAGGTGGTCAGTAACCTAGATCATCCAATCGTGACTCAAAACAATTCTTTTTCCTTTAAATGTCATCTATCTAAGGAAACATATGAAGTCTTATTTTTATTTTCTTTGTAAGAAAGACAAGTACAGAGGGAAGAGGGGTCGGTAATAAGCATAGACACTACAACACTACACTCCAATCTCTAGCATATTTGGAGACATCATTGTAAAAGCTACAATTTGGCTTAACAGAAAAATTAGAAATCATTTTTACTTCTGGTAGCTGCAATTTTCTCCAATGTACAACTTCTACATTTTCTTTTAAAACATGTTATCAAGTGAATGTAAGTGGAACATTTTATGAGCCATAAATTCTCATTTTTTCTTGTCATCATACATCAATGAAGTGATAGCTACTGAGAACTCTTCCACGTGATGTGAACCATACTTATTTACAATTGAAATTATAGTCATCAGTATCAAGATCTATTGACCAACAAAACCATATTCACTAGAAGAGCTAATTCCGCCTAACTCATAATGCATGCTAGCTAATGTTTTAGAGAAAGTTTCTCTAGAAAAGAGGTATCATACTCGGTCAATGGAAGATGGGAGGATGTAATTTTCCTACATTGCATAATAATAGCCTGCTGAGAACTAAATACAATATTAGATAGTCATCCCAACTATGACAGTGGATGAAACGATGAGCCATATTCGTTGATACTAACCATTTCAGCTTAATTCTGAATATTCGTCTAATGGATTTGGATTTTTTTTAGGCGATTCACAGTAAGCAACATCTATGCCATTCCTAAACCCACTGCAGCTACACATTTGTTGCTGTAATATCTTCCTCCAGCCATATCAGCTTCAGGAAGCTGAAGTTGTAGCTCCAGCATCTGGAATTTAAAACAACAAAAGAAATATGTACGAATTTCATGTAGATATTACACTAGGAGTGTCGTGAATAATTCAGAATTGAAAAGACAAGAATCGGAGGGGCGAGAGAGAGAGTATCTTGGTATACCTCTGACTCCAGCTTGTAGAGCATATCTACCTCAACTGAGGAAGGAGCTCTCTGAGGGAGACAATTTTGCACATTCTCCACCCAAACCTAACACAGATAAAAAGACCGTACAACTCGTAAATATGAATTTAAAGAAGAAAAAAAAAGAAGAAGAAGCATTGAGTTTACCGATCTCAGTATGCACATATATATACGGAAGATCCACATGTTCAGAAAATTAGAGGTAAAAAGAAGGGAAGATTGCGATAATATCTGCATATTGAGATTGGTAAACTTCAAATAACAACGGATGGACCATGATTTCAACTTAGAAAGGCATTTTCTTACAACTTTTGCCTACTTTTGTGCTTGAATCAAGTTACTTTGAATATCGCGCACCTACAGGTGAGATAATTAATAAATCTTCAATTGCATAAACAACTACATCTCGATGAAACCAAAAAAAACACCCAAAAGTACAAAGAGTAAGTAACATTTCCTGTTTCTTTCCAAAACATTACTGCTTATTAATTAGTGGAACAATGATAACACTAATAACCTTCCTTAAATTAAAGGAAAAACAATCTTAAAACTGCATTTGCGAGAAAATCATTAATAGTAATAAAAAGAAATAAAAGAACATTTTACTTAGTAAAATTTATAATATGATACATTTGATTTTCTTTACATAGGGGAAAACATCTAAATAATCTTGAGAATTGGTCAATATATCAATCTGTTACTAAAACAATTTATATTGCACTATATAATACATGATGTCAAGCATTTGTATTAATTGATGTAATGTATAATGATTAAATAATATGTGTCCCCTAAAAAAGTATAATGTGACATGCAATATAAATTTCATATATATAATTCGTTTATTTAATTATATATAATGATTATAATCTGTGATATGTATAAAGTAACTGATTGTAAACATTTTTAAGCAAAAACCACATAATTAATAATCAATCGATCAATACAACAAGCATATTCTCTCAAAAGAAATATGAAGAAAACGAAACGACCGATATCTTTATTACTATCGTTAATAATAATAATAACAATAATAATAATAATGCATTCCTGATTTAAATCGAAAGTTGCGGCTTAGCCAATTACCATTATCGAGGATCTTGGCCCTGTGAAATGTGTAATAACATTTTCTCTAGCTGTTGTTTCCCACAACAAAATGAATATTCGTTACCAAAAGCAAGAGCAATGGGAGGAGATCCAAAAAAATTACATGAGATCAGTTGAACGATGCCGGGTTAAAAAAAGTAAAATATATGATCTTAGACCTTAGGGAAAACAAAACAGATAGTTAAACTCCTATCTCACTCATGTGGCATTATCACTCGAAAACATAACACTACAAAGGATTATTTTCAACAATATCATAACATGATACTTCTTAGTGTAAAATCTCATATCAATAGCTACCAACCAATGGCGCTTTGAAACCATATTTGTCATTTTTTACAGCGTGGGGATCAATAAGGAAAAATAGTCCTTTAACTACCTGATAAACAACAGAATGTCAAAGGGAAAAAAGAAACAACAAGATACACATGTGTTTACTGGTTTCTCTACTTATTTGCTCTCCAAATGCAATCATAGGAAGAGCTGATGTAAAGAATATATAGATAGTTGGAGCCATTATCCTTCCAACACATCTAAACATTAGTGAATTTTAGATACTTATCTAAAATTCATGGACAATACTATTAACCTCAAATTTAGTCGGTTCGAAGAAGAGATTCGCCTGCCATGATGGCAATGATTCTGATCCCTGAAACAGTTCACATCATCTTTCTTATAAAGCCACAATATTTAATTCTTATCCCACTATATAGAGCTATTTTAGCTATATGAATCATACCTGGATCAGAACATGTTTTAGCCAACATTGTTACTCAAAAAAATAATTACCTGAATGACGAAGCAACTAGTGTATATGCTTGAATTGTCACGCACAAACCATTCGCATGGTGAGGAATGAGGTGATTGAAGATCCTTAGCTGTCTTCTCTTTCTGGTGCTCGCCTGTAATTTCCACAACTGTTAACCTTCAGATACCGTGCGGGGAGGAATCGATAGAAGATATGCATGAGGCAGGTGGCGCCGATGAAGAGTAAGACAGAGGCGGTGAATATTCCGGCGGCGGCAGCTATCTGAAATACAGTAAAATTGGAAGCATCGACACAGCAAGGACGACAATAGATTTTATAGGCTGGACAGGCATCGGCATGCGGAAGAGGATTCCAAAGGCGATGTTGTAGAAGTGAGACGGCTGGGCGGCGATGGCGAGATGAGGCTCCGCGACAACGGCGATGTTGGGCGGCGACGACGTGGCAAGGCGATTAGGGTTTCTTAAACGTGAGATGGGAGGGTTTTGTGTGAATTATGATTTTGGTATGAAATGTAAAAACGTTTTAGGGTAAAATAAAAGTGATAGGTTACACTATACACGATTTTAATAATACTAATTAAAAAAAATTGAGGTGGGAAACAACAACGGTGATATAACAACGCTACACTATAACCGTTGTTGTTCAGCGTATTTATTCACTAAACAACAACGGTTATATTTAC
Source organism: Ajuga chamaepitys (assembly GCA_958295605.1). Taxonomy (NCBI): domain Eukaryota; kingdom Viridiplantae; phylum Streptophyta; class Magnoliopsida; order Lamiales; family Lamiaceae; genus Ajuga; species Ajuga chamaepitys. The sequence continues at coordinate 15,495,816 of OY282506.1, forward strand.
AACAACAGTCATCTGCTAATAGACAACGGTTTTAATAAAAAACCGTTGTCTTAGAGGCGTTGCTGTTCTGCATATTTCTTTTAGTGAAGAGGAAATTCTTTTGGTGGCAGGGGGGATTCTTTTGCACAGAATTCTGATTCTGCATATCTAGATACAAATGGAGGGAGGGAGTAGGATATAATTGCTTTTCAAAATCTTTTTGTTTTTAATCAGATACAAATGGAGGGACTAGTATATAGTTACTTTCTTTTCTTCATTTAGTAGGATTAGGAAAATCATGAGGGTCATTCATGCCCCTTCTCTCTTTGATACAGTAGTTAGAAATTAAAGGAATATTTTAGAATCGAAATAGAGACAAAATAAACAGAAACAGACAACACAATGTTCACGATTCATCATAACTAGTATCCTAATTTTTAAAGACATGGGCCAAAAGAAGATGAATAAAATGACTAAGACTATGACATGGGATTAATAATTAAAGATAAGAATTATTCCCCGTGCAGTGTCATACTTCACTGGAGAGGCAACTAACTAGCTTAATTATTGTAACTATAATTCAAACATTTGATCTTTAAACTATATGGGCCAGAAGAGCAACGACCTGGAGCTCCAAAAAAAATTTCGATTCTATATATATATACACACACACGTACACATAAAAACAAACGTGCGCTGCACGTGATTACTGCTTTTTACTATTATCTAATCATAAAAGTTAATTTGGATGTAAAAATTATTGTACTTTGTGTAGCGATATTAGTCAATCATTCTAATAAAATTCAATGTAATCATTTATGATCATTGTAATATTTGTACCCAACTTCTTAGATTATTCAATGCCAGAAGAAAAAAAATGAATGATTTGATTTATTGAACAAATACAATTTAATATCAAATAAAAGTTAGGAGTCACTCAGTAATTTAGAAATTTTAAGTATTTATTAATTGATTATAAATATATATATCTATATCTATATTTTATATTTCATACTTTTTATGTTATGCTTATGTTTAATATATCCTTAATAGCATTAAAATTTAATGCTAACTAAGTAATTTAAAAGTGATTGGTCCGTGAAAGCCGTCAACCATAAAAGTAACTCGCTTATCAATTTCATATCTTTATTATCAAAGTGTTTATAAGTAGGGTTGTCAATTTAATTTACCCGTGGACAATCCTGCCCGCGGGATAAAGAGGCAATAGAGTCGGGTATTATTCGAACCGGGTGTTTTAGCGATCGGGTAGTGTAGGATACGGGTTTAGCAAATTACCCGTTAACCCTACCCGCGTACCCTATTATATACATATGTACTATAATGTATATATTATATATTATATAATTAACATTATATCTAAAATATTATGTTTATCATATATTATTTAACATATAAAATAATACACAAAGTAACATTTATATATTATGTATTTGATATATGATTTATTATATCACATTATATATGATATATATATATACATATTACATATTTTTTATATTTTTTATCTATTAATTACCAAGTTATCCGATTATCCGCGGGTAACCCGCTTACTCGGGTATTCCCTGTATCCGTACCCGTACTCGAATCAGATAGGGTACGGTACGGGAAGTATACCCATATCCTACCAGACTCATTTACATTCTTAGTTATAGTGCAATTTTTGGCTCATGGGGTTGCGAGTTGCTTCACGAGAAGGTAAAAAAACATTTAGTGGAATAAAGATACCTCGATTTTATTTTATGTGCAACCCTCTAATTTGTTATGCGAAAAGTCAAAATCAAATATGAAGATGTGGAATTTCGTTTAGTTCTTTGTCAAATACTTCTGCTTGCCTAATACCATGGGTGTGGTAAGATAAACATTGAGTTTGCAATTTGAAAACCATGTTTGATTTAAAGTAAAAATACTACTATAGTACAATTGTAAAATAAATAATGTTTCTTGTCATATAGGATTGACATATAGGATTGACAATATACGTAGTGTCTTATAATCTTCAATTGATAATCGACATGCAAATATAATATATTGTTTTCAATATCTTAAGGTTTTTTTTTTTTTTTTTTTGCCTACTTCCCTATCTAATTTTAGTGAATACTCTCAATTCTTCCATATCACACATTCATTTAAGAGCCTTATATATACATGTTTAAATCATTTTGATTTTTTTTCTCGTATTTTATTTTTTATTTGGACTATAATGCACTTTATTCCAAAGTAATTATTATTTAATTTTTATCTAATCTATGCTTGTAAGTTATTAATATTAATACTCGCATTTTACTAACTTCATTTTTCTGCATGTGCCGATTTAATTATCTGATACTGATTCACATAAACAAATATTCTTTTAACCATTTACACAATACAAATTAGTTTGTCATTTCATTTACATTTCCCTTTTTATTTATATATCATAGCACATATATTTCTCCAGTTTTTAAGTATGCTTAAATTTTATATATAATATTTTCATCGATCTAATAATTTTATTTAATGCTAGATTTTAATTATTTAAAAGAAGTAGGTGAAATTATTCTTGTTCACTAATCTTTACGTTTGTCCTTTTATTACTTTTACTATTAGTGCAATAAAAAAAATTATATCTAAATCTAAACTCCAATTATTGTAAACCTTGTGATTTTTAAGTCTCTCCAATTTTCTAAAATAACATTTTTTTATTTGGTGTACTAAAATTATATCACCTATACATTAAAAGTATTATATTGGTGAATGTACTTTTGTAGGTTTGTTAGATATGCATGTGAAAATAATATTAAAATCGATCTATTATACAGACCAATAAAATTTAGGCAATATCAATATATAAGATAATATATATATATATATATATATATATATGTATATATATTAAAATTGATCTATTATACAGACCAATAATATTTAAAACTTAGGCAATATCAATATGGATGCATTTATAGTTATTAGTTATTGCATCTTCATACATATCTTTTATTACTTTTATATATAAGATATTTGTGTCCCATTCCCCATCCTTTTCATTCTATAAATATAAATGTTATATATCTACTAAATGGTTTTATCGCATATCTTTTAGTAAAAAAAATTGTATATCAATAGTTATTTTATTTTTCTCTTGTTGTAATGTTTACAAATGTTACTTATTAAGTATATTCATTTCATTCTTCTAAATCCTTTAAAATAAATGAAATCTATAATCTCATTTCCTAGAAGAATAACAATTTGATTCATATTTACCTATTAATTTAAAGAAATTTGTCATTTACGCACTTAAAGGGAAAAAGATTTAAAAATATATATTACTTCTTTAACCTAATTTGAGCAATTAGACTAAATGTTTGCCTTAAAAGATTTTCTGACTGGGCTGGGCTGGACTGACCCGACCCGACCATTTTAACAGCTCTAATGATGATGATGATGATGATGATGATGATGATGATGATGATAACAACGACAACTTTTCAAAAATTTCAAAATTACTTCACTATCAAGAAAAGGCGAAACCAATAACAGGACAAAACAATCCACAAAACTCTCTCAACACCACATTTACTAACCACACTACAAAACTTAAAATTTAATGTTTTAAATTTGCGTAGTACACTACGTTAATTTGAGATTTTACACTCTTTACAAAAATATACCATTTTATTTGAAACATTACAAACTATATTAACCAATTAATCCATGTCAGTCCTCAATCCTTCATTGAACACCACTTAAGAATAGCAGATTTTACCAACTCCGTTAAAGCAAGGAGAGTAGATTATGTAGAACGACGAAAACTTGCTTCGGTTTCCGAACTTCAAATAAAGTTACATATTTGATTCTACTTTTTTTTTTTTTTTTTTTTTGTGAGAATTAAATATAGATTTGCTGTTTGAGAAGAAAGGAAAAATAAATTATGTTCAAAAAGTGGTAACCGAGCAATTCGATTTGTCTACGTGTTCGATGACCTATGCTTATCCTGTTCGATAAACGCATGTTGAATGCTTGTCAATTATGTTCAATTTTGCTCCAATTCTTTCCTCATCCATTTGATTTCCGCCCAATACACACTGGCTTTTATATATATCATTACCATCAAATTCATATAAAAAATTCAAGAAAACTTCTCTTTTTTCTTCATCCATTATTTGCACCGTAATTCGTGGATTTCAAAAAAAGAATTGATAATGGGGGATTCTTGTATGGAGCTAGTACGTTCTTCGTCGTTTTCCGTTAATTGCATCCTAAATTCACGTTACCTCCACTGTGTTTATGCTTGAATTGGATCCTCTTTTCCAAATTGTATTTCATCTAGTATTTCATTGTATCTAACACACGCTACGTGTTAATTAGTAATGTCATCATATACATATGGCATATAATAGTTGTTTTGGAATAGAAGATGAAATACATAATAGAATAGAGGATCTCGTTTGGTTTATGTTGGCCCGCCACTCCTCTCGTCTCCTTAATTAGAGGTATACCATCCTCCCACTGTTCCACGATGCAGTGTCATTCTCCACGGATACAACTTAAAAATAAAAAAATATTTATATAAGGTAAGTATTTCATTTACATAGTATCGATTTTTGTTCATAAAATTATGTGGTATGAAAGGGAGATTTTGTAGTACATACAGAATTACTTGGTCTTTCCAAATCCTTTTGAGATTAGAATTATTAAGTTTATCAGGTTTATAATACCACAACCTTCCCAAATCCTTTTGAGATCAGAAGTGTTAGAATTATTGGTTTTATTATTGATTGAGATTAGCATAGATATGCGATTGAGAGAAGAAGTATTAAAATTATTGGTTTTATTATTTATTAGAATTAGCATAATATACGCATAGATTTCCAAATCCTTTTCACAACAGAAGTAGTATTGATTTTTATTATTTATTGGATAGATTTTCAGATCCTTAATTTTCAGATTAGAAGTAGTATTGATTTTAAATATCTAGTGGAATTAGCATAGATAATCGTCAAATATTGATATTAAATTGTTATTTATATTGATTTTATTATTGACTTTTAAAAGAAGGGTACAATAGGCATTAAAAAAAATGAACGAAACAAAATATTCATATTTTTATAATAGTGTATATATATATATATGCATTACATGCAAGATTTTTATTACAGCATTAGCTATGGGTCCAATAGTCGTGCGCTTCGTCCCATGACAGGAGGGTCACAGAAGCCATACTGTTTTGGGCTTTTTTTGTCCTTGCATTGCTAGCTTAATGTTATGAATTGTGCCTTGAATTTAATTTGGTTTTGAATTGACGTCCGTATCGAGGTGGAGTCTTGAATTTGAATGTTGTTGGAACGGATCGCGTCGGAGGACGTGGCCGCGACGAATAGTCGTGGCCGCAGCCAGAAACGGGCATTTGCAGAGGTCGCAGCCACGAATCCCTTTCGCGAGCGCGACCAGTTGATCGAAAGTATTGTTCTGTTTTTGTCGCGGGCGCGTCACACATTCGCGGCCGCAACACGATAGGTGGCAGATTTTGGGCTTACGCGATTTAGGCCCAGTTTGATTCCTTTTCTGTATAGGATTAGGTTTGGGGGCTTATAAATAAGTCATATTGGAGTCCTTTGAGATAGAGAGTTTAAAATTGTTTCGTATTATTTTTGGCTTGATTGTTCAAGTGTTGAGAAATTGTTTGGGTCGAGTATCAATTGATTTATACTCAATTTTGGTCTTTGTTTGATAGGATACTCTAGTCCTATTTTGTTTGAACTCTCGTTGATATTGAATTTGGGTTCCTCCCGTTTGATCGTGGACGTAGCTAACAAGTTGTTAGCGAACCACGTTAATTTTTTATGTTTTTATATTTGTTTCTTCACGCTTATTATTCGCTTTGATCGCTTATTTCCCAAGACATAATATATTTAAAAATAATTAAGACACTAATGTTTAAGGCCTAAGTAAAGATAAAACACATGTTGCCAAGTTATAAAATAAAAGGAGTTTGATTTTGCAATTCATCACATATGACATTATACATGAAAAAGTTGTTTAAAATAATTTCAACATGCATGTACTTTATCAAAGGCAATTTGTAACAATATCTAATTCGGCAGCACACCAGTCACATCCAGTCATCCACAATAGGTGAAATATAATATGTTGAATTTTTCCACTTATTGCATCTGAAATTCAACTCGAGTAAATTCTCTATTTCAACTTTCAATGCTGCATTTTCTAAATTGAGAATTTTATATGGATGTTGTTCCCTGATAATAACAGTGACAGTGACGATAGAATAACTATTGATATAATTTAGACAAAGTCAACGATAACATTGATTTCGAAGTCTCAAAATCAAACTCCTAACAAATGCTTCCAGTAGCTGGCATCATTAGGTAGGGATTCAGTCTCACTTTTCTCAAACTAATCCCGAAAAAGAAAAAAAAATATATATATATAAACAATTTATGTTATTTTATCGTCTGATAGTAATTTTGGTGTTGTTGATGTCATGTTGTTATCATAGTCGTACATTTACATTATTTACAATGCCCGAGAAATGAAATCCTTAGTTTAATGCAATATGTTTAATATGCGGTGAGAATCTTAAATTTCAGCTATGAAATAATTAAATTGGAGTAATTAAAATGATGTAAGATTAAATTGTTAAAGTAAAGAATTAAAGAAGTAGTTTGACGGCACCCACAAGTTAGAGGACTAGTTAGCAAAAAGAAGTCGAGAAGAACAAGTACATAGCAAAAGATAAAAACTTGTGTGTCGGTTATATGTATCTCTCTCGTGTGGCGGTCAACGCACTTTCATGTTAAATACCTCATATTTTACACTACAAGAATTTTTGAAATAGACAACAGATTTTAGCTGTTGTCCAGTTATAAATAAATCTGTTATTAATAGTGCTGTTGTTAAAAGTACCATTTTAACTACAAGTAAAAACCGTTGTCTGTTCCATGAACAACAACACTTCATATAACAGACATAATCTGTTGTCTTTGTTAATTTTAACTACGGTTTGTATCTGTAGTTTGATCTTAAAACCGTTGTTTTTGTTAGTTTTAGAAACAGTTTTTCCCCGTTGTTCTAGAATTTAAATCGTTGTTTATTTAGCGTTAATTTTCGAATTTAGCAGCTCCTTTTAGCTGTTGTCTTTTACCCGTTGTTCTTCATTTTAAATCGTGTCTATTTAACAGATAATTTATTTGAAATAATTATAAATTGAAAATAATTACCCGTCTCTCAAATATGCATTCATAGATCAAAATAAATCTCTCCAATCCAAGATAAAACATGATTGTGTAATATCTAAAAATGTGCAATTCATCAAAAAGGATAACATGTGTACTCCTTGCCACTTTACGCCACAAAATATTAACTAATTTGAATCTAAGACTTCTAAAAATGTTTGAAACTTCACAACAACTTCTTCAAAAGATATACACCTTCTTTGCCTTCCTGCCAATGGAAACATTATAAATGAGTATGTTAACAAAAAAAATGAAGCCGAAGCATCAAGACAAAACATAAAAAAAAAAAAAAAAAAAAGCCCCCACGTTTAAAACCTTTTTGAATTCATTCCCAGCAGCTTCATCCCTTCAATTTTGGAAGCCAAAAGGGCGAATTAGAGCAGTTCGATTATCTTATATCAAATAACTTAAGAAAAACGAATGGCAGTCCCATCTATATATATTAAACTTACACATTACAAACTAAGACATTTGAGTATAACAGTAAGAGTCCCTATATAAAAAAAGAAACTTTTGAGTTTTCAGAGGTGGTCTTTAGGCTGAGGTATTATATTCATTATAAGGTTTACTCCAGATGAACTTTACTATGTGATGCTATTCAATGGAGATGTATAATATGTGATGCTAACACGAATTACCAAGTTCCTGGCCAGTTGAAATGAATACTTGCCCGAATATTTATAAATAACTGAATAATCTACCTAGGAATATTAAATACCTTAAATATTATCAGGCGGTACAGGATGCTGGCTAATTCAGTGTTGTGCATCTGCTCCAGCACCCGAGCTAAATTAAATACCGCGGAAACTTTATTCCATGGAAGTTCCACAGATAAGCCTTGTTCCTCGAGTCGATGAAACAATTGCAAGTCCTTATATTGGTAGGTCACTGAGTTGGCATCAACAGGATATTGTGCGCCATTAATTAAATTGGATAGTGCTCCACGACTAGGAGTCAGTTGCTCTCCATTAACATTTGTCTCTGCTGCATTTGGAATGGATTCTCCCTCAGCATAAAAAAAGTTGCACCATATGCCCTCTCCAAGAGCTTCCCTGAACGCCTCACTTGCAGGCTTGAATATACAAGACATTGTAAACCACCACAAACAACTTCATTCAGCCCAGAACAGCCGAAGTGTGTTCAAATTGCAGGAGCATAAAAGAATGTGTAATAACCTCAAATTCTCCCCTTTCAAAATGGAGAGCTCCAATATTGTTAAGCAGGTCCAAGGGCACTTCCTCATTCCCTTTTTTTAGCAGAGTACGAGCCTGTACAGAGCTGCAAACTTAGTAATAAGCAGAGTCGGATGGTTTAATCTGCTTCAGAATGCAGCAACATAATTGCTACCATGCAGTACATGTCACATGCATTTGGCGTTACCACAAATTAACAATCTAAATTTTCCAATCATCCTTACTAGGGGAAGATCTCTATATATTAGCTAGCATTATATATAAAATAAATATTACATAACAAACATAAACGAAGGCATGATCAACATAGAAAAGGCAACTTTTACAGAACACGTCCCCAACCACACACATCTTCCATCCTATATATACTGAGCTATAATGCATCCAATTGATGTGACTGAAGTAGACTGAGGATACATAAGATGTGTAGGCAATCAATATCTCTTTGACGCTCCAACAGAAAACAGGTGCAATAATATCTATGCTTGCTTGATTTTGAAAGGACCAAAGTTTCCATTAAATACCCAAGCCAAAATAATCAATAGTTTCTACCATCCACATTAATATGCCCAGCAACACTAGCTCTTACCTTTTATATTTTCTAGTCTACAGGATCAATAGTCTAAAACTGGCAACGCTTTAAAAACGGAACTGTGCTTTTAAAGCACAAAGCACACAGTCAAAATAAATAAATAAATAAATAATAGTAACAATAACAATAATGAGGTGAGGTTTAAAAATAGAGTACATTGGGTTTCGAATGGGTTACATGATTCAAACCCATAGAGCACAATAAAACAATAAAACAGTAAGCGAAGAGAATTTATTCAAAATTATTTAGGCATGATATAGAACATGCAGTCACATTCACATCGATCTCAGCCAATATCAATATAGATAGTTTCTTGCAGATGTCTTAAAGTTATGTATCTTCCAGTGTTATGTTTTGCATAATATGCTAATGGCGCACATACAATATACTCCGTTGAGCATGTTGAATTTTCCTTGTTCAACAATATATGGGGATTTTTCCCTTACCAGGATTTGCTACAAGTTTGTTTTCACAATGTTTCATTTTATTAGTCCAAGTTAGACATTAAAAAAATTATTTCATAAATTAGTTTAGATATGATTGAAAGTTAATTTTTGGAGAGTTCTGTACCTTCATCAAACCATATTGACAAAAAATATAAAATTTGTACTTTTTCAAACGGGATTCTCATTATAAAAAAGGTTATAAAAATTGCTAGACGCTAGTCGAACGGTAGACTTGGGTTTAGCGCCTATTCAGGGCTTAGGTAGGGGTTGAGCGGAGTTCAGGAAGAATTAAGCGGGGAAAAGTCGGGAAAGAACATAGGCGTTCAAGTAAAATTCGGGAAAGAACATAGGCATTTAATAGGTACATAACTGAATAAAATGCAGCTGCTCATTAACCACAGTAATACTAACATTACCAACTCCACAAAAATCTCACCCACTCAGATCTGCCATTGGAATTTCTTCCAATAACTAAACAATTCTCAAACAAAACAAAACACACACCAACAAACACAAAATTGGAGAGAAGGATTTGCAAGGCTACCTCGAAGCATCCTGCCGAGTCCGGAAATTAACAGAAATTTATCTCGAAAGATGAAGTCGAGTGAAAACCAGAGCTTCTACTTTGAATCTCCATACTGAAGTGAATGAATGCATGCGCATTTTATTCAAGGAATTCACACCATTAATGGGGAATTCAAAGATCCAAGCGCATACATGCACCACGAAATTATGCTCAGCTGAAATCTGTGCAGCTTTCTACTTGAGAATGAGCTGGAAATATAATAGAAAAATGAAGAAGGGGGTAGGGGGCGGGGGTAGGACTGAAGATAATTCACTCAACTACTGAAAAGTGAAGGGGCCTTCACCTTTGTATGTTCTAGAACCTACAAATATAAACAATGAAAGTCTAAGCATGATCCAAAGAAGAATTACTATTTTCAAGACAAGATGAAACAACGAAACACAAAAAGGGATTTAACTTACTTCAGTGGCAGGTTCAGAGGGAGGCAAATAACCAACATCTTCTCCATCAAAACCTTTCTTAACTCTCTTCAAAAGTTTCCCTACAACATCTCTAGAAATATTTGAGAGAGTCTCTGATATCACAAAATGATTTTGTCACTGCACATAAAAGAAAACGCACTAAACAAAACCTTGCAATAGTTAAATACAAACCGAAATCATCAATTCTCTCGGCTTTCTTTGCTTCTTCACCTACACATGGAAAACAGAGCAGAGTAAGAAAATGGTCCAGGAAATAGAGCATTCAACACTAGAAAAGCTTGAAGTCTCATTTTCTAAACCTTTTCCGGACAAAACTCCGTTAGGGAAAAATGACTAAATTCCCCCAAACTGAATATACCATATATTTTTGGCCAAAAGTTTCAATAGCATGTTGTTTGATACTGGAAGACTGCTGGGAATGATCTCTGAGAAGATTCTTGAGTGTATCTGAATGAGTTCTTGAGGTTGCCAACACTCCGGGAAAGGATGATTTCTCCTGTTCAGATAATGCTGAAATTCGATGAAGATGTAGTGTCATTCAAAAAATCAAGGATATGTACGTTAAATCATGTAGAATTTTATAGACTGTATAGAGGATGCATATCAAGCATAATAAATGTAACAAGCAGAAATTATGGTAACAGCAAGATGTAGTTTCATTGAATGAAGCTAATGAGTTCCAGAAGTTTTTAGTGCGGCCATAACTATTACATTAAAGATGAGCTGCAGATGTTTGTGTGTTTATATATCACACATATCCAGCAAAACCTAGATCATAAATGACTAAAGACAAAATACATAAATGTGTGCTTATAAGAAGCAACACTAGGCTGAAACTTTCTTAAGCTAGAATGCTTTATTACCAAATATGGTAATAAGCATTAACATGTCTAGCAAGATAAGTCAAATCAAAAGATAATCAGATTGCATGCATTAATGACTGAATACACATGATAATCCAGTGTGTATTAAGATAATCAATACATGCAATATCTATAATCCAACACTCCCCCCTCAAGCTGGATGTGTGGATGAACACAATCCAAGCTTGGAAAGAATTCCAGCAAACGGTCCAGGAGGCAACTGCTTTGTGAAGATATCTGCCAGTTGATCCTTGGAATACAATGATTGAAACTTGAGAAAACCATCCTTGAACTGATTGCGCACAACATGACAGTCAATATCCAGATGCTTTGTACGTTCATGAAACACTGGGTTTTCAGCTATGTGGACAGCAGCTTGATTGTCACATCCAAGAAGCAGTGGCGGGCACTTCAATATGCAGGTCTGAGGAAATGTAATTTAACCACATCAATTCACAAGTAGTGGAAGCCATTGCCCTGTACTCAGCCTCTGCTGAACTCCTAGAAACAGTGCTTTGTTTCTTCGATTTCCAGGATATAAGACATCCTCCCAGGAAAACACAGTAACCTGTAACAGATTTCCTGGTGTCTTGGCATGCACCCCAATCAGAATCACAAAATGCTTGAATAGACATTTCACCTGTTTTTGGATAGAATAGACCAAAGTTAGAAGTCCCTTTCAGATATCTGAGTAGGTGTAGGGCAGCATTCTAGTGAGAGCTTCTAGGTGAACTAACAAACTGACTTAATTGCTGTGTAGCAAATGTTAAGTCTGGCCTTGTAAGATTCAAGTATAGCAATCTTCCTATCAGTCTTCTGTATGCCTCAATGTCTGCAAAAGGGAGTCCATCTGAATTATTCAACTTCTGACCATAAGGAAGTGGTGTGGAAGTGGGCTTAGAGTTGTCCAATCCTACATCATTGGTAATATCCAGGATGTACTTTCTTTGGCAAAGAAAAGTACCTGTGTCATTCTTACTCAACTCCATCCCTAGGAAGTAATTAGCTTCTCCCAGATCTTTAATGCTAAAGCTAGTATCCATGAACTGCTTCACAGCATTTAAAAGATCAGGGTTATTCCCAGTAATCAGAACATCATCAACATATACTAACAAAGCCAGAAAATCACCATCTCCAGTCAAAGTGAACAAGCAATGATCATGTGCAGATTGTGTGAAACCAAAAAGAAGCAATTTATTGCATAATTCTGTGTTCCACTGTCTAGAGGCTTGTTTAAGTCCATATAGACTTTTCTTGAGCCTACATACCTGTCCAGGACCAGCCTTGGTGTATCCATCAGGTGGTTGCAAATATACTTCTTTGTCCAGAAATCCATGCAGAAAGGCATTGTTGATGTCTATGTGATGCAATGGCCACTCTTTCATAGTGGCAAGTGCTATGAGATATCTCACAGTTACTGGTTTGGCAACTGGAGAGAAGCTTTCCTCATAGTCCTCACCCACAATTTGATTATATCCCTTTGCGACCAACCTTGCTTTATATCTTTCAACTAGACCATCTGGTTTGAGCTTGATCTTGTAAACCCACTTGCTACCAATGGGTTTCTTTCCTGCAGGCAAATCTGTGATTTCCCATGTATCATTAGCTTCCAGGGCATGAAGTTCCTGATCCATGGCCTCTCTCCATTCTGAATAAGTTACAGCTTCCTTGTAACTCCTAGGTTCTGGTACAATCAAGTGATTGGCATGGAAAGCTGCATGAGATTGTGGATGTTTGAACATGGATGTTACAAAATCCTGCAGACGAGCTGGTTTTTGTGTTTGCCTGGTACTTCTTCTGAGTGGTGTTGGATTTGTATTCAGTTCATCTGCTTCTTCCTCTGATTCAGGTGTTTGTCTGGTAGCTTTTCTTGTTGGTGCTGTATCTACATTCATCTGATCTCTTGGTGCCAGTCTGGCACTTCTTCTGAGTGGTGTTGGGCTGGCATGAGTTTCATCTGCTTCTTCCTCTGATTCAATTGACTCTTCTGATGGAACATCTGTGTCAGATGGAATGGGTACAGCAAAAGGATTTGAAAGAGGTGCTGAAGAGCTTTCCTCATCATCCAGAAATGACAGTGGTATTGGAGATGATTCTGTCTTATTTTCAAAATTAGGATCAGCATATGGATAAGTGTTTTCAAGACAGATAAGATCCCTTGAAGTAATCACCTGCTTGCTTGCAATATGATAGACTCTGTAAGCCTTTTGATGGGGAGCATATCCTAAGAAAATGCATTTCTTGGCCCTCTGATCAAACTTACTCTTGTGTGGGCTTGTATCAGTGGCATATGCAAGACAGCCAAAGGGCTTCATCATTGCATATGTTGGAATCCTTTGAAACATGATTGTAAAAGGGACTTGCCAGTTTAAGACTCTGGTGGGTAATCTGTTTATGATGTGTGTGGCAGTAAGAATGGAGTATGGCCATAAGTCATGTGGGATGGAGGATTCCTTCATCAAAGCTCTGGCCATTTCAAGCAGATGCCTGTGTTTTCTCTCCACTACTCCATTCTGTTGTGGAGTATAAACACAGCTCCTTTGGTGTATTATCCCTTGATCCTTGAGAAACTGCTGGCAGTCTCCACTCAGAAACTCTGCTCCATTATCTGTTCTAACCATCTTCACTGTCTTCTCCAATTGTCTTGTGATCATGTGGATGAACTCCTTAAGTGAGTTCACTGCTTGCTTCTTACTTGCCATAAGATTTACCCAGGTCATCCTGCTGTAATCATCCACAATGGTCAGAAAATAGGAAGTGTTTGTGATGCTGGGTTGACTGTATGGTCCCCAGATGTCCACATGAAGGAGTTCTAGCACCCTGGTGGTGCTAATTGAACTGATAGGAAAGCTAAGCCTGGTTTGTTTTGAGATGTGACAAATTTCACAGTGTTTGTGTGCTTCCAAGACAGGTGGAGTACACATGTGCTCCAGGAAATGCAAATGTTGCATAGAAGCTGGTGAAGCATGTCCCAGCCTTCTATGCCAAGTCTTAAATAGCTTGTTGTAGTGTTCTGCATTAGCTGCATATGCTGCTAAAGCCTCCTCTGAGTGTGCTGGCTTGGCAATATAGAGCTTTCCCACAAGATGCCCGGTAAGAAGTATGCTTCCATCTCTTGCACTTTTGACAGTGCAAGACTCATGATCAAATGTAGCTTTTGCTCCTGTGTCCATTGTCAATTGAGATATGGACAGCAGATTGCAAGTGAAACTTGGGACAAGGAATACCTCTGTCAATGTGAGTTTATCTGATAAGGAAACACTTCCACACTGCTCCACCCTTCTTTCTGATCCATCTGGTAGAGTTACCATAGCTGTGTGTTGTACAGGTCTTAGATTGCTCATCAAAGTTGGATCATTACACATATGCCTGCTGGCACCTGTGTCAATGATCCATGCACCATCATCCACTCCATCTATCAATGTGAAAGCAAAGAATGAACTTCCAGCATGTGCACTACTTGCATTCTTCACCTTTGAACTCTCAGTTTGCTGTCTCAGTTCTGATTTATTCAGAATCCTTGCCACCTCCCTCTGTACAATGGCTGATATATCTGGTGACTTGTTGTGACCTTCAGAGTAATGCTCATTTGCTGTCCCATCCTCTCCTGTTATATCAGCTGAATGAGCATAATTTCCTTGGTTTCCTTTCCACCAATCTGGATATCCTTTCAACTGAAAGCAGTTTGAAATCACATGTCCATGGTTTCCACAATGATCACAAAGCAGCTTTGCTTTTTCCTCCTTTGTTAATCTGATGTTCCCTCTTCCTCTGCCATTAGAATGTCCTCCTCTGTTGTTTGAGCCAAGATGGGCCAGTCTATTTGTTGAGCCTCTACCCCCACCGTTGAACTTCACATTCATGGCAGAACTATCCATCAGCTCATTTCCAGATATATGCACATTCCTCTGTCTTTCAATCCTCAAAATCATTGAATATGCTTTATCCACACTTGGAAGTGGATCCATCAGCAGGATTTGACTTCTAATGGGATCATATGACTCATTTAATCCCATTAGGAACTGAATCAATTTTCCAGACATATCAAATTCCTCCCATCCTTTAGCAGCTCCACAAGAGCAGGCTCCACAGGTACACATTGGCAAGGATCTGAGCAAAGCTAGCTCATTCCACAACTTATGCAAACTGTTATAATAAACGGCCATTGATTGATTCCCTTGAGTCATGTTGCAAATCTCCTTCTGGATATGAAACAGTTGGGGGCCATTACTGTCTCCAAATCTGTTGGTGACTGTTTCCCACAGATCCCTTGCACTCTTGGCATAGAGAAACATTTCTGATATTTCCTTGGATAAAGAGTTTAATAGCCATGCTCTGACCATACCATCAACTCTTTCCCACTGCTCTCTAAGTCTATTATCAGTGGGCATAGTAATACTTCCATTTATGAATCCTATCTTGTTTTTAGCTAGGAGAGCTATTTGAACCGATTTACTCCATGGTAAGAAATTACTTCCATTCAGTTTGGTAGACACCAGGGACATACCTGGGTGATCCGAGCCATGAAGGCTCAATGGATCATTATCAAGGCAAACATTTGTTGCAGTTTGAGCTGTGGTAGAGTCTGTGCTAGCCATGGCTCTTTCTGCTCCTTCAGATCTGAGTTGTGGCCACTCTTCTTGTGGTAAACGCCAAGCACTCCCAGTTGTTGACATATATATGGATCAACACTGCTCTGATACCATGTAGAATTTTATAGACTGTATAGAGGATGCATATCAAGCATAATAAATGTAACAAGCAGAAATTATGGTAACAGCAAGATGTAGTTTCATTGAATGAAGCTAATGAGTTCCAGAAGTTTTTAGTGCGGCCATAACTATTACATTAAAGATGAGCTGCAGATGTTTGTGTGTTTATATATCACACATATCCAGCAAAACCTAGATCATAAATGACTAAAGACAAAATACATAAATGTGTGCTTATAAGAAGCAACACTAGGCTGAAACTTTCTTAAGCTAGAATGCTTTATTACCAAATATGGTAATAAGCATTAACATGTCTAGCAAGATAAGTCAAATCAAAAGATAATCAGATTGCATGCATTAATGACTGAATACACATGATAATCCAGTGTGTATTAAGATAATCAATACATGCAATATCTATAATCCAACAAATCAGAATAGAAGATATATTCCTGAAAGTAATTTAGATAAAATACTATTGATGGTGTCAAGGGGATGACGCTTGGAGATGGAGGAAAAAAACTAAAAAAACTATCAGGCATACTGAACCAATCACCAACTAAAAAATTGCTAGGGTCCACGGTAAAAACAAGATGTTTGAAATAACAACAATTTTAATGAATTTTAACAGAGGAATCATATGTAAAGTTTTAGATCTAAAGTGATATATTATATTGAAAGGAACAAAGAATGCAAATATATAGACAGCAGAAGCAGGAATTAAACAATCTATTTCTGATGCCGCATGGAGTTCAAAACCAGAGAGGTCATATCAGCAATCAGCTTCTCTGCTTCTAATCTTGCTTGTTCCTGCAAACATCAAACTTGTGTAAGAGATACAATTACATATGGTAGAGACAAGAAATTCAACAACAGGTAGAAGAATCGAATCCTCATCCACCGATTGCTGCCGACGTCTTCATCAGCTGCCGATGCCGCGTTAGTGATTGCTAAGATAGAAGAATCTTCCATGAAATATTTTCAAGGGAAAATCAAATAACTAATCAATTAGAAATTTACACTTACGCTTGAACTACAATAATGGCAATGGTGATTCTACTGAAATCCTTCGTTCCTTTTGTGTGAATGACTGAAATTCTACTGAAATTGTGATTTGAAAGAGGAGCAAGGGCGCGCAAGAGCGCGCTTTTCTTTTGTGCGGATATGTGATTTGTTATCTGATTTGGATTTTGTTATTTGATTTGTGCTAAGTTCAATAGTGTTATCTGATTTGGGATTTGTTATCTGATTTGGGCTATTGAATTTAAATTGTTCAATGGGCTAAGTTAAATAGTGAATCATTCAATGTGCTTTGTTATCTGATTTGCTTAGCGAAATAGTGAATCGTTCATTGGGCTTTGGTATTTGTTATTCCTTTTGTGTGGATATCTGATTTGGAATTTTTTTCTTTGGGGCACAGAAAAATTCAAAATGTTAATTCATGACAAATAAATTAATTCATTACTTTTTGAGTTCTAACATATACATACAAATTAAAAGCAATAATTTTGCACAAAATTTCAATATCTGAAAATTGATATCAAATTATAGATAAGAAAATAAGTGTTTGTATACGAAGAAAAGGAAAAGGTGATATATGATGTTTAACTTATGTAACAATAATTAAAAGTGCATTTTGCAATTAAATTATTTATAGCGATTGATGATGGAGCCTCAAAAATTCAATCGGGTCAGGCTGAGCAAAAATTTGATCGGGCCTAAAATTAGTTGACCCGTCCAACTTATTACCTATAATATATTAAGATTATCGTGTCGGCCCGATAATTCCAATGAAGATTTTATTAAAATAAAATGCAATATATAAAATAAACTGCAATCTATAAAATAAAATCATAATTATTATTTTATTTCAAATATATTATTAATTATTAAAATTACGTTGAAGAGTTTATTAAAATAATAATTTTACAACATAATAAAAGTATGGTAAATTAAAATGTCTTTTTAACTACAATTTTTCAAAAATGTTGACAATGGTGTTGTCTATTGGAGCAATGTATTGCCAATAGATAACATATTTGGGCAACTGTCGTTAAAAGTGTTGTCTATCTATGGAAAAAAGCGCTAATAGACAACATATATTGAAAACTGTTGTAAAACTGTTGTCTATTAGTGTGTCTTGTCGCTAATAGACAACAAATTTCGGTAAAACTGTTGTTAATTCATGAATAGACAACACTACTGGAAAAAACTGTTATCTTTTAACTGTTGTCTAATTATGAGATTGTTGTAGTGTTATTTGCTTCTTATATTAAACTATTAATGTTTGTGGATGGGTGTTTTTAACCGGCTTGATGAGCTGAGTTTTATGAATTATTAATGTGTGGATGTGTAATCTAATCTTGCTCTTTCCTCTCTCTTTTCCTCTATTTCTCATGGTCTATTACAATGGGGGGATTGGGGTATTTATAGCTTTCGGAAGCTGCTCCCGCATGGTTGACACATGTCTGTAAGGTGTCAAGGCTGGTGCCAAGTGGCAAATGGCTGCGTATGATCTCTGTTGTCGTGATGGCACATTTTTTGGCCCATGTGTCTAGTTATGACGGTGATGGTCTACGGTCGAGGTTTACAAAGGCGGTCGGACCAATTTACTTGTCGTCAATTCGGGGTAAGGGAGGACAATGGACGGTCAACAGACAGACGCTGTGGTTGTCCGTTATTTATCAAAGGTAATTTATATTTTGTTTTTGCTTGTGTGGTTGGTATGTCTTCTCCGGGTTCTGGTTCTCCGTCTTCATCTTCTCCTAAAATAGTTAGTGAGAGGGAATTTAGAAGTGCCCCTTTGGAATCTCAGGCTGAGACTGAGTCTGAGGATATGGAAGAAGAGAGTGGTTCTAATTTTGATTGGGAGAAGGAAATGTCTGAGGAGCAAAGGAAGTTTATTAAGGATTTGAGGGAGGCTGGGTATAATGATGTTGATATCAGGCGGGCCTTGCAGGGAAACGATGCCGATGCGATTCGCTGCGCGAATCAGCTTCTTGCGACTCCTTCGACTGCGCCGATCGACGAAGAGGAGGTCGCAACATTTGTTGTCGATCTAGAGAGGAGCTTGGGACTAGATCGGGAAGACGGTGATGGTGCCGGATCATCTTTTTTTGAGTCTAGGCAAAGGGACGGTGGTGCGTCTGTTAAGGGATGGATTTATGCACATAGGTGGCAGGTTACCCCTTTTGGAGATATCCTAGGGAGCTTGTGTTGGGTAGGGGTGTTCGTCTGCCTGATTTTGATATGGACTCTCGCGTCGACCGCCTGTCCGAGCTGATGACGGTCTATCCCAATTCGGCGGTGGCGAGTTCCCTAGTTTGGTGACTGCGACTAAATTATTTGATGCTGCACTTGCGGCGGAAGTTCCCGGGAATGTTCGCTTTCATGTTCCGGATCCGTCTGAAAGGGCTGATCGACCGCCGAGGGGTTGTGTCGCGGTAACATTATGGTCGATGAAAGGTGGAGTTCGCGTTCCTCTCCCAATGATCCTTAGAGCTTATCTGCAGTTCTGGGGGCGTTCCTCATTCGAAATTAGTTGCGAACGGTTGCCATATGCTTTGTGCTACCGTTTGTGTATTTTGGTCTAAAGGATCCCTGCCCCAACTCCTGAAGAAATGGGATCTATTTACAAGTTGGTAGACGCGATCTGTCCTTGCCAGGTTGGTACTATGTCACCCCTCGAAAGGGTAAAAAATTGATTGGGCATTTGAAGAATTCGGTCGCGGGTTGGAAGGTTAAGTGGTTCTTTGTTGGAGGTGATTGGGCTTCACCGGCACCTATGGATCAAGGCGATCAACTCGATCGCGTTCTAATCCCCACTGATTATGCTTTTTGTCATGGTACGTTTGTTTGTTGTTTTTGTACTCAAATTTTCCTGATCTTATCCCCCTCCCCCCTTTCTTTTGTTTTGTAGATCGGAGCAGTCCAGCGATGTCATCCCAGGCATTCAGGAAGAACTTGAAAGAGCTTCGTGAGAAGAACCAGAATAGACCCTACGACGTTCTGGTTTATACTACTCAGAAAAAGCTTCATGACTGTGGCTTGTGGATTACTCCTCATCATACTCTTCCTCCAGATCTCAGTAAATAATATTTTCTGTACATTTCTGTTTGCGTGCATGTTCGTTTCTTATATGCAAGTTGATTTGATAATTGTAGATTTTAGCATTCCGACTACTATGGCTGGCGACCGCTAAATGTTATACCGATCTCCGCGGTCGCGGCTGGCGACCAACCTGCTCCTACGACGATGACAAAGCCTGTCCTTCCAAAGCCCTTTGAAGAAATGACGGTGCATGAGAGGCAATATTGGAGGGCAAAAATGAAGGAGTGGAAGAAGTTTGAGGCATCACAAGGGATCAGAACATCTGGCCAGGCGGTCACGGAGGAGCCTCTAAAAGCTCTTGCGGTCAAGGAGGAACATGTCCCTCCACCAGTTTCGAAGACCCCCTCAAAGAGGAGATCTCCTGTTGGATAGTCCATCCCTGCACCAAAGCGGGCTTGTTTGGCGGTGATAATATGGTTGTCTGGTTCCTCTTCGCCTCTAGATACTTCATGCTTGGGATGGGACGCACGGAAGGTCATTGCTTTGGAGAAGCGGGGGGTCGACAACGAGAAACAACTTAGTTTCTTGAGGAATTACCAGCACTCTCGCTCTCCCGATCGTGCTGCTTTTGAGGCGATGCCCCTCTACTTGAAGGCTTCTATGACGATCCCTGCGAAGAGCTGGACCAAGAGCCTGGCCGACATAGAGACTTTGCTTTCCTTTGGAGGTAAGATGGAGTCTGCTATAGTGCATCTTGGTCGGTCTCTCAGTCTGCTAGCGTCTGCTCAAGCAGAGGTCTCCAGCGATCCCTTTTCTAACCCTGTTGTGGCAAAGGCGTGCAAATTGTATAATGAAGAGCATAGGCAACGAATGGTGGTTGAAGAAGAAAATGCTCGACTTAAAGAGCAGCTGAATGCAGTTGAGAAGGATACAAGGTTCTAAAAGTCGCTAGGCGTTAATTAGGCGGTGGACTGGGGCCTAGCGACTAATCGGGGTTTGGGCGGGACTAATCGGGGCATAGATGTAGTTAGGCGGAGAGGAATCGAAAAATAAACGTAGGCGGTCAATGGGAGCCTAGCGCCTAGACGGGGATTAATCGGAGCTAGTCGGGGATTTTTAGAACAGAGGAAGGATAAGGATCAGGCATTAGCTATGGTCGCTGCCACTCAGATTCAGATTGCGGCAATTAGGGCTGAAATGGAGGAGGCCTTGAAGAAAAAGGAACTGGATGCCTTGGCCAAGATTAAAGAGGTCAGGCTAGAAGAGCGGTGATAACACGTTATTTATGCATGTATTTAGGTCGATTTAGGATCATATTTTATATCATTTACGTGCATATTTGACCGGCATTTAGTTATATTAATAATATTTGGGTCATTTGACGTGTTTTGACTTGTTTTAAGGTATTTTGAGCATTTTCAGGCTACCGGACGAGGAAACAAGTTGGAAAAGAGTGAAAACCGGCCCAAAAGAGTGAGAACCGTCGAAGAACCGGTCCAAACCGGTCCGAACCGGCCTGAACCGGTCCAGGAGCAAAACCGGGCAAGAACCGACACGGCCGCGTCACAAAGCAACACGGCCGTGTCAAAAGTGGTCCACAATGTGCTGTTGATTCTGGAATAGAACACGGCCGTGTCATTCAAGCAACACGGCCGTGTCAAATGTTGAGCAGAAAGTGAATTGTGCAAAGCAACACGGCCGTGTCACTTAAGCAACACGGCCGTGTCAGAAGGGTTTTTATGCGAGGATTTCATATTTTTAATAGGATTTTGCTCCTATCTTCCCCAAGATTCGTCCTCAACTCTATAAAAAGGACCCCAAGCTCTAGGAAAAGGGATCAATCATCAAGAACATAAATTACATCATCTTGGAAGACAAAGAAGACGAAGATCATCGAGACGGAGTCATCCGGGTTTATTTATTCTTTTCTAGTTTAATTCTTTACAATGTTTTTGTTAAGATTTTGTATTGGATTATTGCTAGGCATGGATAGCTAAGCTATTCGTGTCCTAGGGTTAGAAAGTAGGAATTTTTATAACAATGTTATGATTTATGTTTTAATCTATTAATTCCATTCTTTATGTGTTTTATCTCTATGTTTATGCTTAAACTGAATTTAGCTTGATCACCTAGATTTAGTAATTTAGTTTAACAATTCCGCTTCGAGAGGAGGGAATTGTTATCAGACTTAGAACATAGAGCGCAATTGTCTATGACTGTGTAGGCCGTGGCTTAGGATCGTTTGGGAGTTATTAGGTTTAATTGACTCGAGAGGGTAATTAGCTTAATTAATCAACGGTTTAATCGCTTCGAGAGAAGGATTAGATTATTGTCGTGCCGCCTAATAAACATTAGAATTGGTAAATTAATAGGTTAATCATATTCCACATTGAAATAATATCCTGAAATCGAAGCCCTAGGATACCTTTTCTCTTTGATTGTTAGTTTTCGTGTTTCCTAAGTTTGAAGTTATATTTAATTGAGTAGTTTAATTAGTAAAATCAACCTTTAAAACTTAGTATCTAGTTAGGACATTCCTAGAGTATTAGGGTATCAAACTACCTAAAACTATTCCTTGTGGGATCGACCTTGACAATAGTACTACACCTACATCCGTACACTTGCGGAACACTAGGTTAGAAACCGACGTGTCAAGTTTTTGGCGCCGTTGCCGGGGAATAGGATTTAGCGCTTAGTTTTTATCTTGAAAAATAGGAGGAAACTAGACTAGATTTTAGTTTTTCGTAATTTTAATTTTAATTTTCGTTTTTATTTTTTTGGTTAATTTTTGTATTACGCGGTAGTTCTTATTTTTGGTGTTTTCAGGCTTCGTATGCTCACCAGATCAAAAGGGAAAGAAACTCTTCTCCCTTTCGATCCAGAAATTGAAGCGACAACTCGCAGACACCGAACTAGAAGAAACTTCGCATCTGAGATGGAGAACTCACCACAGCATCCGAATCAGGATGACGCACTTAATAGAGTACTGACAGCTCTGGCACGTTTGGATGATCGAGTCACGAACATACAGCAGCAGATACCTGTACAGCAGCAACAGTTGCCACAACAGCACGGCCCAATTCAGATAGACCCAGCTGCAGGCGATGAAGATGACACGCCTATTAGCGACTGCTTGAAGCCCAGTCCGAATCAGCAGGCAGGAGGAGTACAACCTCCACCACTCAATGCCAACAATTTCGAGCTGAAGCCTGCACTAATCAATATAGTGCAGCAAAACCAGTATGGGGGAAGTGCGTTGGAGGATCCGAATGCGCATCTGATCAAGTTTCGCAGACTGGCAGACACAATCAAGATCAATCATGTGCTGCACGAGCAGGTCAAGATGAGATTGTTCCCTTTCTCACTGAAGGACAGAGCATTACAATGGTTCAATTCACTAGAAGACATCAGAGATTGGGAAGACTTGAGCACTTCGTTCTTACTGAAGTACTTTCCACCGAGCAAGATGCTCGACTTGCAGAATCAAATTAATCAGTTCAAACAATAGGACCAAGAGCCATTCGGAGAGGCTTGGGAGCGATTCCGGGATCTTATCCGGAGTTGCCCTCAACATGGGTTCACCAAGAAGCAGCAAGTATGCAAGTTCTACAATGGTCTACTTGCTCCGACTAGAAACCAAGTGGATGCAGCTGCGGGTGGAAGTTTGATGGAGAAGTCAGTGAGGATGGCATTCTCAATCCTGGACGCGATGGCCAGAACGAGCTACCAATGGTCGAATGAGAGAAACATGCCAAGGAGGGTAGCCAGTGTCCAAAAATGCGAGCCCGTCAATAATGAGCCAATTGAAAAGCTCACAGCACAAGTAACAGCATGACGAGCCAGGTGAATTTGCTAACTAATCTAACGTTAGCACAACAGCCAGGGGGTCCGGAAGAAGTTGAAGAAGTAAAATTTGTAAATCAACGAAACTTCAACAACTTCCAGAACAATCAGCCTCGGTACAATCAGTACCCTCAGAATCATCAGAACTTTTCATATGGGAACGCGCAAAATACACTTAATCTGCCACCCGGATTTGCTGTTACAAATGGCATGATCCATGACGGTAAGAAGCCATCACAAGAAGAGATCGCGATGTCACAATTCGAAAAGTATGATGAAAAGTTAGCTCAGTTGGAGAAGAAAGTGGATGGAAAATTCATGGAGCTAAACAAGCATATTACTGGGCAAGGGGCAGACATCAAGAGGCTCGAGAACACGTTGGTGCAGACTCAAGCTAGCATTGGAGAGTTGACATCAAACATGAGTCAGCTGATAAAGATAGTAGGAGCTCAACACAAGCAAGGCCAATACCCGAGTGATACAGTGGTTAATCCGAAGGAGCACTGCAATATTGTGGAGCTAGATGAGCATGAAGAGAGCTTGAAGGACCAAGAAGCAAAGGAATCAAGCGAGGAAGTCAAAAACATTGAGAAGGAGGAGGTCAATACAATCATAGATAAGAAAACTTCATCTCCTGTTCTTGATGAGTCTTTTGATTTTTGTTTTAAAAATTCGTTCTTTGCTAACCTTGATCCTTTAGAGCAATCTAGAGTTGTTGTTGTGAAACAGGAACCATTAAAGGAGAGAATCCAAGTTAAAGAGAAAACAAAGGAGTGGGAGGATGGAAAAGAGGCGACAAAGAAGAGACCGAGCAGGCCCAAGAAGAACGCAAACACAAGCATGAAACCAAGAAGAGCAACAAAAGCAAAAGATCCAGGGAGTTTTACTATTTCTTGCTCAATTGGTAGTCATGAATTTCATAATGTCATGTGTGACTTAGGGTCTAGCATAAACTTGATGTCTCTTAAGCAGTATAGACAATTAGGATTAAGGGAAATTAGACGGTCCTTTACTACTATCAAATTGGCGGATGGATCTTCATTAACACCGTTGGGAGTAGCAGAGGATGTAGTGGTAAAAGTGCTAAATTTTGAATTCCCTAGTGATTTCTTAGTTGTTGACATGAAAGGGAGTGATGAATTCCCTTTTATCTTAGGAAGACCCTTCTTGGCGACTAGCCAAGCACTAATAGATGTACCTAAAGGGGAGTTGGTTTTTCGGGTTCAAAACGAAATAATCACACTCAACATACATAAATCGGGTCTAAGGGGTAGGCACAATTGTAGCATTGTTTACACTACCCTAACTGCTGTAGAAAATCCTCATGTCCCAAATAGCTCTTTAATTGGTCAGAAAACATCCGACTCGGAGTGGCTAGAAGAAGGTTGATAGGAAAAGGACGTCCGGCTGAAGACGTAAAACAAAGCGCTTGTCGGGAGGCAACCCGATGTTTAATGTTTTATGTTTATATTTTTTATTGCGTTAAGTTTATGTTTTACGTGTGTTTTAGTGTTTTATGTTTTTAGGAATCAACATGGACGAGTGTTGCAAGAAACGGGGGTCGAAAAGACGGAAAAATCGCGTTAAAAGGAGCAGAAGATGCAACACGGCCGTGTCGCACAACGGACACGGCCGCGTCAAAAAGCACTTAGAAAGTGTTTTCAGCACTGGAATGCAACACGGCCGTGTCATATACGGAACACGGCCGTGTCAAAAACGCCTCAGAAAACCAATTTTTGGTTCAACGGTAACACGGCCGTGTCGGCCTTATAACACGGCCGTGTCAAAATCATCCTCCAAACGCGAATCAACACTGGAAAGCAACACGGCCGTGTCACACAAATGACACGGCCGCGTCAAAAACGATCCAGAAACATCAATTTTGGAAAAAAGTGACACGGCCGTGTCAACAACCTTCAACACGGCCGCGTCAGGATCTCAACGTGCACGATTTTGGAGGATTTCAAAACACCGCCGTCGTCGAAACGATTTGTAAGTTAGCACCAAGGCGTACCACGTTTTTTTTCCTCCAAACATTGGCTTTCAGCCAAGTTTGGGGGAGGGGGTAGACCGTGGGACGTCTTGGCAGCTATATTTCCAGTTTGATTTACATTTTAGTTGATCGTTCGAGTTTTGCTAATTGTGGGTCTGTGTGCCCATTGTGCTGATTTTTATTGTTTCAATTGGTGTTATCGGGTCTGTGAGCCCAGTTATCTGATTTATCGGTGTTGTTGGGTCTGTGAGCCCGAGTTTGATTGCATATTGTTTCCATGTTGAGTCTTAGGAGTTTAGAGTTTAGAGTCTTATTAGTGTTTTAGTTTGTGAGTCATAAGAATAATAAACCCGAAAATAGGTAAAAAGTGAAAAAAATAAAAAGAGAATAATTGGGAAAGATGGATGATGAATAGTTAATGATGAGATGATTTAGATGAAAAAATGGCACATAATAGAGCATGAGAGGTGTTTTGAGACGAAATTGAGCTTGAACTTAGAATATTCAATCAAAATTAACCTTGTGAGAATTTGAGCCTAATTATACTCCAATTTTCGAAGTAATATACTTTCTTTCGGTGTGAATTTGATTGAATATGTGTACTAGTCTCTAGAACTTGCCTTGAGTCTTTACTAAGAATGTGTCAAGTATGTGTCGTGATTTAGGAAATGATCTTAGGCAACTCTTTGTTTAAGCCTATTTCTTTGAACCATGAAAATTGCCTTTGACCCATATTGAAAAAAATTGTCCCTAGTTAGCCCAATTGAGCCTTATAGCCTTATTTATTCATAACCTAACAATGTCAGCCGGAACCTTTTTGATTTAATTCTTTTGGCCCTAATTGGATTAATCAAGTTAGAGGGAGGAAAATTGAAAGGAATTTTGGGTGAACAAATTGTGGGAAGGAATGGAAAATAGGGATATTTTCAAAAGATGAAGGAAATAAGAGAAAAGTGATAGGTGAAAAACGAAGAATGGCCTCTCTAAAAAAAAAAAAAAAAAAGATTGAAAAAAAAGAAAAAGAAAAGTTGTATTATAGAGGAGAGGCTAGAAAATAAAGTGCTTAAATTGTGAATTTGCTTAGAACATTCGGGTAGTCCCAAAAATGTGGTACCCACAGAATTGAAAAGCACTTAAGTTGTATGGACTTGGGAAGGTGAAGAAGTCACTTTGCAAGGTGATTTGTTGAAATTTGAAGAGTGAGGTTGAGTGATTGTATTGAGGGGTAGTCGGGTTAGACGTAACTTGATTAGTCCAATGAATAGTCACTTAAATCCAAATGTATCCCACCTTACCTTAAGCCCACATTACAACCAAAATAAAGACCTTTTTGATCCTTTGTCACACGTATCAAGTACGAGGTCTAGTGTAGACGATTGGCAAGCATATGGTAGACTTTGCATGTAATTCAATATGAGTGGAAATTATTCTAGCTTAAACACTTGAGAGATGAGTGAAACACTTACCCGGTGAGGGTTGAATAATTCGAAAGTTCAAAGTCTCGAGATTAGTTGATTTACGCATTATCACATATGCTCAAGTGAATTGTGTTGCCTAGTTGTTGTAAGAAAAATCAGACTGAAACTGAATTCATCATCTAGTCGCCCTAAACAAACGCATAATCACTTGTCATCTTTGTGTCTTTTGTTATGATGTTCGGGACGAACAACAGTTTAAGTTTGGGGGAGTTTGATAACACGTTATTTATGCATGTATTTAGGTCGATTTAGGATCATATTTTATATCATTTACGTGCATATTTGACCGGCATTTAGTTATATTAATAATATTTGGGTCATTTGACGTGTTTTGGCTTGTTTTAAGGTATTTTGAGCATTTTCAGGCTACCGGACGAGGAAACAAGTTGGAAAAGAGTGAAAACCGGCCCAAAAGAGTGAGAACCGTCGAAGAACCGGTCCAAACCGGTCCGAACCGGCCTGAACCGGTCCAGGAGCAAAACCGGGCAAGAACCGACACGGCCGCGTCACAAAGCAACACGGCCGTGTCAAAAGTGGTCCACAATGTGCTGTTGATTCTGGAATAGAACACGGCCGTGTCATTCAAGCAACACGGCCGTGTCAAATGTTGAGCAGAAAGTGAATTGTGCAAAGCAACACGGCCGTGTCACTTAAGCAACACGGCCGTGTCAGAAGGGTTTTTATGCGAGGATTTCATATTTTTAATAGGATTTTGATCCTATCTTCCCCAAGATTCGTCCTCAACTCTATAAAAAGGACCCCAAGCTCTAGGAAAAGGGATCAATCATCAAGAACATAAATTACATCATCTTGGAAGACAAAGAAGACGAAGATCATCGAGACGGAGTCATCCGGGTTTATTTATTCTTTTCTAGTTTAATTCTTTACAATGTTTTTATTAAGATTTTGTATTGGATTATTGCTAGGCATGGATAGCTAAGCTATTCGTGTCCTAGGGTTAGAAAGTAGGGATTTTTATAACAATGTTTTGATTTATGTTTTAATCTATTAATTCCATTCTTTATGTGTTTTATCTCTATGTTTATGCTTAAACTGAATTTAGCTTGATCACCTAGATTTAGTAATTTAGTTTAACAATTCCGCTTCGAGAGGAGGGAATTGTTATCAGACTTAGAACATAGAGCGCAGTTGTCTATGACTGTGTAGGCCGTGGCTTAGGATCGTTTGGGAGTTATTAGGTTTAATTGACTCGAGAGGGTAATTAGCTTAATTAATCAACGGTTTAATCGCTTCGAGAGAAGGATTAGATTATTGTCGTGCCGCCTAATAAACATTAGAATTGGTAAATTAATAGGTTAATCATATTCCACATTGAAATAATATCCTGAAATCGAAGCCCTAGGATACCTTTTCTCTTTGATTGTTAGTTTTCGTGTTTCCTAAGTTTGAAGTTATATTTAATTGAGTAGTTTAATTAGTAAAATCAACCTTTAAAACTTAGTATCTAGTTAGGACATTCCTAGAGTATTAGGGTATCAAACTACCTAAAACTATTCCTTGTGGGATCGACCTTGACAATAGTACTACACCTACATCCGTACACTTGCGAAACACTAGGTTAGAAACCAACGTGTCAAGTTTTTGGCGCCGTTGCCGGGGAATAGGATTTAGCGCTTAGTTTTTATCTTGAAAAATAGGAGGAAACTAGACTAGATTTTAGTTTTTCGTAATTTTAATTTTAATTTTCGTTTTTATTTTTTTGGTTAATTTTTGTATTACGCGGTAGTTCTTATTTTTGGTGTTTTCAGGCTTCGTATGCTCACCAGATCAAAAGGGAAAGAAACTCTTCTCCCTTTCGATCCAGAAATTGAAGCGACAGCTCGCAGACACCGAACTAGAAGAAACTTCACATCTGAGATGGAGAACTCACCACAGCATCCGAATCAGGATGACGCACTTAATAGAGTACTGACAGCTCTGGCACGTTTGGATGATCGAGTCACGAACATACAGCAGCAGATACCTGTACAGCAGCAACAGTTGCCACAACAGCACGGCCCAATTCAGATAGACCCAGCAGATACTCTAGGACATTCCTAGAGTATTAGGGTATCAAACTACCTAAAACTATTCCTTGTGGGATCGACCTTGACAATAGTACTACACCTACATCCGTACACTTGCGGAACACTAGGTTAGAAACCGACGTGTCAAGCGGTCTACTAGAGAGAAATCCATCGAAGCGGCGGTCGAGGATGAATCCGAGATTGATGGCGTGGTGTGGGCCAATTCTGCCTGCATCCACGCTTACATTGGGATGGCTAAGGTTTTCTCCGATCAAGGCATCGATACCTCTGTCCTTAGGAGGAATTTGGCTCGTTTCTCCAAGAGCAATCCTCATAAGGATGATCTAGATGATGACGGCTGGGCTCTTTTTGGCAGTCCTCCCACTACTGAGGACCTTGAGGGTCTGGAAGCTCCTCGACCTCCTAGTGGTCCTGCAATGTCTTAGCCTTTTGTAATACTTTGTTTTGTATTAATGAAACTATCTTTTGCTTTTCATCTTTTTGCACTTAGTCTTTTGTTGGTTAAACTTTTCTTTTTGTTTCTAAAGTCCTGCTATTGATTAGCTTATTTTGTGCTCGTCCGTGGATGAGTCTTTTCATACTTGTCTGAAGGCAAGTCTTTTCGTGCTCGTTCGTGGACGAGTCTTTTCGTACTCGTCCGTGGACAAGTCTTTTTGTGCTCGTCCGTGGATGAGTCTTTTCGTGCTCGTCCATGGACGAGTCCTTTTTTTTTTGACAACTATTCAAAGGCAAAAAAGGTCCGTTTATTTTTTATTACAACACTTGTACATTTAACTATTCTACTGGTAGTAATTCTTTAGATACAGAGCATTCCAAGGATGTGGTAACTTTTTTCCGTTGGGGTCTTCTAGCTCATATGCGCCGTTTGCAACGCATCATGTCACCTTATACTGTCCTTCCCAGTTGGGACCGAATACTCCTGTCTATGTTGGGGATTCTCATGAAAAGATCATTGATCTGAAACCTTCAAACTTTGACTTGTTTATTATGATATCTTTCTAACCGTTGTTTATATGTAATGTTCCGGCTCTTCGCTTCCAGCTGTCGTTCCTCAAGAAAGTCTAACTATGCTTGTAACTTCTTAACATTGGTTCGATCTTCAAAATGAGTGATTCTTAGAGTCGGTGACCTTATCTCGACCGGGATAACTGCTTCTATCCCATAGACTAGGCTAAAAGGGGTCTCTCATGTGGATGATCTCTGCGTCGTCTTGTACGACCATAGGACACCTGGTAGTTCTTCCGCCCAGTATCCATTTTTCCCAGTCAATCGAGTCTTCAAGGTATGTTTCAGGACCTTATTGACCGCTTCTACCTAACGTTTGATTGTGGGTAGTGTAGAGTGGTGAAATGAGCTTTTATGTTAAGGTCTGCGCAAAAGTTCTTAAACTGTTGGTTGTCAAATTATTTACCGTTGTCGGTTACAAATGAGGTTGGCACCCCAAATCGGCATATTATGTTTTTCCAGATGAAATCTTCTACCTTTTTGTGCGTGATTTTTGTCAAAGCTTCAGCTTCTGCCCATTTAGTGAAGTAATCGACCGCTACGATGGCCTGCGTATATGCTGCCTTGGCTTTCGGGAAATGCCCTATGAGGTTGATCCCCCATTTCGCAAAGGGCCATGGGATGCCCACAGATGTTATCATCTCTGGTAGAAGCCTGATAGGAGGGGCATGTTTCTGACATTGTGGGTAGGATCTCGCCTATTGAATTGCATCCTTCTTGAGCGTTGGCCAGAAATAACCTTGTCTTTGGATTTTTTGCGCAAGGCCTGTCCTCCAGTATGGTTCCCACAGACTCCCTCATGAACTTCTGCTATGCCATATGGTTGTTCGGACTCCTCGACACATTTTAACAATGGTAAGGCATAACCCTATTTATACAAGACTCTGTCCACCAGGGTGTCTCGAGATAGTGCTTTATTGGGGTCATCCATCCCTCTTGGCTTGCCTCCACCCTCATAGCGTCTTCTTGCCGGATGAATGGGGCGTCCGCTTGAAGGAATATCACTGATGTAAGGTTTTTTGCTCCTTCGGAGGTGGCGAGTCGGGCCAGAGCGTCCGCTTGAGCATTCCTTGTTCTTGGTATCTGTTGGAATTCAATTTTGGTGAAGTTTTTAGCTTTTTCTCGGACTATCTTCAGATATTCTACCATCTTTTCCTCTTTTGCTTCGTAGTCACCATTTATTTGATGAACTACTAACTGAGAATCGTTTTAGATTCTTACATTGCTAATGCCCAGAGATTTGGCAGTGGTCATTCGATAGAGGATAGCTTCATACTCTGCTTCATTGTTTGTTGTATTAAAATCGAATTGTATTATAGAGCTCAGGTATTGTTTGCGGGGACTTAAGAGTACGACACTTGCTCCGGCCCTTTGCGCAGTCGAGGATCCGTCGACATAGATTTCCCAAGGATCTTCCTCCGATACCTGTACGTCAGTTGAGGGGGTGAACTCTAAGATGAAGTCGGCCAAAGCTTGTCCCTTGATTGCAGTGCGAGGGGCACAAGTTATGTCGAACTGACCCAAATCGACTGCCCACTTTAGTAATCTTCCAGCCGTATCCGGTCTTTGTAATATTTGTCGCAACGGGTAATTTTTAAGAACCTAAATTGTATGCTCATAGAAGTAAGGTCGTAATTTTCGCGCCACGATCACTGATGCATATGCTAACTTTTCAACGGCCGAGTAGTGAGCCTCTGCTTTATGTAGGGCTTGACTTATATAATATACATGAAGTTGTCCTTCTTGATTTCGAAGTAGGACCACATTAACTGTCTCCTCAGCTACCGCTATGTTTAAGTTAAGCTTCTCTCCCTCTTGAGCCTTGGAGAGGAGTGTTTGTAACAGGAGGAATTCATTTAGTTTCTCAAGTGCTTGGATGCATTGGTCATCCCATACGAACGATTTTCCCTTTTTTATCGCACGAAAGAAAGGTTTGCATCTATCAGAGGACTTGGAAATAAACCGGTCCAGGGCCGCAACCTTTGATGCTAGGAATTGTACGTCCTTCACCTTTTTTGGCGGTTGTAGGTCTAATATGGCCTGAATCTTCCGTGGGCTGGCCTCAATTCCTCTTTTGCTTACTATGAATCCCAGAAATTTTCTAGACGCAACTCCAAACGCACATTTCTTCGGATTGAGCTTCATCCGAAACCGGCGTAGAATCATGAAGGCCTCCGCCAAGTGGGCTACGTGATCAGCCTGATATTGACTTTTGACAAGCATATCGTCGACATAGACTTCCATGGTCTTTCCAACTTTTTGGGCAAACATTTTATTTACCAGATGCTGATAAGTTGCTCTGGCATTCTTCAAACCGAAAGGCATTTTGGTCCAGCAGAATAGACTGCGATTTGTAACGAAGGCGGTATGCTCTTGATCGTCGAGATGAATTGGTATTTGATGATCTCCTGAGAATGCATCCATAAAGCTCATCAACTTATGACCAACGATTGCATCTACCAACTGATTGATGTGAGGTAATGGGAAACTGTCCTTGGGACAAGCTTTGTTTAAGTTCGTAAAATCTATGCACATACGCCAGGTAAGATTAGGCTTTATCACAAGGGCCGGATTTGCTATCCAGTCATGATAGAATACTTCACGCACGAGTTCGTTCACCGGCAACTTTTGCACTTCGCATTCGAGTGCATCATATTTTTAAGGATTGAATCATCGTCATTTCTGCCTAACTGATCGCTCCTCGGGGTGCACGTTCAATCGATTAGAGGTTACCTTAGGGTCAACCCCAATCATGTCCTCATGTGTCCAAGCAAACGCATCAAGATTTTCCTGGAGGAATTCCAATAGCAATGTTCGTTCTGGCTCTAGGAGCTCGGCTCCGACCACGACCTCGCGTTCTGGTCTTTCTGGATCGATCGGTATATTGCATAATTCTTCTGCTGGTTCGGCCCGCTTTCTCTTTGGGGCTTTGCAAGGGTCCATGTGATCCCATTCTAGATCTCCCAACCTAGGAAAGTTAATTGGGTTCTGAGTGTGTTTCTTCATTGGTTTCCAAGAGTGTCTATTATGTCATATTCAGCTCATACGACTGAATGTTGTACATACACTCTCGGGCGTTCACCTGATCGCCCCTAACAGTAACCTCTTCCTCTGGAGTCGGTACATCAAACAGTAGTGGTAAATCGACACGGCCACCTTATACGCCATCAAGCAGGGTCTCCCAAGCATGCAGTTGTAGATTGATGGCTGATCTACAACCTTAATGACTAGATTATGACAAATCCCCATTCCATTTTCCTCAAGTCGCACCGGCAATGTTACTTGGCCAATTGAACGGACTTCTCTTTAGCCAAAACCTCGAATAACTTCTGGACAAGGCTCTAGATAAGAGTGAAGTTGTCCTGACCTGTTAAATGTGCTAAGAAACAATACGTTTCCATAGCTCCCCATGTCCACCATTGTTCGATGAACTAGAGTCCCATTGGTCGTTCGCAATTACCAGAGAATCATTGTGTGGCAAGATGAGCCCAGCTGCATCTTCATTTGAAAAAATGAATGTCTTGATCTATTGGCCTGGACTCGTGGACCGCCCTGTCATGTCCGTGTTGCATCTGTCGCATTATTGTATCGATTCCTGGCTCTGTGCGTTGACTGTATGAGGGCCCTGCCTGGTCTCGCACGGGGTCAGAGGATCCTTGAGCCTCCTCGTTGTCGGGGTCGGAGAGCTGCTGAGGTAGAAATCATCCTGTTGAAATCTATACATCGGTGGCCCGTTCTGGTAGCTATTTTGGGTTGCTTGCAATTGTGTCCTCCGAGCTCTTTTGCTATATTACACATATGGGTCTCCAATCTGGTCCATCATCAAAATTTCTCGCAGTGGATTTTCTTTGGGATCACCACCCTTTCTTTGGGGGAGTACCACGCGGTCAACCGGAGGCCTTGGTGGTACAGGGTTTGCTATCCTTGGCCGTTGATTCCGAACTACCGGTTTTGGTGTTATAAATTGGTCTAAGTTCCCATCTTCACAAAGAGCGTAGAGCTGAGTCATTAGATCTCGGAACTCATTGGTGTTGTGGCCGATTGACTCGTGATATTAGCAAAATTTCCGTCGATTCAGCTTGGATGGATCGGCTTGAATTTTGCGGGGTTCTTTTAAGAGACCCTGACCTTTGATTTGTAGGAAGACTTCCTCCGGTGTGATGATCAGAACCTCCTTAAGTTCGTCCATCTGCTCCTGATTCTCCATAGTTCGGAAGCCTCTTCCTTCCCGAGCTATCGTATTCCCAGCCCTTTTCTTTCCCGTGGAATCATCTTTCTTCAAGGGGACGTCTAAACTTTCTTCCGCCCCTATATACTGGTCTGCTTTGACCATAAAGTCAAAACACGACCGCGGGCCTTCAATCTGGGGAGCCTACCAAAAGCGGGTGTCTGTTTGCAAGTCGTGCATTGCGGCGATTAGTACCGCATCGTCTGACATTCTCTTCATTTCTAGTAACAGCTTATTGAATCATTCCAGATATTTACTCAGTTTCTCATCCTTCCCCTGGACGATCGTTGTCAACCTTTCCTTGGGTGCCGTATGTGTCTTGAAACTCATCCAATTTTCCTTAAAAAGCTCCGCCAATTGGTCCCATCCAGATATGGAATGAGGTGGCTGGGATCGGAACCAACGCTACACGCGGTCACCAAGCGTCCCGGGGAAGACCCGACAGAGTATCGCATCTGTTGGCAATGACAATTCCATGCATGACAGGTATGTGTTAAGGTGCATTGATGGATCAGTCGCACCATTGTATGCCATAATGTTAGGCGGACGCACCTCATTAGGTAACTTGGCCATTAGTATGGTAGACGTAAATGGAGATTTTGACCTAAGCACTAGGCTTTCCTCGATCGGTCACGGTTGTTCTTGTGATCGTCCTTCCAATCGAGCAAGCTAGCCTCTGAGCCTGGCGATCTCTTCTTAGTTCTCTTCATACTGGTCTATGAACCTTTCCCGCGGACATTCTGTGATCCTTTGCCATCGCCAATCTTCATTATGAGGGCGCCGGTCATTGGAATTATGCTCCCGTGGTCAGAGGGGGCGTTGTTGTTTTCGTGTTGGGTCCCTACGACTTTCGAGTCTGTCGAAAACCATCTTTAGAGGTGACCTTGACTCAGCAATAGTCTCTGCTCCTTGCGGCAGTTCTGGTTCTTTTTCACGGGGCCGGTCACTCCGACCCTGTACCAGGCTGACTCTGTGGGTGATGTTTGTTTTGGTTAAGCACCGACGACCGATAGATCCCCTTCTGTTTGGGATCTCGGACTTCCGCAGCGGGTGGTAAAGGTTCCGATATCCCTCTTTGTAACCCTTGGGGCAATGTGGCGTCCCTATGAATCTGGGAAGGCTCTCTTGTGTAGACCGCCCTCTTTATTTGCAGTTGGGCCAGCTGCTGGGTCTTGTAAGTGATCTCACGGAGTAGTTCTGCCTCTGTCTGATTCATCAGTTGGGGCGGACTGGTCTCCCGACATCCTTGGGATGGTCGTCGGTTTAGTGACCTTAGGGGAAACTCTCCGATTTCGCCTTGACAAGGCGTGTCTGGATGGATTGTGTGAGGATGTTGACTCATTTGCTATTTGCGTATCTTGGTGAAACGGAGGTTCAATCCCCTCCTTCTGCTGCCAATTTGTGGATGGGTATTTTTAACCAGCTTGATGAGCCGAGTTTAATGAATTATTAATGTGTGGCCATTTTTTGTTTAACCGTCAATCCACAATTTCCGAACCAGTTGAGCGGTTTGTGATAGGATGATAAGATTGTAATAAACTGGAGTTGGTATTATGTTATCAAAGTAAATTGTCCAAGATACAGTATGAGGATGTGTGATCTAATCGTCTTTTCTCTCTCTCTTTCCCTCTATTTCTCATGATCTATTACAATGGGGGAATTGAGGTATTTGTAGCTTTCGGAAGCTGCTCCCGCATGGTTGACACGTGTCTGTTAGGTGTCAAGGCTGGTGCCAAGTGGCAAATGGCTGTCTGTGATCTCTGTTGCCGTGCTGACACATTCTTTGGCCCATGTGTCTAGTCATGACGGTGACGGTCTACGGTCGAGGTTTACAGAGGCGGTCGGATCAATTTACTTTTCGTCGATTCGGGGTAAGGGAGGACAATGGACGGTTTACGAACAGACGCTGTGGCGGTCCATAGCTGAGCCGGTCGGCAATGGTCCATGAAACGACCTACCGACAGGAGCGGTCTACCTTGGATGGGTCTCTTCGGGTCAAATATGTGTTTTGTCTTAATCTCTCGCTTTGTTATCCTTTTGTGTGCTCGGTATCCACAATGTTAATTCGCATTTGGATTTTGCACAATGTTGTTGTCTTGGTACACCTATCTATTCAACTGCTTACTGTTTATAGTTTTGATAATTCTACTTAATTCAATAGTTTGACATGTTAATTGTTGCTACAAATCGGTTAATATACAGCTTTGTAAATATACATCAACATTTGAAGGTGACAAGCACCCAAATTAAGTATATGTAATATTTTTATATTGAAGTGTATAAATGGACTCAAGCGTCCGACGCATATTCTGGTGCAATTTCCCCATTTCCCCAATCTACAACTAAATTTATGAATTTAAAATTGTTATGCAATGTAATTGTGAACTTCAATTTTTACAGGGGTGAAATGGTAGGTGCTCAATAATTCAGGGACTTCTAAAAAAAGAAAAAACAAAAGGAAAAGTAAGAAAGATCTGCGTCATCTTCTTTGTTCCCATACTACGTAGGGGCAGGGTTAAGTAAAGAAACCCTTTGCGAGTCCAACTTTGCTACTTATTATACATGGAAAACGCGTTCTATGTTCGCTGCAATCTCCATGGAAGATATGAAGAGCATTTTCCATCACACAGCAGAACTAACTTTCCATGTAATGATGATCATAAAGCTCAAGAAAATTTACTGAATCAAGGTCATAGAGATGTCGTCATCGTCGAGGGACAGCTGGGAGAGGCTGGTGGCGGCGGTGCTAAAGAGAGAGCAGATTTGGCAACTCTGCCATAGAAGCCCTAGTATCAGCACCATTGCATCTGATGATTCCAGTGATCAATTTCTCAGGTACCTATGTTCCTTTATTCCAATTATGATAAATGGAGTGACCTGTTATATGCAATTAATAATTACTGTTTGCTAATTAGATTATATTTCAGTATTTCCAGTGATAGATTTGAATCTCTCTCTACATCTCCATCGCCTCCGTCTCCTCTGATAAACCGTCCTGTCTCCCAAGGTTCGTATGCCTTTTACCTTATTTACCTCATAATCACTATTTTAATTAATTTCTTTCTACCGTTGTATCACTACCAAATTAGGGAATTGGTTGTTCAATTTTATGATGTTTTTATCATCAGATTTGGAATAAGCCATGAAACCTAAATCCACATTTCAAGTTTTTCTCCAGTGTTTTCTTAAGTTACGCTTTGGATAGAAAGCTCGTAAATTGCTATCACTACTAAAAATAAGGCTTTTTGCCACTACAAAATGTAGTTACAAAAGATGGAGATTAGTTACAAAAATATTTTTAGTAACTAAATATCTAAAAGTAGTTACTATAGGGTAGTCACTTATAATAAGTTGCAAAAAGTTTTTTTGTAACTACTTTGTAGTTACTAATGTATTTGTAACTATTTTTTGCAACTACTTTGTAGTTACTAATATATTTGTAACTACAGGTAGTTGCAAAAAAGTTTGTCATATTGTAACAAATTTAATTAAAATTGTATGAAATAGTTTATGTAACTACTAGTAGTTACAAAAGGGGTTATTTTTAGTAACTACTTTGTAGTTACAAAAAA
The DNA here is from genome assembly GCA_958295605.1 of Ajuga chamaepitys. Taxonomy (NCBI): domain Eukaryota; kingdom Viridiplantae; phylum Streptophyta; class Magnoliopsida; order Lamiales; family Lamiaceae; genus Ajuga; species Ajuga chamaepitys. The sequence goes on from OY282506.1 coordinate 15,534,076, forward strand.
CTTGTGGCAAATACCCTTTTTTCTTGTAGTGTATTAATGTATAGTGTTCATAAAGCTTGGCTTTTCCATCAAGAATGTCGTGGCATTTTTGGTTTTCCCGTCTTCAAAGTAATTTAGTTTTTGTTTCTGGCAGACATTTGTAGTCAGTTTTCAGCTTGATTTAGCCCTTATTTTGAATTGCTTTGAATTTTCGAGTAACTTTGATAATTTATCAGTCGAATAGTGCAGTACTCTAGAATTAAGTTTGTCATTTGGAAAACAATAACTTGGAAATATGGGGAAATTATCACTGCAGGTGCTAATAACGCTTCTTCTGCACATATTAAACGGAATATATTTTCTGCTTGGTACAGAAGAAGGAAAACCAAGGACAAATACTTGGTTGATGTTCCTGGTTAGTTAACAGGTCACTTGAATGTAAAATTATATATAGATAAATAAGTGAGACTCTGAGAAGCTACTTATTTGCCTTTGTATGTTGGTGAAGAGGATCTACGAGTTCACTTGAGACGTCTTAGGAGATTTCCCCTACACGAGCTACAGGTTGCAACACAGAATTTCCAGAACAAAATAAAAGTTGGATTCATTACGATCTATGGAGGCCAGTTGGATGACGGCTCCAAGGTGGCAGTTAAAAGACTCAGAGACAGAGGTGTTCAAAGTGCAAAACAACAATTCTTAGAACAGGTTGAAATTGACAGCTTTGTTGCACATCCAAATGTACTTCATTTGGTCGGCTTTTGCATTACACGAAAAGAATGGCTGATCGTTTATCCTCTGATGGTTAATGGATGTGTAGGATCACACTTAAGAGGTATGCTCAATTAACCATAAGTATGTATTTGTGAGTAGATCAATTTGTTACAGATTTTATAACAATAGTTGTGTTTAATCGAAAAGTTATATCTAACCGACTGAATTTAGATGTTTATGCATACAAATATCTGAGTGTAATATATCATTATAAATCTGTGGTATATTTTTATGTGTGTATATATTAGCATTATATTTCTGCTGAACCTGCTGAGTCAGTGCAGATAGAAATGCATCACAGCTTCCACTAAACTGGCCCACAAGAAAAAGGATAGCATTGGGGGTTGCTAAGGGTGTAGTTCATTTGCATGAAGAATGTGACAAGAAAATTCTTCATCGTGACATAAAAGCTTCAAGCATACTGTTGAACGAGGACTTTGAAGCAGTTGTTGGTGGCATGCAGTTGGGCATAATTACGGAACACAATGCTGGTGATGTTGAAGATGCAGTATATGGAACAATTGGTCATATAGCTCCTGAATACTTAACAACCAGTAAGTGTTCGGAGAGAAATGATGTATATGGTTATGGGGTGTTTCTTTTTGAGCTAATCACGGGACAAAGGACTTTTGATCTTGCTCGGCTTGCCAATGGTGAAGATGTCTTGTTACTGGATTGGGTGAGTCTTCCTTTCTTGCGTATTCTGTTATTACAGTTAATTGTTATGAATAGTCGTGTTTTTATTGTGTGGACTACGCCCTGTGAATATTAAGTATTTTTGTTGTTTAAAAAGTAGTAATTATGAGAAGAAATTAAAAGGTAAGATAAAATATTCTGAAAACCATCAGAAAATGGTTGCGAAATAAGCCGTTTCAAGGCATGAAGTTCTGAATTCGCAGTTTTAGAGGGAATTGGAAATTATTAAATATTACTAAATAAACTCTTCTATCGAATAGAAAACCTGATAATACAGGGCAAAAAACAACTTGAAGGAAGAAATTGTTGAAGATAGTTCTTTCTCTCTCTCACTCTCTTATTTCTTCCTTTTCAAATACTAGTACTACGCACGTGCGTTGCACGTGGTTATAATTTTTTATTATTATTTAATAAAAAAAATTAATTTGAACATTAAATAATTGTACATTGTGATCACTGTAATGTACTCCATATACATAATTTCATAGATCAATGTAATAAAAATTAATCCATTGAACAAACATAATTTTGAATTAACTAAGAACTAAAAGAATCACAAAAGAGAAATAGAAAAGTTAGATAACGTTAGTCTTAATTAAATAAGTTATAATAATTAATGTTAAAAGATTCGTAAAAAAGGACATACCATGATATATTGTAGAAATATTTAGTCTTACAAAATTTTCTATTATACACGTAAAGTTTGATTTATTCAAACTATTGTTTACTTCTTATTATACACAGACTCGATCATCATTAATATATCTTGAATAAAGTTATTCGATGATTGAAAAACTATATACGGAATAATGAGGCATATATTTTTATGTTTTGCACCAAATCATTGACATTTGAAGAAAAACACATTTTTAATTGTCTCATTAATTATATCATCAACTGACATTCATAAGTCAAATTATTTGTTTATATACACACAAAATATTAGGTCTAACGTACTTTTCTCTAATTCTCTAATAAATAATTTCGATTTCGATATACATTTGCACATGAAATTCTTTACATATTTTAATGTGAGGAAAAACTTCCAACAACTTAGTATCAAGGTGCAACATCCAACTTTTGTCATGAAAGCTATTTTCTATTTTTTTTTTTAATTATTAAGTATAACCCTCTTTAATATAATGTACTTATTGATTTAAGATTGCTTATTTCAATTTTTCTTAATTATTTTCTCAATGCAACGTCGAAATTTAAAAATTATGTGTGACTTACAATAAAAATCATACTATGATATAATTACAAAATAAATAATATTTTTTATGGAAGATTGACTATGTACATAGTATCTCACAATCTTCAATCAAGACACATGCTACAATCTATATAAAATATAATAAATGTTTTACAGAATTTGTAATGTCTTTAATTCCTTATTTAGTTATAGTGAAAACTCCTAATTTTTTCAAACATTGCACATCCATTTAAAAGTCTTATATATACATGATTAAACCACGCATTCCGATTTTATTTTTCTCATTTCATTTTTTATTTAAACTACACCGTACTTTATTCGACGTAATTATTTTTCTAATCTATTGTCAAGTTAATATTAACATTCACATTTCACTTTTCTTTATTTTTCAGCATGTTTTAATTTAATTATATGATACTTATTCACATAGTACAATTGAATCATTCATAGTACAACTTAGTTCATTATTTCTTTATCGTTTATTTTATTCTTTATTGTACCCTATAATTTATATAGCATAGTACATTCATCTATCAAGTTATTACATATGCTTAAAATATATATATATATATATATATATATATCGATTTAATAATTTGTTTAATGTTAGATCTTAAATATTTAAAAGAATTGCAACGATTCATGTCCACTAATTTTTTCGTTTGCCATTTTATTATTTCTCAATAAAATTTCACACCTCGGTCTAAACTCCAATTATTATAAACCTTGTGATTTTTATGTCTCTCTTCAATTTTCTACCATAACAGTTTTTTCTTTGGTCTACTAAAATTACATCAACTATTAAAAGTATTACATCAGTGAGTATATATTTATGTAGATGTGTAAGGTATGTGATTAAAAATTATGTTCAACTTATAGACTTATTTGAATAAAATCGATCCATTGTATAGACCAATAGTATTTAAATTTACACAATATCACTACCAATGCATTTATAGTTTTTATATCTTTGTATATCTCTATTACTGATTTCATATATAAGCTACTTTTATCGTTTTCCTCCATCTTTTTCATCTTATATATATATATATATATATATATATATATATATATATACATAGATATACACATATATATACATATATAAATGACTTTATCGTATACTTTTTAAATTCAATAAAATTCGTAAATCAATTATTATTTTCTCTTGTTGTAATGTTTATAAATGTTACTTATGAAATATATCGATTTCATTCTTCTAAATCATTGAAAATAAATATAATATATAATCTCATTTCCTACAAGTATAATAATTCGATTTATATTTACTTAGTAATGTTCATACAAAGAAATTTAGCTTGTTAACATATATATTGCTAGTTTAATCTAAATTTAAACTGTAAGGCTAAATGTATGCCTAGTTTAATCCAAATTTTGAAAGACTACATTGTAATAATTAACTTGTATGTACATCTACCTATAATATAGATAGTTAATTTTTGTTTTTGTATACTTTTCTCATAGTATAATATGTCTAACTCTATCATATTAATTTATCCTTTGATTTTTCTATTATATTATCTAGACTCGTCTATTATAATTTTTTTCATAATGAAAATTTACTTAGACCCTTTAATATTCATAATTTTTACGCTAGTTTTTTTTATAATTTTGTTTATTATGTTAATAAAGTTATATCTACTAATAATAAAGTCTATTCATAAGTTTGTGTTATCTTTCTTCACAATTCATTTTCTCACTTCTATTCATTTTATCATCATATAGTTCTTATTCAATTGTTTTGACATTATTTTTTATTGTTGGACTTTGATAAAGTGGTATACACAAAAATACATACAATTTTCTAACATGTCCTTTTACTTACTCAAAAGTCAATTTTAAAATATAACTTAGCAATTTCACATGTAAAGTCATTTTATTCTTTCATTTTAGTACTTGCTTCAAGTTTATATTATAATGAAGTTTAAATACTATGCTCTAACACTCGATCAATTCAATAGTTTACACTTTAGTCTAAATATTACATATTCAAATCTTATTTTTCATTAGATAACTTATATAACTTCTATTATTGTTTCCCATTGTTATAATATTGATACTTCAATAATTTAGAAATTTAGGGAGATTATTGCAAGTAGCAAATTTATAATATTCAAATTTAGACAAATAAATTGTTACTATTAGATAAGTATTATTGTAATTTATATTTATAATAAGAGTTGACTGTTTTATTTATGACCAAACACTATGTAAGAATTTGTTAATAATTTATACATAGTAATATAAATCATTGTGAATCATTTACATATTGTTCTGACATATAACGTTTACATTTTTTAGACTAAAAGATTTAATTTAATTTCATCTATTTTTTTCAAAAATTCTTTAATGGCATTTGTTTAATTTAACTTTCAATCATTTTTATATAATAAAAAAATATAAGTACGATCATATGTCAACAATCTTGTGTCTATTATTCGACTATGAAGTCAAACTTATAACTATTGAAATCATATTAAACTATTATATTTTACATATTTTAAATATTTTATCATATAAGTATTATTAATCTTGAGTCATTCATATATTGTGGCAAATTAAATATTATATAATACACTATGGTCGTCTTGTCAACATATTTTTTGTTGTAGTTATTGGAATGAGTATATATATGTTATAGCTATGTACCATACCTAAATTAAAAAAAAAAGTAAACTAAAAAATTATCTCCAAAAAATTAAAGATGATAAATTAAATCAACAAGAGTTTTCAATATTATTCATTGTTCTGATTTTTATGTATATGTTTATTTCTTCTTGTTGCTAATCCTAAAATCTAATAGTACTTTTTCGCCATGAATACACAAAAAACTTAATATAACATTTAGTACCTAAATGTCTTTATTGTATACCACTATTGCAAGTTAAGATTTTTGTGGTTATCATCCTAACAAAGAAGTTAAAGTTTGGAACTATTAAACTCTTATTAAACTATGCTTAATTTTCTATAATTTTTTATACATATATACATATCTTTTGTGTACATTTCAATTATTTAATATTTTGAGAACCATAAACTAAAGTACTTTAATATTCATAATATCTTATATTCTTATTCCTTTTTAATATTATACATTATATTATTTTTTAATTTTTTAATATACTTTTTTCAGTTCTTCATAAATTTCATATAGTTCTTCTAAGTGGATCTTTTACAATTGTAGAGAAATGAGAAAGATCGATTCACAAAATTTAAGAGTAAATAAAAGGAATATGATACACTATAGTTGTCCTGCCAATTCCTTTTTTTTTTTTTTTTTTTTTATGGTTAGTAGAATTGGTATATATATTATAACTACGTACCTAAATTAAAAACAAAAAAGTAAACTAAAAAAAAATATATATCTCCAAAATGAAAAATGATAAATAAGAGCTTTCACTATTATTCAATTGTTCTAATTTTTATGTGTATAGTTTTTTTCTTATTGTTGCTAATCGTAAAAACTTTTAGTATTTTTTTTCACCATGAAAACACAAAAACTTAATAGTTTTGCAAACATTAATAACTCTAAAGTACCATTATTCGAAATTAAAAGTCTTGGAATCATTATCCTAGTTAAAAAGTCAAACTTTGAAGTTACTAAAGTCCTATAATATGTTTAAATTTCTATAATTTTCTTATAAATACATAAATATATTTTGTGTAACTTCAATTATTCAATATCCTAAGAATCATATACTAAAGTAATTTTACTTATTGTAAGTACCTCTGTGCTAATCGGCCTTTCTCATTTCTCTTCAATTATAGAAGAAACCAATTAGAAAAATTATTAGAAATTTATGATGGATCGAATAAAATATAAACAAATAAAAAGAATATAATGTATTTTTACCACAAATAAATAATAATATATTATGAATATTTAGGTTCAGCTTATATCATCAGTCGAACTATATATTATATTAAATGTGATAGAAAATTTCATAAGTTGAGACTTGAGAGATGAATTTCAATTATAAAATGAATCTTACTAAATTAATAAAACTTAAAAAAATAAAGTTACTAAATTAGCCTTAAAATTTTGCTAATTAATGGTTTTTTTTCTTTTTCTATAGTTTTTTTTTTTTTTTGACAATTATATAAACGAATCTCATCATAAAAGAGATAAGAAATTTATAAAGAAACTTAATAATAATAATAATAATAATAATAATAATAATAATAATAATAATAATAATAATAATAATAATAATAATATATTAAAAATAAAAAAATATATATAGAATATGATCAATATGTAGGTTTAACTTATGCCATTAGATGAATTACATATCATATCCATGAATTTTTTAGGGTATCATATCTATGAATTGATAGATGAACTATATAGGGCTCTAACCAAATAAATAAAACTTTGAGAATATAGTTAATAAACTAACCTTAAAAACTAAAATTCATTAATAATATAATAGGCAAATCGAATTTTGTCTAACTATATATAAAAAAGATTCAAAGATATAGTTTATAAATAAAACTTTAAAATATAGTTACCAAACTAACCTTAAAAATTCAAATTCATTAAGGATATAATAGGCAAATCAAATTTTGTAAGAAACAACTCACACTTTTATAATAGAAGTAGATTATTCCTTCCATCCTAAAAATTGAGAAGATTGCACCTTCATCAAATAGACTAGAAAAAAAAAATTGCGACTCTATTTTGAAAAGGGAAGTATCATCCCGATCCTATTGTTCAAGAAAGATCACCTTGACCTAGTATATTTGTATTTAGAATAGCTTTTGTCATTAACCTAGATGATCGCCATATGTCGGCAGTTTCGAAGTATCCTTGTCACTGCCTTCTAGACATTGGTCTTTGGCGGGTCCAATAATTTTAGTTTGCATTTGAATTGAATAATTTGAAATGCAGGGATTTCACATCCATCGAAGTTGTAGTGCATTTCAAATTCCCCAAAACCCTTGAAACATAATTTGAAATTAGATCGATTAATTTCAACTCCGCCAAACACCAACAAGTTGCTATTTATAGATGTCAAATCCATAATGGAGCGTCATTGTTTTCTATAGCCGCTTCTCTCAATGTCATTATATTTGTAGAGTTTTTGTAAATGAATATGATCAGGTAAAGAGTAAGTATGAGAAAAGAAAGTGGGAGGTTATGGTTGATGAAGATTGTGGAGGTGATTTCATGGAGGATGTAGTGGAGCAACTCACACGAATAGCTCTAATCTGCACCAGTTTCTCCCCAGAGAAACGTCCGATGATATCCGAAGTTGTGAGGATGATAGAAAACGAAGATTGCTTGGCTGAGAGATGGGAAGAGTGGTACGCAAATGATGTTTCAGTAAAAGATCACCCGGAGAAGTCCTCGTATTCTGACAGGATACTAGATGATGATACCCTTAATCTCGCGCCAGAAGAACTATCGGGTCCTAGATGATCATGCCATGTCTAGGTAACTTACGGCAAAGCTCGAACGATAGCTACCATCAGTGGGGTTCATGAATCGGGATGGAGTTACGCTGCGGTACTAGTATCCAAGCCGTTAGGGACGGAGCCAGGACTATCGATTAGAGGGAACCATATTTATGGATAAAATTATTAATATTCTTCGAATTTTAGAATGTGTATTTCCCACATACTTCTCATTATCTTTTAGTAAATATTCAAACATATAAATTACCAAAAAATATACATCACAAGAATTTTGAAATAGATTTGAGATTTTATAAATTAATGTATAATTCTTTTTAAAGTTTTAACATAACTAGTTTCCACTCGTTCGATGTACGGGTAGAAATTTTTTTATTATATTATTATTTTTAAAATATAAAGGTGCATCTGTATAATAATGAAAATCAAAATAAGTACTGATAAAATATATTATAAATGACTTGTATAAAATGTTGTACAATAATAGGTAAAAAAATTGATCTAAAATATATAGCAAACACTGGTACGTTAGGGTTAATTCTACCCTACCCCTTGGGTATTACCAGCATGTATTATAAACCATTGGATTGATGTATAGATGCAGGATGGAGGGTTAATATTATATGCGATAATTGTATATTTATAATATTTGAATAATACACTAATACAATTATTTACTGGTATGAGGTAAAGCAATGTCAGAAGTCATATATATTATATTGTTAGTAATATTAGCATGAGATCTCGCAATGGTGTTAGTTCATTAAGCAATTATGCTAAAATATATTATTGTGATATATTTAAAGAAAATAATAATCAACCTATTATATTTGTAGGTAACATCATTTTTCTTTTCACAAAGAAGAGATACTAATTCAATCAACAAATCATTTTAACTATTACATCTAAGCTTTTGACCCTAAATTTAATAAATTTCTTTTTTTTTTTTCAAATTTCTTAAGAACAAAATGATTCACAAAAATTATTATAAAAGACAAAACTAAAGTAAAAGAAATTAATTCTCTAAAAAAGAGTAGATATTTTTTCAAATAAAATATTATTTTGACAATGTTTGGCATTTTTATTTTATAAAAAAAATTAAAATCGAAATATATCATAAAAAAGTAAATTACACTTAAAATTTAATATCTAATATATGTATAATGGATGTCAAATCGAAGATTAATTCAGTATAGTTTTTATAAAAAATGGAGTTGAGCCAAAAACGTTGTACGACTTTTTAATATTAAGGGGAAAAGAAAAAAAAAGGCAAAAAAAAGTGATTGGTTGGCTCTTAATCAACTCACCTCATATTTCTCCCTTCCTTTTCTTCTGTGCGCAAATAAAGGTAATATTGATAGATGATTTAAAAAAATTTAAAAAAAAAAAAAAAAAAGAGAAAAAGACATATCACATTGAACGATCTTCCTATTAGAAATAAGGAAGATTTGAAGATTCTAACAATTTTTTTGGTTTTAATAATAACTTTCGAATATTCATCTTTTATAATTCAAATTATAAGTTGAAAAACTTTGCACATAAAAAAAAAGAATGCCACATGGATATCGAATCAATCTCTTGCCATATCACTATCTTACCAATCAGTTTATGATCGCTTTATTTTCTAATAGCTAAATTGTAAGTGTACGGTGTAGTAATAGTCTAGTGGCAAGTAAGACCGTACCTCACAGAGACCAATGAAGATGATATCATCGGATTACAACATGGTATTAGTACTAAAATGTCGGATAATGATTGGTTAAATAATTATCCTAGTTTCAAGACCTAAGACTATAGTAATAGAACAAAAATAAATATTAAATGCAAATAACTAAATATCGAGATTCAAATAATATAAAGTTATCTTAGGATATTCGAATTCAGAATCAATTATTGTGCGATCATAGACAACCGCACATGTAGACACATATATCTATCCCTAATTTGTATGTTTCTATTGTTATGAGGCTTCACTATTTGGTATCTCAAACCCCCTTTCGGAGCACTTGAGGTATGGATCATACACAACAGACTAACTTCCCTGTAGAAGTGTATATACTCGTAATAGTGCCTAAGAATGAAACCTCGTAATATCTCCTTACCTTTTCGGTTTCTCAGATATATTATGACGTGTGTTGTTTAGATATCAATATCCTCACCGTTTAGTATATTGGATATATGATGCATGAGTGTTAAACTAGGTGATCAGGCTAATCTGACATGAATCGTGACGTAACACTTGAATAACAACAAAACATATAGAAATTAAAGATAACATATAAACATCTACGTATTTTAAACCCTAAGATATAAACCGACTACTACAATTATCATAAATAACACCATGTTCATCACAATAAACAAGAAATAGAGTAAGAGATACTACAGTTTGTCGATGAAAATGATAGGATGAATCTTCTTTTTTCTTCCTCGACTCCCTAACTATACTTTAAAAACTAATGTTCATACTAAATACTATATATGATAATGTATATGATGATTAACTAGATATGTAGGAGTACACAATATTATGTTAAAGTATGGATCAAATCAGATAAAACTCTTTCACTCTTTCTATTCGTCTCGTTTTCTCCAACGATGGCATTTTGCACGACTAGGCAAGAATTCTGTCCGATCAAGCAAATGCTCCACGACACAAGCACAAGAAGCTGATATCAATGCATGACTGGGCAAGATTCTTATCCGGTCGAGCAAATGCTTCATCCGTTATCTAGTATATTCTAACAAAAAATATAAACATGTTATTATCAAAACTTTCCTACATATCAATTTTTCTCTCGATCAATTACTATCTCTCTTGCTCACTTTTATTTCTTCTCTCCTTCACTCAAATAGTCCAAGTTATAGAAAAAACTAAAATAAGTTATGAGCTCGAATTAAAGCTATCAAAATCCAATAAAGGCTCAAAGTTGGCTGACTAAGGATAAAACATTATTTTTTGTACGAATTTTTTGGCTAAAGTAGGCTAAAATATAATATAAAAAATGTCTAAGACCATTTAAAAACTATATACAAAAGACAATTTAAAATAGACTCAAGGCAAGTTTTAGAGATACATTATGATATGACCAACGAAACACACAAGAAAAAACCAATTTATTACTCCAAAAATTAGAGTATTAGTTATGACTCAAAACCTCACGATTTTTTGATCACCCCGTAAAGAAATTAGCTTAATTTCATCTCCTTATGTCCATCTATGTCAAACCATGTTTATATATCAGTTTTAAATAGAAAAATGGCTCATGACGAGCTCGTGACCAAAATCCTTTTATTACGCAGACAGAGTTATTAATCTCACGCCTCTTTGACACCCTATTCCTAATTAAAGAAACTAAACATGCATAACATAAAATAAATCCACCCTGCGAACTTAATAATCCAAATTTTACATATTCAAACTATCTATTACAGGTCGGTACAACTAAACAAAAATAAACAAAAAGATTGAAAAGTAAACAATCATAGAAAAAAGATTAAAGAAAAACAAAACTGTCCACGGGTGTACCACTCTATCCTCCTTCCCCAAACTTGTTTTTTGAACAAGTTTGTACGGACAAGTGGTACACTACGGGTGAACTTACAGAACAAAAACTACAGAGGTGGAGTAGGAACCCAATATAATGCTTTGTTCGGCAGTGCAAATGTCTCAGTGTTTACCTGGCCTTTCTGCAGAAGTATTTGCTCAATCGGGCAATAATTTTTTCGGTTCGTGCATTTGCTCCTGTGAGTTTGTATTTCTCCATGTGCAATCATTCCGTTTGTTTTGCTCTGTTGTTGCTCATGATCTTGTTCATTCTCCAAATCTTGTACTTGGATTGCTATCCTCGTCGTTTTACTTACTTTTTCAATTAATTATAAAACTGAAGAAAAATATAAAAAGTGGAAATCAACACTAATGGAATGCAAAAATTAAAAACTAATGGGTTGCCCCCAGTCAGTGCTATGTTTTATGTCAATAGCTCGACGCTCTTACCGTATTTTCAGTCAATCTTTAGAGTGATGCAATGCGTCTCTTTTATTTGATCCGAGTGGTAATACTTTTTTATTCTTTGACCAGTAGCTATAAAAGTTAGCCATTCGAAGTAAGTAATTCAACTGACTCGTTTGTAAATACTTTGTGAATCACAAATGGTTCTGTTCATCTAGATTTAAGATTTCTCGGAAATAGTTTCAACCTTGAATTGAACATTGCCATTTTTTCTCCTAGCAGTAAGTCTTTCCTGTTAATTAAACGATCATGAAAGCATTTGGCTCATTTCTTGTATATTTTAGAGTTCTCATAAGCTTCATTATGGAATTCTTCCATTTCATTCAACTAGAGAACTCTTTTTTGACCTATTGCTTGGAAATTAAAAATCAATTTGTTTACAACCCAATATGCTTTATTGAACACTCCATAGTTTACGTGGTTTTTTAGGCACATATTCATAGCTAAAATAGTGCATTATTGCGTAAATTAGTACTTTCCGACCTACGCACGTTTGCATATGTTTTGCGGATTTCACTTGTACATTGGTTTTGTAGTGTTTTCAGTATAAAACAGTGTATATTTGGAATTAATGGTGAAATCACAAGTCAAAACGGATAAAAGAACGCTTGGGAAGAGGGAATTAAGGAATTGAGCTAAAAATAGCTTTTGGATAGGTCCAATATGGAATGGAGAAGCTCAAAAGATAAGCTAAAAAGAGAAGAAAAGCGAGCAACATTTGCTCGACTAAACAAGCTAATGTTGTGTTCGTGCAAAGCCTTACCGAGAGCACAGGGCTAAAACGACAAGCATATGCTCGATCGAACAAGCAAGTGGTTCGGTCGTGCACCCTGCAAAAATTAGAAAAGTTCGCAGATGAAGATCATTTGCTCGACCAAACAACTTAGTGTTTCGGTCATGCAAAGTTTTGTTATTTATAATGGCTGACGCATTTTAGAGGCTTTTATCCGAATTAATCCCGATATGAACCTATTTTGGTATACTCCTACAAATACTTAGCCTTACGAATTATTGAGACATCACTTTTACTTTATGTTTTCAGTAATTATAAATACATTCATAGTTTAGGGTAGTTTTATGAGCAGTTTGCCAAGGAGCCGAAGAAGACGACAAAGATTCTTCCGCCGAAAATTGATCGGTGATTGTAGTGTTCTGACTCTTGTTTTAATTCGATTTTTATTATTTGTTGAACAATGACGTTATTTATGAAATTTCTAATTTTTCTTTATTCTTCCATAGAGTAGTCGTATTACAGCTTAGGATTAGAAAATAGGTTTTAGTTACGAATGTGAATGTTTAGATGTATGCTATAAATATGTGTTTTTGTTGTAATTTGATTTATTGATAATTTATTGATGTTAGAATAAACTGATCAAGTAGCCTAGCACTCTAGAATCACTTACCCAAAATAGGACCGGAATGCAAGGGTATTGATGGTCAAACTACACACAACATATATAATATATACTGAGAAACCGGTTGGGTAAGGTTATATGGCAGAGTTATTTTCTAGGTTTGTTTAGGAGTTATAGGCACTTCAACTGAGATGATTGACTATTTTTTATAATACACACCTTAGGCATTTCGGAAGGAGGTTTAAGATGTACCATTGCGATGCCCCATAACAATAAGACATGAAAAATATAGTTATATATATGCAGTTACATGTGCGTTTGTCTATAATCGAACAATAGTTAATTTTGAAATCTATATCCTAAGATAGTCTTTATTAGTAGATAATCTTTGTTTAGTACTTAATTGTTTGTTAGTTGACAAATTACTTAATAGTTATTCACTTGCTATTGTTGTAGGGTGTAGATACTTAATAAATAGGATAACACCGAATCAATCATCTATTTGACCCGCCTAAATCTTTGAGTACTAGGATCACTGTAGTACTTTGATTATGTCAAATTCATAAGTCCTTGTGGGATACGACATTGCTTGCCACTAGCTGCTACTACACCGTTCACTTGAAGTTTAGCTGGTAGAGATTAGAGTAATCATTCATGTCCCAATTCTACCAGAAAATGACATGACTTCCCAAAAACTAACTGGTATGGAGACATGTTTAACAGTGTTTTGTATGTCGTTCGATATGACTAGAATGCACCATCTAGCTTTAAGGACCACTCATATCTGTTAGCATTTAATGTTTTCTCGAATATTTGCTTGATTTTTCAGTTTACTAGCTCTACTTGCCCATTTGCTTGCGGATGATAAGTTGTTGAAATTTTATGCTTTACCCCATAGTTGGTCAGTAAATTTTCCAGAAGCTTATTACAAAAATGTGTGCCCCCATTGCTAATTAATGCACGAGAGTTCCATATCGTGTTATAATATTCTTCTTTAAGAATCTCAATACAACTCTAGCATCATTTGTTTGGGTTGGATTTGCTTCCACCATTGTGAATCATAATCCACTGCTAAAAGTAAGTACTGATATTAAAGAAAGAAAAAAAAAAAAAAAAAAAAAAAAGTCTATCCCACATACATCGAATAACTTAACTTCCATTCCGTTCGTTCTTGGCATCTCATTTCGTTAGGAAATTCCCCCATCCTTTGACATCGATCACATTGTGAGACAAATGCATAACAGTCACTATATATTGATGGCCAATAAAAATGACTTTGAAGAATCTTTGGCACCCTACAATTTACTGCGAAGTGTCGCCCACTTTTTGATGTATGGCACTTCCTCATTATACCTTGGCACTCCTCTTATGGCACGCATCTTTGAATTATCAGATCCCCACAATGTCTGTACAAATATGGTTAATCCCACATGTAGAACATTATGTCATGTTGGAAGTTATTCCTTTGGTAGTATGACATATCAGGTGGCGTTACTCCTTGAACAAGATAGCTTACATAACTTGCATGCCACGGGAGTAGTGTTTGTGCTACCATAATTCATTCATCTGGGAATGTTTCTGTTATTAGGATTTCTTAGTTTTCTCTTTCTACTAAATTCTCCAACCTTGATAGATGATCAACAACAACATTCTCGCATCCTTGTGTCAAATTCCTGCAACAACAGTATCTATCGGATTAAGCGTGGTTTTGCATCTTTCCTAGCAAATAGGTACCTTATATTTGCATGGTTAGTATACACTACTGTCTTTGTTCTGACAAGATATGATCGAAATTTGTCAACATCATACACAAAGGCGAGCAATTCTTTTTAAGTAGTGGTGTAATTTTGTTGAGCTGGATCCAGTATTTTGCAGGCATAATAAATGACATGGTGTAGTTTTTCTTTCTTTTGTCCCAAAACAGCTCTAACTGCTATATGACTAGCATCACACATTAGTTCGAATAGTTGCGACCAGTCAAGAACTTTGAGTACAAGTGCACTTACCAATGCTTTCTTCGGAACTTCAAATGCCTGTAGGCACTCTTCAAGTGTTATATCTTTCTAAAGTAAATAACAAAGATGTTTTGTAATTTTTGAGAAATCTTTTGTGAATCTTTTATAAAAAACCTGCATGTCCTAAGAAACTTCTTACTTCTTTAACACTTCTTGGTGGTGGCAATTTTCTAGTTGCTACTATCTTAGCTCTATCCACCTCTTATCCTGCAGAAGACACTCTAGGCCCTAGAAAAATCCCGTCTCTAACCATAAGGTGACATTTCTCCTAATTCAAAATCAAGTTTGTTTCTTCACATCTTTACAAGATGAGTTCTAAGTTTCCTAGACAATTTACAAATGATGAACCAAAAACCGAAAAGTCGTCCATGAATACCTCCATTACATTTTCAATTAATGAATGAAAAATAATCATCATGCACCTCTGAAATGTAGCTTGAAGTACACAATCCAAATGGCATTCTTCGAAAAAGCAAATGTGCCATATGAACATGTGAATGTCGTTTGCTCTTGGTCTTTCTGGTGCAATCATAATTTGATTATATTCAAAGTATCAAGTAAGAAAATGGTAATATTCATAACCGGCTAAAATCTATCAATAATTTGATCTATAAACAGGAGAGTGAAGTGATCTTCGGGTTGCTGCATTAAGTTTTCTATAATCTAAACACTCTTTCCATCTATTACGACCCTATTTTCTATTATTTCATCATATTCATCTTTAATCACTGTCATTCCCCCTTTCTTGGGGACAACTTGAGTGGGGTTACCTAATTACTATTAGAAATAGCAAAAGCTATTCCAGCATCCAACCATTTTCATGCTCTTTTTTTACTACTTCCTACATGATTGAGTTAAGTCTTCTTTGATTTTGCACACATGGTTTATGAGATTTTTCCAATAAAATTTTATGCATGCATATTGATGGGCTTATATCCTTTAAGTCAACTGTTGTCCATCCTATAGCAGATCTATATTTTTTTAGTACTTCCAATCATTTTTCACATTTCTCATTAGAAAGATAAGCAGATATAATCACATGATACGATTTATTTTCACCAAGAAAAATATATTTTAGTACTACATGGGGGACCTCATTCACATTGTTTGACTTACCCTTTTTGTTTCCTTTAATTTCTGAAAATTTATTCTTTCTTTGGTATTTTCGGCAAAACATCTAAAACACTAACACATTGCATTAAGTTAGTATCAATATTTTCCTTTGCATCCCTTCAAAACAGAGAATTAAGCATGGATCTAAATGATCATTAGAGGTTATTGTTATGTGGTCGTTGATCTTCAATGACATTTATGGCGCTGCATTCTTCTACTTCAATATCCATCAAATAACAGAAACAGAAACAATTTCTCATTTTATGATATCTTACAATATAATAATAAAATGGAACAGCGGAACACTCTACAAGTTTTGTGCACATTTTTAACAACATATAAGAAAAATTGTGTAGCTAGCTAACACATGGAAGCACTTGCGGCGTTTTTCGCACATTATGCACATGCCCATCATGCACATGCCCATCGAAAAATTGAATTCTAGTGAAAATTAATTACTAATCAAAAGACAAAATACTTTTGACAGGGTTAACTGTGATATTTTATTATATGAAAAATTTCTGAGAAAATTAATTTTCTGGAAAAAATAATATGATGCACTTGACTTTTACTTTTTGACATCTTTAAAATTTTGAAGTTGTTTAAATTGTTTCTTTTGTGGAGAAATTAGTAAAACTAATATGTAATTAGTTGGCGTGCACTTTAATAATGTGTAAAAAAATTATATACATTAATAAAATTAAAGTGGTTTATTTATTGACTTAGTTTTGCCAAAATAATGTTAATCTTGTGTAACTATAGGTATATTAGTTTAACAAAAGTTGGTATGTACATTACATTTTAAACGTAAAATATTTTATTTAGATAAAGTTTAAAGTACTAGGGATTATATTATTATGTAGTTTTGTTAGACATTATTTTTAGTTATTGTATTTTATATAATTAATTTATATCATTGTTATTTCATTAAAATATTTAAAGTTAAGTTCAAATATTATAATTTTCGTATAAATTGTTAAATAAAACATAATAATTAAATTCAATAAAATCTTTTAAGCTATAACAATATAAGCTTAAATATTTATGCGAATTTCTATTTATGTTTGTCATAATTTTATAAGTTTTTCATAACATGTTCCTAATATCTTATAATTAGAAAGTAAAATATCATAAATACATATTAAAATAAAGTATATCCTTATAAAAATAAAATGTATTTCACGATATATTATACGTAATTCTATTTATATTCGAAGAATATATATAAAAAAAAAAACTATACTATTATTTCTTACTTCTCATATTCACTCTTTTTTCTTTATTTTTTTCCTCTCGAGAAAAATGTACCAATAGGCCCTCCAACTTTTAACTAAGGTTCAAAGTAATAGCTGAACTATTATTTTGTTCAATAAACGCCTGAACTTTTGAATTGGACCAACAAACACTTTAACTTTTTTATTTCCATCAAATAGACACTTCCGTCAACATTTTGAGTTGACACCATTAGTTTATGTTGATTTAGCGTTGTTGTCCCAATTCTCTTTGTACAATTAACTCGACAATCTATCCACTGGATTTCTCCGACTTGTTCAACCTGACCATCACCTCCTCTCCTCCTTCCTCCTCCTCGTTCTTCCTTGATGACCCATAAATTGTACACCATGTCTACCATTCCTTTGTGGTCTATTCTCTGTCTCATTCTCTACAAGTGGCTTCCAACCTTCGGTCCAGGTGAAAGTGATGAGCTCTGCTACTCTTCTTCTGATGATATTACTGGCATCGTTTAGAAAGATGAAGACCTTGAGGATTGTATTAGCCGAGATAATGGGGCGGAGGAGGTGTGTCTGTGTGCAAGGAGTTAAAATTTAAAAGATGTCTTCTGAGTATTTTGATATATATATATATATACACATATATATAAATAGTTATGTAAAAAAGTTTATAAATTATGATGTATTTTTGTAGTGCGAGTGGTTGTAACTTGTAAATCCACGATTGCAAATCTGACCCTGCAAATGAATTGGGCCCTATGGTGCGTAATCAATGGAAACTAACGATGTTAACTCAAAATATTGATAAAGGTGTCTATTTGATGGAAATAACAGGTTAAGGTGTTTATTTTACTGAGTTCAAAAGTTCAGGTGTATTATTGGACAAAAATAGTTCAGGTGTAACTTGAGCCTGGGCTAAAAACCTAAAAGTTGGAGGGCCTATTTATACTTTTTTTCCTTTTTCTCCCTTTCTCCAACTCTAGAGTCCAGTCGAAAGTTAAACTCAAACGAAACAATATATCTGAATAATTATTATATATTATTTAATAATTGTTTAGTCACATAAGAACATATTTTGTTTTGATATATACTTTAGAACAACAACCTAAATTATATTTGAGGAATGTTTCGATATCTCGACTTATTGGATAGTTATGTTAGAATGTCACAAATATATAATACTAAAATCACCCATGATATAATCTTTATAACCTAATTAATCATAACCCACTTTTCCTTGTTTGTACTTTCTCATTCTAGTTCTATCAAATCTAGTAGGTCGGTAGATCCTTCTTAACATTCACATTTACCTATCGTCATTTTGTTCATGTTTATATTTAATCAATCAAGATTCTTATTATAATCATAAAGCATATAAGAAACATTTTTTTTTTCTATTCAACATGCTTGAATATTATATATAAGACATGCTAATAAATTTCAATATTTTCATGGATGATAGACTATAGAGATACAATTATCTACATTCCCCAGCATTAATATTTGTGCATTATTACTAAATTAAGTATTATACAATTAGTATTTTTTTACTTCTAGTATGACACTTTGTGGTTGTTATGTATCTCTCTATATATTTAACTTGTCATTTACTTATTCTTTAAAGAAAAGAGGATCAACACTTTTTTCACAACTAATTGTACTACTCTGAAAATTATCATTTCATCCATCTCAACCAAAAAAAAAAAAAAAAAAAAAAAAAAAAAGTCATGTTTGTATAACTAAAATGGGTCATGTTTGCAAAACTAAACTTTGTTGGACCTTCAATATTTAAATGTCTAATTACTATAAATAAGGGATATACATAAAATCTATAGGATTAAGTTAACTATGAAGACAAATTATATTTTTTTATAAGAAACATAAATTCTGTTGCAACAAAAAATGTGTGAAGGATGACAGATCCCACACAATCAGTACATCTGTAGATACTATCCGTTAAATAATATTATTAACCCTAAACTGATTTATTTGAAGGCTAAACTATGAAGGCTGTTGAACCAAAAATTGGTTTCTAGGCATGATTTTGACGCAGCCGTGTCGTTTTTGTGACACGGCCGTGTTGCATTTGAGTTGAATTGGATGCAGCCGTGTTGATTTGGTGACACGGCCGTGTTACTTTCCAGACGATTCCCCACGTTTGACTCTAGTTTTGACACGGCCGTGTTGCCAAGTGACACGGCCGTGTTACTCTGATTTCCTTCCTCATGCGATTTTTTTTGTCTTTTCGACCCTCGTTTCTTGCACACTCGTCCATGTTGATTCCTAAAAACATAAAACACTAAAACACAAGTAAAAACATGAAATTATCGCAATAAAAATAAACATAAAATGATAAACATCGGGTTGCCACCCGACAAGCGCTTTGTTTTACGTCATCAGCCGGACGTCCTTTTCCTATCAACCTTTTTATAGCCACCCCGAGTTGGATGTTTTCTGAACAATTAAAAAGCTATTTGGGACATGAGGATTTTCTACAGCAGCTTGGGTAGTGTAAATAATGCTACAATTGTGCCTACCCCTTAGACCCGACTTATGTATTTTGAGTGTGATTATTTCGTTTTGAACCCGAAAAATCAACTCCCCTTTAGGTACATCTATTAGTGCTTGGCTAGTCGCCAAGAAGGGTCTTCCTAAGATAAAAGGAAATTCATCATTCCCTTTCATGTCGACAACTAAGAAATCACTAGGGAATTCACAATTTAACACTCTTACCACTACATCCTCTGCTACTCCCAACGGCGTTAATGAAGATCCATCCGCCATATATCTACTCCTTGATTATATCTCTAATACCCCCTGATCAAGCAAGACGTGGGATGTAAACATACGCGAAGCTTGGAGCGAAGAAATTCAAACGCCGGTATTGGAAGAGGTTTGGTGAAGATGTCGACAAGCTGAAGATGCGAGGGCACAAGCTGAGTATCAAGCTTACCGGTGGAGATGAGTTCTCGAACGAAGTGATAATCAATGTTAATATGCTTGGCCCGTTTGTGGGCAATCGGGTTTTGACTAAGAAAAATGGCATTCTTGTTGTCACACAGGAGAAGAGGACGAGAAGCAGGGACCCAGCGCAGCTCACGAAGGAGATTGAGGAGCCACATAACTTTGGAGGTAGCATTAGCCAAGGCTCGGTACTCAGATTCACAACTGGAACGTGATAGTGTAGGTTTTTTCTTGGCACTCCAAGAAACAAGGTTTCCCCCAAGAAATACCGCATAGTCGTAAGTGGAACGACGGGTCTCAATACACCGAGCCTAGTCAGCA
This sequence comes from Ajuga chamaepitys, assembly GCA_958295605.1. Taxonomy (NCBI): domain Eukaryota; kingdom Viridiplantae; phylum Streptophyta; class Magnoliopsida; order Lamiales; family Lamiaceae; genus Ajuga; species Ajuga chamaepitys. Next base: position 15,555,186 of record OY282506.1, read on the forward strand.
TCCGAATAAGCAACAACCGCAGGATCAGTCGGACTAGTAAAGGACAAGCCAAAATGTAAAGTACCTTTAACATAACGAAGAATGTGTTTGACCGCAAGAAAGTGCTCAGTGGTAGGAGCATGCAAATATTGACTGACAACTTTGACGGAGTAAGAAAGATTCGGTCGAGTGATGGTGAGGTACTGAAGGGCCCCGACCAAAGATCGATTCCTAGTGGGATCAGGCAAGGGTATCCTAGAAGTCGAAGTGGAGTCACTAGTGGCAAGAGGTGTGGAGATAGGTTTGGAGTCGAGAAGGCCAGCCCGATCCAAAATATCATTAGCATACTTGGCTTGACCGACAAACAAGCCATCAGAGGTGTGAGAAATTTCAAGACCCAGAAAATAAGTGAGCTGACCGAGGTCCTTAATGGAAAATTCACGATGCGTGCGATCAATGAAACACCGAAGTAAAGAGACATCTGAGCCTGTAACAATTATGTCGTCAACATAAAGCAACACAAAAATAATAGAAGTACCGCGATGAAAAAAGAAAAGGGAGGAGTCCGACTGGCTAGCTCAAAATCTAAGCCCGAGAAGATAAGAGCTGAATCGCTGAAACCAAGCTAAGGGAGCTTGACGAAGCCCATATAATGCCTTCTTGAGACGACACACATGATAAAAAAATCGAGCATCAACAAAACCGGGAGGCTGAGCCATAAAAACGGGCTAAGTAAGAATGCCGTTGAGAAAAGCATTCTTCACATCAAGCTAATGAAGAGGCCACTGAAACTGCACAGATAAAGCCAGAATAACACGAACAGTGGAGGACTTCACTACTGGACTGAAAGTGTGATGAAAATCAGAACCAGGTAGCTGACTGAAGCCTTGAGCTAATAGACGCGCTTTGTATCGCTCAACAGAAACATCGGACGGTATTTAGTGCGAAGTACCCACTTGGAACCAACAACATTAGCAGCAGGAGGCAAGGGAACAAGATCCCAAGTTTATTTAAGTGTAACGCATCAATTTCCTCTTGCATAGTCAAAACCTAGTGAGGTGATTTAAGATCATAATTAAACCCACGGGGTTCAGTCGAGACAGTTAAAGCGGCTAACAAAGAAGTGGAAGCAAGATGGACAGGATAACGCGGTTTAAATATACCTGACTTGGCCTGCGTTACCATCGGATGCGTGGGCACTAGAGCCGGCCAGAAACCGCAGAGACTGGGTCGTGTAAGACCGGTTCGGTGGGAACTGGGTCACGAATAGTGCCGGCTGGAGCAGGGCCTGGTGGTTCGATGGGCTCAGCAAGTCGTGGACTGGGATGTGCAAAGGATGGGCCGCGGTCTGAAGCAATGGGGCAGGCAGGCCCAACAATGGGGCAATGAGATGACGCTGACCCAACAGCAAGCCCAATAGAGAGTGGGCTGGAAGGAGAGGCAGTGGACGTCGGCAGAGGCTGAGATGTAGGGCCAATAGTGGGCTCCAAAAAGCAACAAAATCAAGAGAAGAAGAGGGCCCAGTAGCTGGAGTAGAGTTAGCAAATAGGGATAACAATTCATAGATGTTTCTACGTCGCCTTGATCTTCAGTTCGTTCTTTTCCAGGAGCACGACTTGTATCGCAATTGTCAATCTTACTCCTCAGGTTTTAAATCTTCGAGTCCTGCTCTTGGACATGTTTTGTAAGTCCTTCAATGGCCTTAGCTAGACTTACAAGTTGTTCTTCAAGAGTTGAAGCATTCGTTGTCATGACGTGTGCTACTTTTGAACTTGAGGAAGAACGAGGAGTGGAGCACGCAAAGTCGTTTTCCTCATTTGTGGTGTTAGCAGCGAGCTGCTTCAGATCCTTCTCAACAGCTTCAAGAGATGACGATTGTGATTGTAGTGCCTTGGACATGCTTCTTGTGATGACCCCAACACTAGTACTTGGAGCACTTGAAGACTTGGAGGAAATTATCTTGACCGTCAGATCATTTTGAGTGGCCATTGCAAAGGTTCGAGGGACTTCGTCAAAGAGAGAGATGAGAGGTAGAGATTGTCCCACTAGGCATGCCAAATTTGTAATAACAAATTTCGTGTATAAATAAATAAACAAAAAAAAAAAAAAAAAAGATTACAAGATCGAATTTCTCGGATCAAATGGATAATGTTTATAACTTGTGAGTTCCTATCTCTAGTTCTCCTCTGATTCTTTTCTTCTATTGATTGATGTCGGAGTTGACTTTGATTTTCCCCGGTTTTGGACTTTGACTTGAGTAACGTCAATTCAAAAGCTTGTGAGCTTGATTTTGGATTAAATGATACTTTTGATTCAATATGCGAAGAACGTCTTCGAAGATCTTGACGAAAGACGAAGAACACCTTCGAAGTTTGGACTTGAAAATGCCGATCGGAGGGGCTTAGCACCTTGATCTCGGATCAAATGTTGAAAATCTTGAGATTGGCTTGGTAACGCCTTGAAAATCTCAAGATTGGCTTCGTAACACTGGATTGTAATACCGGATTGGCTTTGTAACGCCGAATTTTGGTTTTGTAACGCCGGATTTTGGCTTTGTACCGCCTTAATCTCAAGATTGGTTTTGTATCACCTTTCTTGAGCTTGTCATGTGGTTTTGATTTTTGGTGGAGAATGAGACCCTATTTATAGTTTTAGGATGGGAAAACCTTAATGGGCTTGAGTCTGAATGGAGCGGTATGATTGGTCATTCACAATATCATTATCCATAAGATAATTATGAAATTAATTTTATTTAATTTAATAATTACTACAGCAACTTGACACATGGAGCATTCTGATTGGTCCACCATGACTTGATGTTTATCCTCATCTTCTTGGATAATTACTAAATTAATTTAATTTAATTTAGTAATATCTGCATCATCTTGACACGTGGCGGCTTCCCATTGGTCAATAAAATATATAGTAAATCACCAATTAAATTGACTATTTAACTTAGGAATTTTATTTACCCAATTCCTAATATTAAAAATAATCAATATAAAATTGATATCCAACACATATTTTATTACGTGGTGCAATTTAATTGGATACGAAATTTGCGTATCAACAATGACGATGCTTGCGTTCGGCCTTACCATTTTGGGGCGTGTAAGGACAAGAAAATCGATGTAGAATGCCATGCAAATTCGTAAACTCACGAACACGATTATTAACAAACTCCTAACCACCATCACTTTGACATGGAAAATTGATTTGCAAACAAAGTTATGGAAGCGCACAAACACATCAAAGAACTCCAATTTAGCATGCAGAGGATAAATCCACGTAAAGCGAGAGAAATCATCTATAAATGCCACATAATAGCGATAACCATCAGCAGTTAAAACTGGCGCATGCAGGGCTCCATAAATCACAGTGTACTAAATCAAGCACATGAGCAGCTCATTTTTCATTTAAAGGAAAAGAAATACATTTACTTTTCGCCAATTGGCAAGAAGAACAAATACCAGGAGTAGGTAATAATGATGTGATAGTTAAATGGCCAAGCTTATTCAACAGACTAATCACAGAAAATGGGACATGCCCCAAACGATGGTGCCATAAATTAAAACTAGCTTTTTAAAGACTTAGATGACAAAGCCACAACTAAAGCAGAATTTCCTTTCTTAAGAATGTACAAGCCCCGATTACACCTGCCCTGAGCTAGAACCACTACAAGAAAAACAGGTATTAATGAGGAAAACTTAATGACGGGAGGAAAAAATGGTCATTAAAAACATAAATCTTAGATTTTTAATGACGGGATAATTCAAGCCTAGCTAAAAGCTTTGATTTTTAATGAGGAATCCTTAAATTCCTAGTTGTTGATACAAAAGACCATCATTATTACTAACTAAAATATTTACCGTCATTATTGTATAGCTAAGAAATGAAAAAGCAAAAGTTTTATTTTAGTTAGCATTTGGTGGCAGTATTCCCACCCAAATTTTCATTTTCTTTCACTTTTTTTTACTTAACATTAAAATATAAATCCTGATTTTATACTCTTTCACTCTCCTCTAAGAGTCACGACAGAAACTCCCCTAATTTGAGAGAAACCCTTCTTCGCCGAACTCAATTCCGGAGCAATCTTGCCAAACCTCTACAAAGTCTGCCAAGCTACGCCACCACAGATGGATCGAGAAAGGGGTTTTCGTCTCAAAAAAATCATCGTAAAGGTACGAGAGAATATTTTAATTTCACAGAACCCTAACTTCCAAATTTTTAGGTCTAATTGTGATTTTTTGCCTTGATTTCTCAGAAGATACATTAGAAAAGAGGGTGTGGTTTGTGGGTCTCGTGGTAGATATAAGTACACTTGTTCGATTGCACAACTTGTAACCCGCCATTTCAGAATTCAACCCTTTTATGCGTGTTAGTCTCCCCATCAATTCCATCAAAATTATTCCATTGAAAAGGTTTGTATAGTCTGTTCTTTCCCTCAATTTTCCTTTATTGCTTATGAATTTCTTATTTTATCAGAATAGCATGCATGATTTGGTTATCGGAAGTTTGTTGCCTTTTTTCTGTTTTTACTTTATATGAATTTGGTATAACGAGGTAAACTAGAGTAGCAATTAACGCTTTTAGATGGGGTTGGGAGGGTATGATGTATTTACTGTTTCTTTTGCAGATAACGAAAGTTTACTATTAAACCTGAAGTTTGAAATCAACGGAGGTTTGATTCTCTTCCAGTTTGATTGAGTATCTTATTCCTTCATTATGCTTTATTAGCCAGTTTTAAGGAAATGAACAACTGTTAAAGGGGTTTTCTAATTTTTATACTTTATTATTAGGTTTGTAACTTTCATTAGTTCGAATTGACCATAACATAAATTTTTGTAGAAGTCACTTTGTTTAATATATAGAGAGTTGACAAATATATATATATATATATATATATATATATATATATATATATATATTTCTTTTGAGGCAAAAATTATAAAATATTATTGGTGTGAGATGATGTGTGTATATCAGAAATAAGAGTAGATTTTTGGCATAATAATGTGGCTAGGTAGCCATTGAAAATGGTGATGCATATTGCAGAGAATTTAAAAAGAAAAGAAAGTGCATGTGTTTGATGATCATTAATAATAAATAAAAGTAGTCTACTATTGCTTGTTATTTTTTACATATAAGCTATGCTACCCAGTCGGGTTGTACCCAATTGGGGGATCCAACTATCCACTTAAAAAGTGAATTGAGATCAATGGTTAACTTTTATTTGATTTTCATTCACTTTTCGAATGGATGGTTGGATCACCCGGTCGGGCACTACCAGACCAGCTAGCATAGAATTTCTCGACATATTTCTCAAATGCTTGTTCTCATGATTAAGACTCGGTAATTTTTTTATTTTTTTTTTAAATTGGGAATTGATACTACTCATTCTTGTGTTAGTCCGATCTTCTTCGGCTATTACTTTTTATTTCCTGAATATTTATATTTATATTTTTTTAACTTCAAGCTTGTTTAGAAGATAGAAAACAGCCAATGATGTTCTTTTTATTTAGGATGATCAGATCGAAGACTTGCTGAAGATTCAATTGATTGGATTCTTTCAAGGTATGGTTTTTATACATGGAATTATTTAATAAGAATTCAGAATATTATAATTTTATTATTTCAGTTGTGGGAATTTTCTTTTTTGTTAATTATTGTTTTTGTTTGTACCATGGTTTTTATGATTATTTTAGGAAAATGAAACTACACTTTTATAGGTGCTAGCTATAGAGTTTTAGAGAAGAACACACAATATATGAATAGAAACTTACATGATATGTGAGATAAACATAAATAGTTTTAATTCATACAACTTGGCTAACAGAATAGCATAAAAGTAAACATATACATACTTTTTATATTCTCATGTAATTCTAGAGTCCAATTTGTTTTGTAGGGATGTCTTTTTAATTAACAACACTTGCAAATTTTGAATTTGTATCTTTCATCAACTAATTAAAGCTATTATTTTAGTGAGATATGGCACCTAATAAGGAATGGATGAGCTCTCTCAAAGACCGATTCAGTGAAAAATACAAGACTGGGGTTGAAGAGTTTTTAGATTATGCTTTAAAAGAAACGGGTGGGGAGAATACCATTAGGTGTCCATGTGTTAAGTGTAAGAACACGGATTACGGATCCCGTCACGTGGTTCATATGCATCTATATGCATATGGAATCATGCCAAACTATACAACCTGGTATCACCATGGTGAAAGGTTTGGTGATTCTTTATCTGATGATGAAGAGTCGGAGGGCAATGATTTTGATGAGGTTCGAGAAATCTTGAGGGATTTGTGTCCTAGCATCAACTGTTTAGATAGAAGTGAATTAGAAATTGGTTCCACGAGTCAGAATAAGAGTAGAGAGGAACCAAATATAGAAGCCAAGACTTTCTATAGGTTGTTAGAGGAGTCTGAGGAATCAATTTATCCTGGTTGTGAGACATCTAGATTATCAGTGCTCGTGAATTTGTTACACATTAAGAGTACTGGTCGGTGGAGTAATGAGTCATTTAACATGTTGCTCAAACTATTGAAACAAATACTACCATCTGGATCTACTTTGCCTGAATCTTATTACGATGCCAAAAAAATTATCAAAGATCTTGGCCTTTCTTATCATAAAATAGATGACTGCATCAATGACTGCATGTTGTATTGGAAGGAAGAAGAGGAATGCCAAATGTGTAAGGTATGTGGTGCATCTAGATGGAAAGAAGATAGTCAGTCTGGGGAAATTAGAGTTCGTGGTGGTGGTAAGAAGCTAGCAATGAAGACTTTACGTTACTTTCCGTTAAAACCTAGGCTTCAAAGGTTGTTCATGTCTAAAAAAACAGCTTCTTTAATGAGATGGCATTCTGAAAAAAGAGTAGATGATGGGTTGATGAGGCATCCAGCAGACTCTATGGCATGGAAATCATTTGATGAAAAGTTTGAAGACTTTTCAGCCGAACCTCGAAACGTAAGACTTGGTCTTGCCAGTGATGGTTTCCAACCATTTACTCACTCAAAAACATCATATAGCATTTGGCCTGTAATACTCATTCCCTACAATTTTCCTCCATGGATGTGCATGAAGCAACCAAATTTTATTCTTTCAATGCTCATACCAGGTCCTGAAGGACCAGGCGATGCTATTGATGTCTATCTTCAGCCTTTAATAGAAGAGTTGAAGGAGTTGTGGGAAGTAGGTGTCGAAACTTATGATGCATCAACTCACCAAAATTTTAAATTGCATGCATCTTTATTATGGACTATCAATGATTTTCCTGCATATGGCAATCTTTCTGGGTGGAGTACCAAAGGAAAAATGGCTTGTCCTTGTTGTAATAAAGATACTTGCTCCATGAGGTTAGTTAATGGTAAAAAACAATGTTATATGGGGCACAGACGCTATCTTCCGAGCAACCATAAGTGGAGGAAAAACAGAAGTTCGTTTGATGGATCTAAAGAGGTCAGAGCACAACCACGTTCTCTTTCAGGTGATGATGTACTTGCTCAGGTGGACGACCTTAATGATCTTATCTTGACTAAAGCTGTTAAAAAGAAGGTCAAAGTATCACATGAGAAAAGAGGCGACAATTGGAACAAGAAAAGTATTTTTTTTTAGCTTCCATATTGGAGTTCCCTTCTACTTCGACACAATTTGGATGTGATGCACATTGAAAAAAAACATATGTGATAATATAATAGGGACAATTATGAATGTGAAAGGAAAGACTGAGGACAATTTGCAAGCTCGTCTTGATCTGGAAGCTATGAAAATTAGGCCAGAATTGCATCCTATTCGTAGAGCAAATAAGTTGGAGTTGCCTGTTGCATCCTACACGTTGTCTCCAGAGGAGAAGAATCTGTTTTGCTTATTTTTAAAACATTTGAGGGTTCCAGATGGGTTTTCATCTAATATTTCGCAAAGTGTTAACATGAAAGAGCGAAAAATTTCAGGTTTGAAGAGCCATGATTGCCATGTTCTTTTACTAGATTTACTTCCTCTTGGAATACGCGGCCTCCTTCCTAAATCTGTGTGTGAGCCTCTTATTGAGTTGTCCTTATTCTTTCGTAGTTTGGGTGCTAAAACGTTAAATCCAGAAGATCTTGAAAATCTTGAATCCCAAATTCCCATTACTCTTTGCAAGCTGGAACAAATTTTCCCTCCTTCTTTTTTCGATGTGATGGTACATTTGCCTGTTCACTTGGCCAATGAGGCTAAAATTGCTGGATCAGCCAAGTTTCGATGGATGTATCCCATTGAACGCATGTTGTATGATTTAAAACAACTGATTCGCAACATGGCTCGTCCAGAAGGATCAATAGCAGAAGGCTATATAGCGAAGGAGTGTATGACTCTTTGCTCGAGGTACTTGAGAAGCACCAAGACAAAATTTAATACACTTGAGCGAAATTTTGATGGTGGTTTTCGAAACTGTGATGGTGAAATATCCATATTTTCCCAATTTGGACGAGCACTAGGAGCTGGCGTGACTCGTGATCTCGATGATGATGAGTGGGTAAAAGCTCATATTTATGTTTTAAAGAACTGCGACAAAGTCCAACCTTTCATTGAGTAAGTCCAATCATGCATAAATATTTCTCTCTTTTTTCTTTTTGACTAAACATGCATATAAGTCTTTGTATCTATCTTGTAATGCAGAGAATACTCTCAGAATCAACAAAATAGTACACAAAAAATGTCAGATGATGAGTGGAATACTAGTTTTATTGATTGGTTTAAAAAGAAGGTAAATGCTTCTACCTTGTGTATTTTATGCCACTGAATTATATTTTTCTTCAGATTATTTATATTTTTATACTTTGAAGGTGGAGAAGATGCAAATGGAAGATCAATGTACCTCCAGCGAGTTACTATCATTGGCTCGTGGTCCATTTAGGCATGTTACATGCTTTAGTGGATATGTTGTTAATGGCTATAGATTTCGCATTGAAGCTCGTGATAATGGGTGTAAAACACAGAATTCTGGGGTGTGTGTGGTTGGAGATATAGGTAGTGGGGCAGATTATATTGATTATTATGGAGTGCTAACGGAGATTCTTGAAATGCAATATCTTGATGGAAAACGTGTTCTTCTATTCCGGTGTAGATGGTTCAATGTATATGATGAGAAAGGAGCTAAGACAGATGAATATGGATTTACGAGCGTTAATTTCCAGCGTCTTTTGAAAACTAACGAACCATTTATTCTCGCAAGTCAAGCTTCACAGGTATTTTATGCCATTGACAATGCCAATAAAGGTTGGCATGTTGTTATTAAGACTCAACCTCGAGATTCATATGAGATGCCACTAGGAGAGGAGGAGAGCCGTAATGATGATGATTTCGGTGCAGCATATCAACATGAAGAATCCTTCAATTTTGAATGTGGTAACCTGTCTTCCTTGGAACTAGATGGCCAAAATATGTGGAGAAGAACAGATTTGGAACCAACGGCAGTTGACACCCCATCAATCAATAAAAAGAGAAAGCGAAGAACACATTTGATATCCACCGGTGACATTGGCAATACCCCTTGAATAGGTACCTCTTTCTAGCTATCAAATATTGTTGATTAAAATTATTTATTTAGGTTTTCAATACAGTAGATAGCTAATATTCTATGTTTTGGTATTTGTCAAATGCAATTCATGGATATATAAATAATAAATCTACTTAGACCTGATTTGGAGATATTTCTATTACATATTTGTAATAATAAAGATGAACTTGACTGGATTGGTTTGCTTAGGTAGGTGTGCATCACTTGCTGAACTACTATTATATTAAATATTGAATGATGCTTGCAGGTCTCATGAAGGAATGTCTTTGAAGATGATAGACTATATTGTAGATGAGCATAACATTGATATTGCTTCAGAAAGTCTTAAGAAAGTGAAGGTTTGATTATTGAATCCAACTTTATAGTCTTAATACTTTATATCATTCTTCATTTGGTGAATGCCTAGTTATTATATTAATCTTTTACAAGGTCCACATCATGAGACTTTCCATTGCGAGCAGGGGTCCTGTGGAACCACATGCCCATCAAAGATCTTTTATTATTATTTCAATAATGACTTTTTCTTCACTGACCTCAGTTCAGTTAGCACAATCCAACATGAATTTTGAATGTGGTTCTTCCTAGTCTTTTTAGCTTCGGATAATATAAAATTTGTAGATGGTGTAAGTGTGAATCACCATGTAGGTGGAAGTAATTTGTCCTCTGCATCTAACATGTGGATATGCATCGCAGGTTAATTATATTAGTTGATTAATTTATTTTTTTCTTTTCAATTTTCTTGTAGGTTGCTTCAAAAAAGAATGCATCGTAGATCGGTCAACCGGATATTACATTTTGAAGGAACAATCATGTGAACAACATTCTTAGACTTGAATGCTTTTTGTACGTAGATGTCGTCTAGAAGGATCCATGTTTTGAACAATTTATATTTTTGTGTATTTGGAATTTATGGATCCATGTAGATGAGGTTTTGTATATATTAGTAATTAGACCTTTTTATATTAAAAATATATCATTGTGATTATTATAAACTCCTTTACAAAAGACTTTTAATGAGGGTAATTAGTGATTTAATGAGGGGAAAATCTATTGCATTTTGATCTATAGTGATGGGCAATGAATAAACAATGAGGAGATATTTCATCATGAAAGGACATATAATGAGGGGCTAGTGACATTTAATGAGGAAACTTGTCATCATATACATGAGTTTTTTAATGACGGTATTGTGTTGTCATTGAAAATAATATAGCAATAATGACAGGTTCTCATTCCCGTCATTGATAACTATTAACTAGGAGTCCAGTAATGACGGTTCCATGACGGTAAACTACCATCATTAAAGACCTTTAATGATGAATTTTTGACATTTAATGACCAAATTTTCTCTCATTAAAACTTAATTTTCTTGTAGTGAACCGTCTTTGTTGCCCGATTCTGAATAGTAAAACAGTTGGCAGAGAAAACCAAATCAACGGGATAGTCATTTGTTAATTTTCTTATGGACAAAAGATTTTTGGTTAAGTGAGGAACCACCAAAACATCTAATAGGCGAATATCAGGGGACAACGATGAATGACCAATATGATAAATATTCAACGAGGCACCATTACCAACAATGATAGAATTGTTACCCGTATAAGGCGCCGAGGAATCCAAAGCGGACGGATGAGATGTCATATGTGAGGAGGCACCAGAGTCCACATAACAATTCGGAGTGCTATCAAAAATATTGCAACTGGTGTTGAATGCCTGAGCGAGATAAGCGGATGAATCGGATAAACAAGCATCGAGGAATTGCGAACACTTGTCAGCATAGTGTTCACCACGGAACATCTGATAGCGAGGAACATACGGCTTACGTCCACCGCGGCTGGAGAAAGAGCCGCGATCGGCAGATTGCTGGAAAGACGGCCGAGAAAAGGTATTTTGACCACGGGTGCTGGCAAAGAAGGCCGGTTGTGGAACAGTGGTGGAGGTTTCCATTGAGCGATGGAGTATGTCATATTGCTTAGCCTGATTGAGGAGATCTGAAAAGGACGGGATGGGCACCACAGACATCCTGGTGTCAGAGAAACTTAGAAACTGAGAGTCGAGCCCACGCAAGAACCAATGGCTCTTATCCAATTTATCAACGGGACGGCCAATGAAGGATAATTGATCGCACAAGTTTTTAAACTTATGGCCAAACTCGTCGACTGTCGAATTTCCTCTGCGAAGAAACAAGAGTTCTTCATGTAGCTGTAGTGCACGAGAGGTGGAGGCATGAGAGAAAGCCGCCTCTAATGCAAGCCATGCCGAACGGGAGGTGGCGTAGTCAACGACCTCGGACATTGCTTCTTTCGATAGCATGGAGAAAATGACGCCGAGAAGCTTCTGATCAGTCATATTCCAGGCAAGAAAGGTAGGATTTGGAGTGGACGAAGCAGCAACAGATTGGGCGGTGTTTGTAGATGGATCGCCGGCAGCGGGAAGAGTGGCAGGGGGAGGAGACGAAGTACCGTCGACATGACCAAGAAGGTCGAAACAGGTCAGCATAGACATGATTTGCCATTTCTAAAGGAGATAATTCGTGGATGTAAGCTTGATAGGCACCATGTGAATCATGGTGGCAATAGGGAGAGACTCATGAGATGAAGCCATTGGAGAGATGTAGCAGAGAAAGAGATGAGATCGGCGAGAAAGTAATTTTACAGCGTGAGGCCGGAGAGGAAGGAGAATAAATTAGGGTTGACGATGTTTCTGGCGTGATACCATCTAAGATTAGCGTAATCACCACCCCAATTATGTGGGGCGTATATTGATCATATATACTGGTGAATACTATGCGTGTTGTATAATAGAAGGAGGAAAATAAGGAAAAGATACAACAACATAAAAAGTAATACAATTTTAATATATCTACTCCTTGATTATATCTCTACTAATGACCTATTTATATGTAAACTATGGCCCGAAGAACCTGCAAGATATCTTATTATCCTCTTTACTACCTTTCAGTGAGTATCTAAGGGGCAAGCCGTGAATTAACTGACTTTATTGATTGCAAAGGAGATATCCTGTCCTCTGATAGTTGCATATTGCAAGGCCGGAAGTAACATAATTTTGATAAATGATGTATCTCGCCCCAATCTTAGAGACTTCTATTCCGAGAAATGATGTATCTCGCCCCAATCTTAGAGACTTCTATAAATGCAATTCTTCCAATGTCTTAGAGACTTCTATTCCGAGAAATGATGTATCTCGCCCCAATCTTTCAAGGAAAAATATCATGCAAAAGACAATATGACAGAATCTACTTGAGCTAAATTATTGCCTGTTATTAAAATATCATCCACATAGAATAAAAGGAAAGTATGGAATTGACTATTATTATAGGAGAGTGAATTATCAGACCGAAAGCAGGTAAAACCAAGTTGCATCAGAACAAATTTCACTATCAGAAACCAAGCTCTAGGTGCTTGTTAGAGAATATATTGCTTTGTTAAGTTTGCAAATTAAATCATCAGATCCTCTCTCAAAACCTTATGGCTGCCTCATGTATATTTCCTCACATAGATCACCATGTAGGAATGCATTATTTATGTCCAGCTGCTTTACAGACCAAGATTTTGACACAACAATAGTCAACATCACTCTGATAGTTGTTGGTTTAACTACAGGCCTAAAAGTGTCGGTGAAGTCAAGACCAACTTCTTGAGAATATCCTTGAGCCACAAGCCTTGCCTTATACTTTAATGCACTCCCATCATCATGTCCCTTTTAAACACCCATTTGCTTCCAACAAGTTTCTTTCCAGAAGGCCACTGAGTTAATCCTCATGTTCCATCTCTCATCAGTGCATTATATTCTTATGGCATGGCCTCAAACCAGATCGGGCTTTGCAATGCCTCACTTGCACTCCTTAAAATTAGGAATCCACTTCCATCAATCTTAATTTGATTTGTTTTGTATTTGCTCAAATTGTATGTATATATTATATATATAAATTATGATTTAGGGCTTTATTATCTTTCCATCAATCTTAACTTTAATCTAAGAAGAAGAATATTCTTGTTTTACTTGTCTATGCAATCATATTCTTGTTTGCTTTAATATTTTAACAGGTAATTGGAGATGCCTGGTAAAAAATACTTGTGTGGGCATGAAAAACGTAAGAATAACTAATTGACACATAAAGAGGGGCATCATATATTTTTTTTGGAAAAAAATCAAAAAATCCATAATCTAAAATTTTGGATACTAGGGAACAAAATAATGTTGATGTAGCGATAAATGAGATTGAAGATAATGAACTAGTGGTGTAGCAGGTGCTGAAAATACTAATTATGTTAATTATCCAAGTCTTGAAGATGATGAAAATCCTGATCATGTTGATATTGGTGATGATGGAGATAATGTTTTGCTCAGTCTGAAAGTGATGATGATATTTTGGTACGCGATTGTCGTGTGTCGCTTACCAAATTAATTAGTATAAAGAATTATACTTATCCTTATCCAACTATTCTAACTAGTAGAATCACTACAACATAAATGGGCTAATGTAACACCCAAAAAGTGTTACATATATACTAAAATATGTTACTATAGACTTTAGGTAACACTTTATTGGTGTTACATTTGCCAGTGCTACCTAAAGTCTAATGTAACACTTTTGATGGTCTTTAGTAACACTTTTAATAAGTGTTACATTAGATTTTAAATTGTAATACTTTATGGTAACACTAAAAAATGTTACATATAACCCCCTTTATGTAACACTTTTAATTGAAAGAAAAAATTAAAAATTTATCTTTGTTGGGTTTCGAACCCAGGTTGCTAGATTGCAGGAGCTTAAGCGCAAAGTCTTAACCACTAGGCTACAATAACTTTTTTAGTTATTATTTTAAGAAAAACAATATATACACAAGATTTTATTATACCATCAATAAAATACACTCAAAATTAAGTTTTCATCAAACTACAATCTAACTTAGTTTTATGTACGTTATTCATATCAATTTGACACAATATTTCCACTATTTTTTTTTTCATTTTCATCCACTCATATATATATTTATATATATATAACTTATTTTATATCACATTAATTTTATACATCTAGTTATTGTATATAAATCTTAAGACATTATCATTAATTTTAATTACCATAATTTTATGTATTACGACACCTTAATTGTTGTGTTTCATAGATTTTAAATAAAAAAATAAACTTACAAATATGAAGAGACATGACCAAATGTCCCAAGTCTAGGCTCTCACACTTAAAAAAATGTATTCAAATTCTTAAAGGCTAAAGCTACAAGTCTATTTTGTAATTGTTTAGTAAAAATATAATGTGTGTATATCTATATACATACACACAAATAAGTCACAAATAAAATTTAATTTATTTTTTATAACGAATAAGTAAATCTTTAGGTGCTCTAATGAATTGTTATTTTTGTAGGTCTGAGTTGATCGCTTTCACCACTTATGTTACAGATATTCTGTTGTGATAATTAAAATGTAACACATTAGACAAATAAAAATTAAAGTCACATAAGAAAAATAATCCACAAATATTTAATTAGTTTAAAATAAAATAAATAATTTTATTATTTACAAGTGTTACTTATTTATAAGTGTTACATAAAAGTGTTACTTATTCAAAAGTGTTGCGTAAAAAGTGTTACTTATTTGAAAGTGTTACCTAAATGTGTTACAATTTAAAAGTGTTACGTTCAAAGCGTTACATATTCTAAAAGTGTTACATGAAAGTGTTACATATTCGCAGATGTTACAAAAGTGTTACATGAAAGTGTTACATATTCCTAAGTGTTACATAAAAGTCAAAATTTTAAAAGTGTTACAAACGAAGTGTTACATAAAGTCATTTATGTTGTAGTGAATGGTAAACAAGGGTCGATCCCACAGGGAACGGCCAAACAGTTTTGATTCCGATGCCAAGCAATTTATAATTAAATATGCGAGAAATAAATACTTAAGAAAGCAATAAAGGTTGGGGGGACTTGATAATGGACTAACAATCTACTAGTAACAAATAAAGGCAACTAAACGATCCACCCTTGATCATGCTTCCCCTTGGTCTTGGACGATTGATGCAACTATGTTAATGCTCGATTAAATTGTGATTCATGTCCTTATCTCAAGGCTATTAACAAGCTCTAATAGCTTTGTTGTCCCTTAATCTTAGTTAATCAAAATAAGCTCTTCGACTAACCCTATTCAATTTAATTGAATCCTCGAACAAGCTCTCATAGATTCAATAACTAAATGCATTAAACACTAGGACAACGAGATAAATTCAACATAAAACTCGCAAGCTCGGTTTTAGCGGTTGAACTTTGTATTATCACCAATAAATAAATCTATTGTTTGCTACACGGGAATCAGAAATCCTACAATTACGGATAGTAATTTCCTATTCTAGCAACACATTCACAAATCCCTTAAAGGGTGATCAATCCAATAATCAATTCATAAATGTGACTCAATAACAACAAATAACACAAAACACTTGAATACACAATATTTTCGGTAACATTAACCGCAATAATCACATCAATGTCTTCAACTCAAGGTTCTACAATGATCAAGGGTGAACTAAAGGGTGTTAGCCACCCATTTTACCTAATACAATCAGCAAATAAATAGAAACATAAGAAAACATGATAAATTTGAAGATTAAACCAAGAATTTTGGGTTAAGGATGAATTGGCCTTCAATCTTGTTCCCAATGTGTTCTTGAGGAGGATGGAGGCTCAAAAGTGGCTGGAATTGTGTTCCAAAGTAGGCCAATTTCGAATTAGAGGATATATATAGGGGAGAAAGTGTTAGCTCAAATTTAGGCAAAAACGTGTTTTGGTTTTTAAAACAGGGAACCCTACCGCGGCCGTGGTACAAAGTTGGCCGCGGGTGTGGTGAAAACAAGGGTTTTGGGCCCAATTTGGGGCCACGGCCGTGGTCCAGTAACCGCCTCGGCCGTGGTCTTGGTTGGGCTGGATTTGCCCTTCTTCTGGAGGATTGGCCACGGCCGAAAGGCTTATTATGACCGCGGTCGTGGGGCCTCAGTCGTAGCATGTAATGTAACAATTTGGCCCTCTTCTGGAGGATTTACCATGGCCGTGGGCTGGTTAGCCTCAGCAATGGCCTAAGCCACGGGCGTGGCATCATCGCCTCGGGCATGGTCCCCTATTTTTCCTTGTTTTCTTTTTCCTTTGAGCTCGATTTTTCAATTTGAAATCTTTGAACCTATTTTTTGGCCTTAATTCACCTGCCTTGACATGGAAATGAACCAAACACGTCAAATTGCCTAATGAGAAATAAAATGCACAAAACACACGTGAATATGCACACAAAAGTCCATAAAAAGACACTTAAATTGACCTAAAAGTGTGTGCACTACCATGTGTACCATATTGCTAGTGACATGAATGAAGAATCAAATTCACCAATTCCTCTTGACACTTTTTATCCAAGAAACTAGGATAGTTTAGATCCTAAATAGAAGGATCTATTAATCGAAAAACGCCTCAAAAGAGATGAACTAGTGGGAAAAGGTCGCAAAGACACCTCAAAGAGACGTTTCTCTTCAGATTTCTACACTGATGTCACCAAATGGTAAAAAACATGATAGAGATTAGTTGGTGTATTCAATAGCACTTGATAGAGTATTTTGTTTTTGTTGCAAGTTATTTAAACAGGGGCCTCGACGTCCAAGTCAACTAACAAAACTAACAAAGGATGGATATTATGATTGGGGCATCTTGCAAGTAGACTTAAAGAACATGAAGTATTGAGCATATTAAGACTATGCTAGTTGGTTTGAGTTGCGTATCAGATTAGAGAAGAACAAAGTGATTGATCATGCCATTTAAGACCAAATCAGGAAGGTGAAAGCTCATTGGAGGATGGTGTTACAATGACTCATTTCAACTATGAGATTTTTTGCTAAACAAAATTTAGCACTTCGTGGTAGTAATGATAAGATTTACGATGATAACAATGGATATTTTATTCTGCCATCGAAATGGTTGCTATGTTTGACTCAACAATGAAGGAACACCTGGGAAGAAAGGTATATTATATTAGCCATAAAATTCAAAATGAGTTGATATGTTTGCTATCTTCGGAAATCGGACTTTCTATTGTTAAGAAAATTAGAGAGGCCAAGTTCTTTTCTGTAATACTTGATTGTACTCCTAATGTTAGTAACCAAGAGCAAATGATTTTGGTTATAAGATGCGTTAATGTTTCTGAAAGTGCAATAAAAGTCGAAGAATGTTTTTTGGAATAAGGGTTGTTTGAGGAGCTACAAAATATGTTGAAAGTCTTGATCTTGATATTGATAATGTTAGAGGGCATATGATAATGGGGCGAATATGAAAGGGAAATACCAAGGTGTGCAAAGAAAGTTTTTAGACATAAATCCTAGAGCATTGTACATTCCTTGTGGTTGTCATTGTTTAAACTTAACACTTTGTGATATTGGGAATTCTTTTGGAAAAGGAAAAAACTTTTTTGGAGTAGTACAATGGATTTGTACAATATTTTCTTATTCTACAAAGAGATGGGAGATATTGTTAGATCTTGTTGTAAATTGATTAGATCTTCCCTAAAGGAAGAAATGTTTCTTTTCTCTTCTAACTGAAATGCATATCCAAATCTCTCACTAAGCCACCTAGAATTCAAATTCTTCACAATATATGACTCTTGACAAATGTGATCGAAAACATATGATGTCATTGCAAAACAAGACTCACCCCCCTCCTATGAGCATTGACCCTAAATAATCGTCACAAACTGCATAAATTCTCCCTTTGTCACTCTTAAGGTACATATGGTTCTCCTCATTAGGATGGCATAGGTGTCAATCATGTCCCTAAATTCTTTCTTGGTACTAAGAACCATACCTAGCATGAGCGTTGGAGCCCTCCTATATCTACCTATACACTGGAGCTCTACCGTCTTCCCCATCAACATAGAGCCATGTAAACTCCTAAGCTCATCCTCACTAGCACACATATCACTCTCCCATTCACCATCTGCCCTACCCTCTTACTCTACCACCCGCTATTTACCAACAATTTTGGGACCATCCCATTCTGCCTCTTTATTTAAGTACTTCTCAAACTCTAGGTCATCTTCCCCATCATTTCCCTCTTCCCTAAACTCATAATCAAAATATTGACATTCATCATCGTTAGAAGACTGTCTCAACAAGCTTCTTGACCTTCCAAATGATCTCCTTCTTCCTTTCACCCTCTTCTGCACCTCCTCATCTACCCCATCTTCACCTACTTTGTCATCTTCTAAAACAACTTCTGGGTTTAGCTCATGCAAAGTTTCCTCTACCCCATCCCCACTATTTCCCACCTCCTGAATGTACCAGTTTATCTCCATACTCTAATTAGCATCATCAAGTACCTAGTAAAATGAATCATTTGTAACAGCCCTAAAAGCATTATACCTAGCACTCGTTGTATAAACCTTGGGCTCCCTACTACACACTAAGTGTGACTAGCAAATTCTTTTAGTTCCCCAAATTTATACCGAGTTATGTCAACATGGGCGAATTTGCAAACAGCTCAAACCCCCCCCCCCCCCCCAATAACAATCTAAGTCCGAATATATTTGGCCCCCGTATTCAATGTAGAAGGTATAATTGTTATTATTCTCACCTGCCAAACGAGAATAAAGAGGGTACAAATTAATACACACATTATATTATAACCACAACAAAAAATAACATATACTATTCAGATACCCCATTCCCACCCCCAACCCCACCCCCAAAGCTGACAAGCAAAGCTTTAAGGGACCATCCCACCAATTTTTCACAATCAGAACAAACTTTAAAAAAGAACAAAACAACAAACCATTACTGCAAAAGTAAAAAAAAATAAAAAATCTAAAAGCATCAAATAGAAAACTGATAGGAGTTGTCTAACCAAACTGCATACCCTACATACAGAAAACAACACACCAACTAATATATTTCAAAACATTTCTTTTTTTCAACCCAAGTAGTCCCAAGTCAAAAAAATCAGTCCATATTTACCCATAACTAGTCTCCCACAACCTCACATGAAACTAAATAAATAGCATTTCCATTAAAAAACTATTGCCCATTAATCGATGCCTGACATCAGCACAAATCACAAAAATACCCGAAATTTACAAATAGGTTTAAAAAAAACCATAATTTGGTGTAGGCTCGCTGTGCCTCCGCACTTCTCGAAGGCACATGGTTGAAGTCATCTTAGAGGTCAATTGAATCGGAGTAAGATTTACAACAGTAAAAGGCTTGGCTGCTTTGATTTGTGGCGAAAATGTTTTGTTAAAACCCTAGTTAGAAGAAAAAATTGATTTTCTGACTTATTTGTTCATGTTTCGTATATGATTAGTTTTCCCTCCCAAATGTTGTACATGTATATTGTTACATGGCAATATGCAGCCACATCATCCAATAACAGGTCACATTATCCGTTACTTACTTGGTAACAGGCTGTAGCGGTGACGAACAATTTTAAATATTTTTTTTTTAATATACAGAACATTTTCACAAAATATTACTTCCCATGTCCCGATTAAATTTGTACACTTGTCTTATCGGTCCGTCCCACTTAACTTTGCACACCCCTAAAATAGAAACTAATTCCCACAATTTTCACCCTCAAAATCTCAACCCTCAATTTTCACTTTTAAAAAAATTAAAGAATAAACAAAATCTATTTTGTTTTTTTTAATATCATCAATTCTGCAAATTTAACCGAGACGGAGGTAGTAAAATATAAAAAATATACTCCTTCCGTCTCGGCTTATTTTGCACAGTTGATCGGACACGGATGTTAAGAAAAAACAGATTTTGCTTTTTCTTTGATTTTTTTAAAGATGAAGATTGAGAATTGAGATTTTAAGAATGAAGATTGTGGGAAAAAATTTCCTTTTTAAGAGTGTGTAAAATAAGATGAGACGATCGAAAAGAAAAAATGTGCTAAATAAGTTGGGACGGAGGTAGTATAAATTATTAGTGAAAATATAGAAATTTAAATCAAGTTTTCCTTGTTCTTATACTACGTAGGGGCAGGATTAAGTGAAGAAACCTTGCCACTTGCCAGTCCAACTTTGCTACTTATTATACACCTGGAAACGCGTTCTATATTCACAGCAATGTCCATGGAAGAGATGAAAAGCATTTTCCATCCCATAACAGAATCAACTTTCCATGTAAATGATGCGAAAAAGGAACAAGAAAAATTACTGAATCAAGGTCATAGTGATGTCTTCGTCGTCGTCGAGGGACAGCTGGGAGAGGCTGGTGGTGGCGGTGCTGAAGCGAGAGCAGATTTGGCAACTCTGTCATAGAAGCCCTAGCATCAGCACCATTGCGTCTGATGATTCCAGTCGTCAATTTCTAAGGTAACTGTCTTCATTTGTAAAGGAGGTGACCTATCATATACAATTAGTACTTCCTGGTTGTTAATTTGATTATAGTTCAATTTTCTAGTGATAGATTTGAATCTCTCTCTACATCTCCATCGCCTCCATCTCTTCTGATAAGCCGTCCTGTCTCCCAAGGTTCGCATGCCTTTTACCCTGTTGACCTCGTTGTCATCTTACTGTTATGTAACTAATTTTACCATTGTATAATTACTCAAAATTAGAGTATTGGTAATTCAGTTTTATGATTTTATTATCAGATTTGGAGTAAACCACGGAACCTAAATCCATATTTCAAGTTTTTCTCCAGGATTTAGTTAAGTCAATCTTGGATAGAAAGCTTGTAAATTGCTAATAATGTACACTGTTTATAAACTTTGGCTTTTCCGTCTGGATTGTCCTTGCATTTTTTGTTTTTCCTGTCTTATGAGTAATTTAGTTTTTGTTTCTGGCAGTCAGTTTTAGTCATTTTAAAGCTTGATTTAGCCCCGATTTTGAATTGCTTTGACTTTTCGAGTAAAGTTGATAACTTCTCAGTCGAATAGTGCATTACTCTAGAATTAAGTGTCATCTCGAAAATACTAACATGGAATTATGGGGGAGTTGTCATTGCAGGTGGTAATAATGCTTCTTCACCACATATTACTCGGAATATATTTTCTGCTTGGATCAGAAGAAGGAAAACCAAGGACAAACACTGGGCTGATATCCCTGGTTAGTTAACAAGTCACTTGAATGTAAAATTATATATAGGTGAAATAGGTGTATACACTTGGAGAAGTTACTTATTTGTCTTTATATGTTGGTGAAGAGGATCTACGAGTTCACTTGCGACGACTTAGGAGATTTCCCCTACACGAGCTACAGGTTGCAACAGAGAATTTCCGAAACAAAACTCCATTTGGGGCTGGATACATTACGATCTATGGAGGCCAGTTGGAAGACGGCTCCAAGGTGGCAGTTAAAAGACTCAGAGACAGATCTGTTCAAAGTGCAAAACAACAATTCTTAGAACAAGTCGAAACTGACAGCCTTGTAGCACATCCAAATGTGCTTCATTTGGTTGGCTTTTGCATTACACGAAATGAATGGTTGCTCGTTTATCCTTTGATGGTTAATGGATGTGTGGGGATACACTTAAGAGGTATACTCAGTCAACTTTAAATATGTATTTGTTATTACACCAATCAATTACGGATTTTATAAACAAAGGAGTGTAATGGAAAAGCTATAACTAAAGGACTAAATTTATATGTTTATGCATACAAATATCTGATTTTTAATATATCATTTTAAATGTTTTGGTACAGTTTTATGTATATATAATGCATTATATTTATTATGAACTTGCTGGCTGAATAAAACATCTAGGTAGAAGTATATCACAGCTTCCACTAAACTGGCCTACAAGAAAAGGGATAGCATTGGGGGTTGCTAAGGGTGTAGCTCATTTGCATGAAGAATGTGACAAGAAAATTCTTCATCGTGACATAAAAGCTTCAACTATACTGTTGAATGAGGACTTTGAAGCAGTTGTTGGTGACATGCAGTTGGGCATAATTGCGGAACACAATGCTGGTGTCGTTGAAGATGCAGTCTGTGGAACAGTTGGTCATATAGGTCCTGAATACTTAGCAACCGGTAAGTGTTCGGAGAAAAATGATGTTTTTGGTTATGGGGTGTTTCTTCTTGAGCTAATCACGGGACAGAGGACTTTTGATCTTTCCCGGCTTGCCAATGATGAAGACGTCATGTTACTTGATTGGGTTAGTCTTCCTTTTCAGCTTGTTCTGTTATTATCACTACTTTGTTAAGACAAGTTGTTATGTTTTTGGTGTTTTTGGCCATTTACTTTGCATCTCTGAGGAATGGACTATGCCCTATGAATGTTAAACATTTTTATTCTTTGGGATTAGTGATTCTGTAAAAGGATCTTGAAAATCCAATATAAGGAAGAAATTGTTGAAGTTAGTTGTTTTTTCCCCCTGAATTCTTGGTAACGTAATTTTATCTATTTGAGTTTTAAATATATTTTATTCCATGTATATGAAGCACTTCATTGACTTCCTTTTACAACACACCTGATTCCGGTCATTCTATAGCGATTTAATACGTGGAGGTTTCTGTAATATCAGGTAAAGAGTAATTTTGAGGAGAAAAAATGGAGAAAGATTATTGATGCAGAGTGCGGAAATGATTATGTAGATGAAGAGGTGGAACAGATGTTACAAATAGCTCTACGGTGCACAGACAGTGCGCCAGAGAGACGTCCCAAGATGTCGGAAGTTGTTGTCGGGTTAGAAGTTGGAGATGTCTTTGCTCAGAAGTTGGAAGAATGGTGCAATGAAGCAGAAATGTACAATGATGTATCCAACATAAGTTGAACTCATTCATGAGACTTCATCTTTGGTGATGAGCTTTTCAACATGCCACTAAAAGTACTATTACTATACACAAAAGGCCCCACCAATAAGGCAACAACCTGACTTATATGCTTTGCAATTTGCATGGAATGCTTCCATTATGGGTTGATACTTGATGCCGTCTGTCCGTGGACCTGCTTTTTATTACTTCCTCGGTCACACTAAAAAAATCTTATTTGTAAATATTTTCTTGTCCCAAAGTAATAGTTATGTTTCAAAAATCACTCTCATTCTTTAGTTTAAGTAAATATCATTTTTTTTTTATTTAGTTGTCATTTTAGTTTTGTATAAGAAAATTAAGAGATATATGGAATGGACAAATAAGTCATCACTTATCTTTTTCCTCTTCCCTCAAATTGTATGATTTTCTTCTCATTTTCTCCTTTTTTTTTTTTTTTGATGAATTCATTTTTTCGTTATTGTCAACACTTTCCGTGGCTATAGAGTTAATACAGTTATATTTTTTCTCTTTCCTCAAATTGTATGATTTCCTTCTTATTTTCTTGTTATTGTCAACACTTTTCGTGGCTATAGAGTTAATACTGGGAAAAAGTGGAAAAAATTTAAAATGATAATTATTTATAAGCAAAGTAAATGAGCTTAAATGACAACTTTAAAAAAAAAAGAGGTAGTATATTTATCAAATATGAATTTTTTTTTTTATGAGATGAAAGGGGTTTTTTTCTTGGGAACTTCTGTACTTTACACAGTATGTACGAATCTCACATTGGGCTTTCTTGAATATGTCAGCATTTAGTCATAAAAAATTATTATAGACAAGTATTTGCCCCAATCAATCAAGGCTAGCACAATATATTACTCCCTTCATTTATAAATAAGGGGGTGTTTGCAAATCCGACGATATCATCAAAATCAATTTTCAAACTCTATTTTTCACAATTAGTTATGTTTGCAAACTCATTTTATATTCCCAGAATCTATTGTGTGAAACACTTTTAAGCTGCTTTTAAGAATCAAGGAGAGAGCAACTTCTTTTAATCAATTTTTAAAATCAGTTTTTTTTTTCCAAACACTATCAAATTTTATTTTACTACAACAATCAATTTTAATCACTTTTCCACATTCAGTTTTGTTTGCCAACATCCTCTGTCATTTTGTACTTTCAGGTAGAATTTAAGAAATCATCGAATGGACATCAACATCCCTCCATTTTTCTCTCCATCATTTTTTTATTATCATAAATTTCTCCATACTTTTTTTGTTTAATATTATAAAGATTTGCATGGAAATTTTCTTAAATTTAGCTAAGGATAATATTGGAAGAAACATGCAAAAATTGCTAAAATGACATGCTTTTATGAAAAATATATTTTTTTTAAAATAATACTTATTTGCTAATGACGGGAGTACTGGATAACATATTAGATTGCTTATTGTTAAAGTATTACTATTAACGTTAACAACTTTCCATTAATTTTCCTATGGGAGATATGGACACTTCCATACTACCATGACCCTTTAATTGTCCAAGTTTAAGTTACCAATTTTAGGTGTTAGTTTCTCATTCATTTGAAATTTAATTCGAGAAAGTAAATATATGAATTTGATTTTGCAACTTATTTTTATTTTATTGAACATTATGGTAGTTTCCGACATCAACCTTATCAAAGCTAAATCTAATAAGGCCCCATTTAGATGGAGGAATTTGATTTGTCAAGAATTTAAAATGAATAAATTTCAAAATCCTTAGATTTGAAATCCATGGACTTAAAATCCCTTGTTTGGATTTATGGTGAATTTGTAAAAGGATTTTTAAATCCAAAATTTTCAAATCCATTGTTTGGCAAAAAACTGATACAATATTTGTAAAATCCAATTTTTTCCTTTATAAGTTTAAACTAACTATTTATATTTTTTTATTAAATAAAATAATATTTATCTACATCTAAATTAATTGAACAATTTTTTTTCCAATTATATATGCAGACACATATATATTGATGTATTTTATATCCCAAAAAATTATTGGGAGCATTTCATTGGAGATAAAAGAAAAAAGTAAAATAAATAAAAGAATAAAAAAAATATTGGGAACATTTTATTGGAGAACGAGAGGGAGAGATAGCAATAGGGAGAAGAGAAGAAGAGAGAGAGAGAGAGCGGGGGTGGAGAGAGAGAGAGAGAGAGAGAGAGAGAGGAGGGGGGAGGAGAGAGAAGTGTGGGTGATGAAGGATTTGTAAATGACTACCTTTATCAAATGATTTGAAATCCACCCAAATATAGTGTAAAATGATGAATCTCAAATCTTGGATTTCTAATTGAGTTGATTTAAAATTCTGAATTTACAAATCCACTCACTTTATATTTTATCCATACACATGGAGTAGATTTGCCAATAAATTTATAAATCCATAGCCCAAATCTCTCCATCCAAATGGAGCCTAAGGGTAAATTTGGCTACGCGACCATTTTAGTTTTGAATAAATTTGTAAGAACGACAGTTAAAAACAAGTACAGTCATTCGTGTTCAAAATCTTAGTAGAGGTGGCAACTTGGGCGATCCAACTCAATTTATCGGTTTCTTGGGTCCAATGATTTTTTAAGCTAAAATTTTGATGGTCCAACTCATCTAATATGTTGGCTAACTGGGCTGACTTATGAGCCCAGCGTAATTTCACCACCTCCAAACAACACTGGATTAACTAATAATAACCGCCTAAGTAGTTGGAAAGCTTGAATTTAGGGTCCGCTTGGTTGGAGAGTTTAGGGGTAGGAAATGAAAATAAATAATGACTCATTCTCATTTATGGTGCTTGGTACATAATGAACAAGTTAATCAATACCCTATTTCATTAATAACTCACTCCACATTATTTCATTGTATGATTGATACCTTATTCATGCATATTATCATTGTCATTGATCACTTGCGATCAAGCGACCTTAGAACTTCCATTTGACAACGTTAGTTGACGAAATTGAAGGATAAACATGTGATGCCAATCTTTTGTGGTGCTTGTCGATGGCCCCAGTCTTGCATATAATTGTTATGGTCAAACATATTTACTCCAAATAAATCTAGAAAGTTGACATTTCTTATCTCGTGTTGCACACTATATTTGATAGGGACTTGTCTTCTTTTTGTTTAACTTTATTGACTTGTGGAGGCAGAATTGTGATTAAGTTTTATGTAACAAATTCATAATCAAGGGTGGATCCAGAAATTGGCACTGGAGTGGGCTAAAATATAATAAATTCTAACATTATAAACATATATATCAATAAATGTTTCAATGTTCAAATAAGTTGCGCCCGACGGGGCTTTAAATTATAGAACTCCTCTATATCTAAGTTCGGAACAAAACCACGTTCAATATAGAGCATTAAACAATCCGCAAGAAAATCATCTCCCATTTTTCTTTGAAGTGTCATCTTCACATGCTTCATTGTTGAAAATGTATGTTCGGTTGTTGGAGTAGAAACATGCAGAGTTAAAACAAGATGAATCAATGTAGTTAGCACAACGTACGCCTTTGACATTTCGTTCTTAGTTAGCTTCTGGCACAAATCGGCAAGTGTACTAACCTGAAACTCATTTACCACATCATGTTTATAATGTATCAACTCGAACTCCAAAGAAACAATGTCTTGGTTTGTGAAATCTTCGGGATAGAATTTCCTTGCAAGGTTGCAAATATCATCAACATTGAACGATTCAAATGAATTTTTAGGATCTAAAGCCGCACTAAGAGAAAGATATTCCACATATGCATCATTGAAACGTGTGTCTAACTCCATCAAGATAAAATCAATAGTTTCATTGAAAACATCAAAATCGTAATGATGTTCAACTGTAGTTTGCCCACAAGAACGACCAATCTTATAAGAACAATCCAAGTTCGGAACATCAATGCAATTTGTTGAGCGAAAAACCTTAAATTTTTTAAGAAATCCTTCGCAACCACTGTCTCTCAATTCTCGAAGGATAGTTTTAGTGGTGGAGACAAACGCAATAGCACTTAAAATATCTTGGGTTTTCATTTGAAGGACTTGACAAAGAGTATTAGTAATTCTCATATTTGTGTGCATCAAATGTAAAGTGAACACAAATTCAAAGCTTGCCATATACCTGTAAGCCCCTCGAACTTCAGCCCTAGATCTTGCATTTGGAGAATGCTCAATAAGAAGTTCAAACACTTTGCAACTTGCAGCATACATATCTATCAAGCTCTTCACTGAGTTATAATGAGAACTCCAACGGGTAGTGCTAGATCGCTGCAATAATTTGATTGGCACCACGACCAGATTCAGATTCCCCACTAGCCAACAAAGTATCATTTACACATCTTTGGGCAGCATGCAACTCAGAGACACACTTAGGAGAAGAAGTGATAATATTAACAATATTGTCTAAGTGAGAAAAGAATTCCCAAACAACACTGACATCCTTAGCTGCAGATACAAACGCCAACTGCAAATGATGTGCAAAACAATGAACATAATAGGCATATGGACACTCTCTAAGAAAGAATGCCTGTAGACCATTCCATGAACCACGCATATTACTAGCACCGTCATACCCTTGGACTCTTATTTTCTTCACTTGTAGATCATAATGGGCAAGAATATCATATATCTCATTTTTCAAAGTTGCAGAAGTAGTGTCACTTACACTTTTAATTGCAAAGAAACGTTATGTCAAAATTCCCTCATCGTTCACGAACCTCAAGATAATTGCCATTTGCTCTTGTTTGGATACACATTGTGCTTCATCAACAAGAATACAAAACCACTTATCCCCAACTTCTTCACGAATCATTCAGCGTACTCTATTGTTCATAATATTCAAAATCTGCTTTTGAATGTCTGGCGAAATGTATCGAGCATTTTTAGGAGCATTCTCAAGTACATCTTCATCAACATCCTTATTTATATTTGCAAAAGCCCTATCTAATTCAATGAAATTCCCACGATTGGAGGAAGTGGGAGATTCATCATGACCTCTAAAAGCATATCCTTGAAGTGTTAGCCATTGAGCACTTCTAATTGAAGGCTTTAAGCGTAAGCTGTTTTGTTCCTTTTCAATCTGTGTTTGGGTATGCATAACTTTGTCAATATGCCCATAAGGTCTCATTAAATCTTCTGCCCTTCTAACACACATAGTGTGTGTTGATGAAGCTGCAGAACCCACATGAGTAAGAAATGCACACTTAACTCTTTGGCTAATCCTCTTCCAATTGTCAAATCCTTCCTTGACTAAAGTAGAAGTATTAGATATACTAACATCACTCATGAAAAGAAAGCAGTAAAAGCAATAGGTTTTATCTTTAGAGGGTGAATACTCTAACCAATGAAACTTGTCAAACCACTTTTTCTGGAAACTACGATTTTGAGCACCAAACTTTGTGACTGGATACACTTTCATCCTCGGTTGATAAGGTCCATCTCTTAGGTAAGCCCGTCTTATCTCATCCCATACATTTACAAAATATTCACATAATTGCTTTCTTTTTCCTAGATCTCGTTCAATAAAATTCGATGGTTGCAAATTTGAACTTGAGGAGATTTGCCCTATACCTATTGAAGCGGGTTCAATATACTGATTTTACACTACAATTGGTGTTGGTTATGAGTTACTCCCACTAGCTTGTCGATCTTGTTTTGGGAAGAAAGATGATATATGTCCTTTTGGACCTTTTCCTTTCTTCGCTGAAGGTTGATGCTCCAAATTAGACATCTTATTACGTAGCAAACAAAGATTAATTTAATAAAAAATTAGAATAAAATTTAATAATTATAACCCTATATAACTAATTTTCTTTTCATTTTTTTTTTCTTCTAACAAGAATCCAAATGGGTTAGGTTGGGTTGGATTGGGTCCGTTATTTTCGATTACTAATTAACAATTTCTCCTAAATAAGATAAGAAAGTAAAAAGTAATAATAAAAGACATTTAATAGCAATTTACCTCAAAAATCAAATACGAATATAAATATGATAACAAAATAAATTTACAAGTGCCTAAAATAATAAAATACATTTAATCTAAAATTACCTCAAAGAACAATATATCTCATTTCTCAAGTTAAAATTAATTAGAAATTAAAACTCCTTAGTATAATCAATAAATTACAAATGGTAGTATACTACTATAGTAATTGGTACCTGACTTCTGGAAATAAATTCAACTTGCTATTGTTGACCAATGACCATTAATTATCTTCCAATTTCAATTCAAATTTGTGTGGCGTTGTAGTAGAGTGAGTGAATGGAGATGGAGTGGTCCTGTTGTGCTGGCTGCTCCTTTCTTTCATTCTGTCGGCCACTAGGTTAGAGAGCATGAGGTTATTTAATTTTGGGATGGGCTGGGTTTTACTTTGTGCTGGGCTTAGTGTAATATAGGCTTATTGAGCGGAGAGGGCTGGACTGAAGCCAAGCATAGGCCCAAGCTCCCTCCGCCCCTGCTCATAATAATCTTCTAATTTTAATTAGCTTTGCCTTTTTAAACAAAAAATAGTTTGGTTTGGTTTAGTGTCTAAGTGCCTAGTAATTTGCTAGTATTGTGAGATTAATCTTGGATGTCTTTGGGCTTAAAGATAGGAGAAGAGCACCTAGTCCAAGCACCCAACATTCAAGAGACCATAACTCTGCAACTACCCATCACCTTGTTTTGTGACGAGTGGAACGTTATAGAGTGATGTCCAAACTTCCAAAATCACTATAACAGGAGACCATACCATCAGTTGTAAGACACGAAAAATCAGAGAGAAAATCTACCAGTATAGAGAGCAATTGTTACAAACAATTTTTCCTTGACATGTTATCGAACATTTCCTATCTTTCTGTAATAGCTCAGATTCCTCACAAGTATAAGCATATTATCTAGAGGAATAATGTTAGGATAGATTATTGGTTTGTTTAGTCATCTTCGTTTGTGTTTATCCGTCTTCCAAAATAGTATGATTCGCTAGAAGTGAACCATATATAGTCAATGGTGGTTCACTCTTGAAACCATATTATAATTCATAACTCTCATAGTAAATTTTTTTTTTGCTCCGAGGTATCCCCAAGTAATTTAAGAGTTGTGGAAAATTTTATTCAGTTTTTTGTTTATGTTTTTGCTATTGTTGTTTACATTGTTAAGTCAATGTTGTACACAACATTTAATATGTACGAAGCAATACATTCTTTCAAATGTAAAAAACTGGATACTAAGTCTTGGGGTATGGCACAAAAAGATACGAACTATTCGGGCTCGCAATTTAAGGCACTAATATCAATTGCGCCGTTAAGGACAAGTTTGGGCCTGAAATGAAAAGATCGGGTTCCGTCCTTATGTCTTGGCATGTCTGCCCATTTTTGTCGCAAAATTCGTAGGAAAATAGAGGGTGATGACAAACAGAAACAATAATGGAATTGAGGTCGTGCAAAGCATAGTCTCCTTAAAACTAATTCGTTTTCTCTTCACTAGTGCTAAGAGAATTATTTGAAGTTAGTTTCTTAGGATACAACGGGTTTAGTAGAACTGTAGCATACAATTTCGGCTCTACAATGAACTGAAAAAATTATCTGAATTGTATCACCAAGCTGGAGTAAACTAGAAGGTAAACTGGAAGAGAGAAATAGCAAAATGCTGGAATCTATTTTTGAATATGTATCAAATGAGTTGGAAGAGCCACTATTCATAGACTCAAAGGGGCTGTTGGAGCACCCACTCCTTCTAAAGTTAATCAACATTAATTCAGAAGTTATAAAAGGTAATGGATAAAAACATGGAGAAGACTGACAGGTAGGTAGTTGTAAAGCCATGTGGATTGAAAAAATAAAACAGCAAAAATTAGCTTGCGAGGTTGCGCTCGCATCCAAGTCCCTTGGTCCGAAGACCAAATCTGCCCTTGATTTGCACTCCCTTGCACCTAGGTGCGCAAGAGAGAGTCTCTAAGCTACACATTCACACACCCCTTAGATGGAGAATCTTATATATACAAGCCATTTTTGTGCATTTTTCTAATGTGGGACAATGACCTAGAACAACTTCAAGTGCTCCTACTTTAAGCTTCAATTTCTCATTCATCCATTAACTGTTTTGGACAATGATATATCGTCTCGAACCTCTTCCGGAGAAGAATACAGTACCACCTTAAATTTTCACGTTTCATTACCGGGTCCCACTTTAAATTCTACCCCAACCAGGCTACCTAAAAGGGTCATTTTTTCAATAAAATTAACAATCATATTTTTATATAAGAAAAAACCAAAATGGTGTCCGATTTAAAAAAAAAAAAAAAACATTCCATATCATAAAAATCAATGGATGATACAATAAAAAACTTGAAAGAAACACCCAAATCCCACCCGCTCAATCTTCCAATAGATTTTTCATCTATTTAAAATTTTCTATATTGAGAGGTAGGTTTCTTTTTCACCAATGTAACGCAAATAAAAGTTGGATTTGTGTATCCCCAATCCCTAGAGTAATAGGGTTGATCCAATCGCTCCTCCATGGACAAAAGAAAAAGATAAAAAGAGCAATAATGTGGATTTTTTGTTTTGACCAAGAAAAAAAATTATTTTGATATGTTTTTGCACATTAGAGCCCTCATTAAAACTTTCACTACTACAAAAAACGTAAAAGACTACGGTTAAAAACCGTAGTTAAAGACATAGGGCGACCGTAGTAGTACATACCGTAGTCGTAGACCTACCATCAATAACTACGGTTAATGAACCATAGTGGTTAGTAATAAAGACTACGGTTGTAAACCGTAGTCGTACTAGTAGCTTCTACAACTACGGTATGTATGACCACGGTTGGAAACTTTCTTTAACTACGATTTTAACCGTAGTAATTTATACTAACGACTACAGTTGGATTTAATATCTACCAAATATCTACCACCACGGTATTTATGACCACGGTTAGTGACTTTCTTTGACTACGGTTGAAACAGTAGCTATTTTAAATAAAGACAACGATTTTTTTTACTACGGTGGGAACCGTAGTTATTTTAAGTAAGGCCAACGGTTGATAACCGTTGTTATTCATCATAAACCGTTGTCTTTACATAATTGTATTTATTTTATGATCTATATTTTTTAATATTTAATAATTAATATATACACATTTAATAATTCAAAATTAGTAAATCATATCTATAAACAAAAATGGACAATAAAGAAAAATTGCTCAAAATTTATTTCACAATATCCGTAGAAGTATAATTGTACAAAGTGTTAAAAAAAAAGAATTAACTACAAAAAAAGTACTACATAACGTTGAAGATCTTAATCTTAATTAGCTCCTCTATCTATAGCCTCAACCTTACAAGTTTAAGGCTCCACTTTGTCCTGCATTAATCCCTTGCATAACATAAAAGTTTCCCTTAATAAGGCGATACTTATATCCTGAATACATAAACATATGATAAAATAGACATTAGTACAAAAAAATTAAAAAAAAATATATTGGACTATACGTCAAATTAAGTAAATGGAGCAAAAAAATCCACTTATGCACATCTGAAATGCCAAAAATCAAAACAATTAGATTCATTTTATATCTGTCTTGAACCAAAATCTAACAGAACAACAAAATGCATCTTTCTTAGCAGACTGTAAAAACACACATTGAAAAATGCAAGATATATTTTTCAAGAAACTCAAAGAACACAACCACCTCATTTACATTGCATTTCAATAATAGAACACCAAAGGATATTTGTACATTTTCATAGTAAAAGAAAAGATATTTGTACTGCTTCTCTAGCTCAGTGAGAGTCAATTTCGTTTCATCTCTAGAGACTTCAATTTCCACCTCTACATAGCGATATTATATTTACTTCTGAATACACATGTATATATTAAAGCCATACTATACAAATGTACGAGATATCTCAACATGTATAGAGAACCTCCTGCAAGACTAAAATAATTTCCCTTAAAACAATTAACAAAGATGTTTACCTTTCTCATTTTCAGGTAGTCTGTTGCCAAAGTTCTTTAATGCCTTGCTATATGAGTGATGTTGGGCTAAATCTGTCTGAATACACAGGGCAAAATCTTTTATGGGCAGAACTATAGCATTTAAGATGCACTTGATTAAATTAGACAATCAGAAAAAGTGAAGTGGAAAAATTATCACATCATGCATGGTAAGTCCCCATGCACAAGACTGAAAGAAATAGAACCGGGTTCATTTGTCATGGAATCTAGATGTATATCATTTAATAGACCAGAATCTGTAGATCCCTGCTTATGCTCATGCAAAAAACAAAAAACCAACAAGCACCTCATGCTTGCACAATGATCTTTAAATAATAAAATAGTGAGGCTTAAAATAATTGATAATTTACAACTTTTTTCTAAGTACTTCAAAATAAATCAATAATTCTCATATTGAGTTTTCAGAATAAGTTTTGGAAAATAGGGTAGGATGATCTTAACTTATTTAAATATATATGTTCGCTTGTATGTTGTATGCTTGTAATTAAATACAAGATTTCTTACCTTTTAGGGTAATAAAGTTTCATACCTCATGGGGTGTTGGATTGAAACCAGAATCAGTGTCTGCAGCCACAACCATTTGCTTAAGATGTTTGAACATTTATACATACTTCTAACATAAAAAAATGTTTGTATTTGTGAACAAGAACATTGAATGTAAAATACAACATTTCCAAGACAAAATATGATGTAGTAGGTTACCTATAAAACATTTCACTCTGGAGCAATTTCTCTTCAAGATTTGGCCCTTTTCATCTTTTCTTAATTTTGGCTCCATGAAAGGAAGAATACCCTATGGACAAGGAAATTTCAGGTCCAATGATTCCAACCATCTTGAAGTTAAGCATTAAAATACTAAGATACACTTTGAATGTGACATGAAGTCACATTTGGTTTCCCAAAAAAAGAAGGGAGCATATTTTGAATGGAGTCACAACATCATATTATGAACCCAAAATACAATTCTTACGAATATGTAAATGAAACAGAGAAAGAGAGCTTGAGTTTTTATCTGAATCTATGAATTCTAAACGAAATGAGAAATGAGAATTTTATACTAACCCAGCGAGTATCTGGCAGGAGACGACCCAACCTTCTAACAGACACGACTGAAACTTTCAAAGCTCTCTTTTGATTCCACAACCATCTGCTTCTAACTTTTCCAGTATCCTTTCTATGTTTTCTTTCCCCTAAAATCAACCAAAGATGTTTTATATACATAGCATCTATTTATAACGATTAATGTTTATAAATATGTATTATATTTTATTAATATATATAAAGTATTTTATGTTATATAACTGGGTATATTTTATATATCATACACATATATTATTCATATTTCAATTTTAAGTAGACCGGCATGTTAGACTAACAAGGCCTTATTTAAAGTTTGATCCTGTCCTACTTTAGTAAATAGGCCTGAGAAAAAGCCTAAGTCTAACTTGTTTACTAATTAGGCTGGGTTGAACTAGGTCTAATATAAGCTACGCCATAGACCTCTGTTGGTAGTGTGACTTATTCTCACCCCTAATCAATAGTAAAAATGGGTCAAACTAGATCTAATGTAGGCTAGGTCATAGGCTCCTGTAGGATAGCCTAGTCTATTCCCACCATTAATCAATAGTAAAAAACAAAGTAATCGAAACTATAAAAGGTAAAAAAAAAAAAAAAAAAGGTTATACAACAAACATGTACAAGTTAATGTATAAGGGCCAAACATTAACAATAGACATGGGAAAAACTAAAATACAAAGTATAAGAAAGGCAATAAAAGTATAATACACTAAATATGCATTTTAACTAAAATTGGCGTCAGCTTATTCAAAGTGCAGATTTGTCATACCAGCCTCATATTGTCTTCAGTTTCATTCTCCTCTTTTCACTGATGAAGGTACTTCAACCCCAGGCAGCAGAATCTGCTTTGGTATGTGGTCTGAAACACAACTATATAAGAGGAAAAAGGAAGATGAATGAGCAGCAAAAGTAAGCTATCTAATATAAGTCGTCCAACCTAGCACACAATCATCATAATAGATATTCACCATAGTGAAATAAAACCTACGTGACATAATTAACAACCAATTGATGATGGCCATAATTCACAACCAGTACTAAGGTTTATGTATTTTAATACTACGACAATATCAGAAAATGCCAGCTCAAACACAAAACATCACTTGTAGATTGAAAGTAAAAAATAAAAAATAAAAGAACAAGTTAGCATGGAGAATCATGGGAGGATACCAAAATAAATGAAACTTGTACCAACACAAACCATCAGTTTAGATTAAACACAAAAAACAAAGTAAGTATCAGCATAGTAAATTAAGCATTTGCACTTTCAACTCAAGTCCCATCACAGTCATCACGAACACAAGGTGGTTCATTCTCAATTGGGCCAAATATTATTGAGCCCGACTTATCCCCTATAACATAATAAGATTTTTTGGCCGGCCCGTGGTCCGTCGAGCTTTTGGCACATCTCGCCTGGCCTGTTGGGCCCAATAATATTATATGATTCAAATAAATTTTGATGCATAACCAACTTAACCCAAAATCTATCATTGTAGAAGATTGACTAAACAAAGAATATGGTGTAGCCAGGATATAGTCCCTATGAAACAATGAAAGTACAAAAAAATACAAGTATTTATATTGCTAATCTCAATTCCACGTATAAAATTTGATAACGTACTAGGAACTGTTGGTATTAGAACTTACTAAACAATCCTTAATCAACCAAGGCATGGTCTTCTAGTTCTTGCTAACATATATTTATGGAATGGAATTACATGGAGACTAAAAACAAACTTTCCTACTGGACTTAATTGTTGTTTGTTCCTAGAAATTGACATTACCAACACGTCATAATAAAATGAAACAGAACTTAGTGGAAAAAATATAAGACTTTATACTTGGTTATTTTCCATCTGCTTTAGCTGATTGTTCACTTACCTAATTTATATCCAGGGTGTAGTTGTAGAAAGGATGCAGACGGTCACTCCAGTAATGAAAAGGAACATAGTTTTCGGTCCCAATAACATAAATTTCGATATAAATATCCAGAATTTCTAGCAGTTTAGCAAATAATATCTTCATTTTTTACAGCTCCATGGTAAAGTAAGACACAAAACCTGTCTACAAATTAGTCATTAAAGAATCACGAGTTTATTTGTACATCTACATTGACTAAATTCATTTCTTATAGGAACTAAAGACGACAAACTTCTCATTGTCACGTACACAAATAACAAATCCTATAGTAAAGATTCAAGTGGGAAAGAGATAGAGAGGCTTCTATAAAATATATACTCTAGAATAATTCCAGTAATTCCGACACATACAATCAATCCCATGACTAAATAAGAAGCTTACAAGCAAGAAAATCATGAATCACTTGCATATATGTCTGCTAATTTATTCAAATTCATTACCTGGTAGGAACTAAAGATGGCAAGCTCCTTCAGAAATACCATCTACACAGATCTTGTAACAAAATATCGCATCAACAAGAAAAGGAACAAGGCAACGTCATAAAATCGGCTTATGCAAAATCAGAAATCCTATTTTTTAGAATAGTCCATCTACACGTCCTACTGGACACAAATTTAAAGAATTAGGGCACGCATTAAAAAATTCAAGCGAATACTTACCTAGGGTTTGGGCAAAATTTAGCAACAGCGATCAGTGGAGAGCGGCGATGCGGTGGAGACGAGGCGTGCGATCGAGTCAGCAGTGGAGAGAAGTTGAGAGCGCGAGCCCGTGGTGGACAGTCACGGCAAGCACGTGCCCATGGTGGAGAGCAAAGGCGAGCGCAAGCCCACGGTGAAGAGCGAAGGCGAGCGCAAAACCACGCAGGGATAGCCGCGGCGAGTGTCGGCAAAGGGTGGCCCTGAGAAGATGAAGCGACGTAGTGGAGAAATGTAGAGAGGCTAAGCGCCTGAACAAAATTCTTGAGAACGTTGTTAAAAAATGTGCAAATATATGTGACGAATTTCTTTGAAGAGTAAAATATATTTGAGGGAATTGATTTATAATTATTTTAGGGAATTAGGATTTTTTACTAAATTGATTTTCAAACATTAGTGTATGTAAAAGAAATATGTAGAAAGCATATATCAGAAAAATAAAATAAAATGGGAAGTACCACAACACTATAAGAACAACGGTTGCAAATTAAGTGTCGTCTTTCAACTGCATCAAAGATAAACATATAGTATAAATGATACACAACGGTTGAACAACAACACAACCTGCAACCGATGTTTTTATGTGCCAAATTATAAATTCACAACAATCTAACTACAACGGGCGCCAAAAATCGTAGTCTTTAAGCAAGATTTTTCGCACAAAGACTACGGTTGAGACTAAGACAACGGTTAATTTAAATAAGACAACGGTTTTATGAAAAACAGTTGTCTTTAACGTGTTGTTGTTGACCTTTTTTGTAGTAGTGTTTCCCGAACAATTTACGTGATATTCAACCCCTTTTTTTAAATTTTAGACTCATTTTACCCTCAATGTATGAAATTTTTAAAGCTAGTGCCCTAAATATCGGTACAAATACTTAGTGTTCTCTTTCCCTTTTTCTTGAGGGGTTCTAGTGTTCTCTTTTACCATGTCTTTAATTTTGTGATAGACTGCGTCAAAGTCTAGGAGTCATGCCCTAATATCTGATAAGTAGAAAAATATACATTATTTAGAGTGCTTGGAATGTGTTTTTATTACATTTTATTATCATATAATTGTTATTTTTTCTACTAAATCTGCACTTTGAATCAAAATACTCCTGTTATTGGATTTTCATGTTAAATACAATTGTTTTGGAGCAATTTTGGACTATGAGAAACGAGTTTGGCCCAAGAGACTAATGTGAAATAAATCTTACTAGAAAATAGAAGACAAGTTTCACACATCGAGTCAATGGGCTGCATAATATTGAATGTCCCAATGTGCAGCCCAACATAGACAAACTAGGGTCGACAACTTGTCAAAACCTTGCTTGACCCATTAATTAATTGATTGAACCATACATTAACTTCAATTGTAAGGCCCATGCATCCAAGCCCCTTAGCTATATGAAGGCACATAGGTCAATATGGATAGGAGGCGAGATTGGAAGTCAGATTGAGAAGAGATTGCAGAGCGGCGACTCTGGCGTCTTCTTTTCTTTCCTTTTCACTTTTCTTTTTAATTTA
The DNA here is from genome assembly GCA_958295605.1 of Ajuga chamaepitys. Classification (NCBI taxonomy): domain Eukaryota; kingdom Viridiplantae; phylum Streptophyta; class Magnoliopsida; order Lamiales; family Lamiaceae; genus Ajuga; species Ajuga chamaepitys. Next base: position 15,593,723 of record OY282506.1, read on the forward strand.
GTTTGTTAATTCATGGAGGCGCGTACTACAGTGCAAGGTTAAATTGGTATGTGCCAGTTTGAAGAGATGTTGAACCTTATTTCTTAACTTTTCATGGATAATTCGTAACATTTTCTTTATCTCTTTTCTCAAGTTTTTCGTGTTGCTTGGTTTATCAATTTATGATATATGGTGATTTGATTTGGTTAGACCTGCGAGATTGAATTATTATTATTATTATTATATATATTGCTAGAATAAAACTTGTAATCCATAATTGTTATAGTTTTATATTCCTTGGTAGCAAATAGTGAATAAATCACTAGGGATCGGGATTATCCAAATCGAGCTTGTGAAATTAGAGTCTAGTGTTTCATTTGTTCCAGTAGAGGTTCCCTTTCGTAGAATGTTCTGTTGGATAGCTTGTCTAGTTGTCCTCTAGTCTATCCTATCATCTTGGTAATAAATGTGTTTGACAAATTAAATCTAGAGAACTTATTTTAAGTTGTTTGATTAAATAAAGTTAATTAAAGAACTTGTTTCAGTTAGCAAAAATTAAGAGACGATTCGGATTAACAGAGTTTTATTGTTAATCTAGGGATAGAGATTTGAGAAAGATGAGATCCTTTTTTATTATTAATGGATGTTTAGAATTAAAGGGGATATTGAACTGAGAACTAGTGTTTTTCTTGAATTGATTATTTTTATTTGCATTTATTTGCCTTAGTTGTTTCAATTATTATTTGTTAGACAAAACAATAGTTTAATTAGCTTATAATCCAAAGAAATCCCCCAAAATTACATATATTTTGTTTAGTAATTAATACTAGAAACTTGGTTAATTCATCTGCTTCATGTGGAATCAACTTTTACTTGTCACTGCTACTAATTAGTAGAGATAGTAATTTAATTTTGTATGGCTCAACAGCGCAGTCAATATCTCATCAGAAGGTCCTCCCCACATTAAAATTGTATTTTAGGTTGCATTATCAGAAAGTATTGTAAAATTCTATTGTCGAACGAAAAATAAAAGAAAAAAAAGAAAACACACGGTAAACTAAAAAAAATAAAAAGTGAAAAAGAAATTGAGAGTCGTGTTTTTTTTCTTTTTTCAGATAATTATCCCTATCTTTTAAAAACAAAATTAGACCCTAGTAGATTCACGAACTAGTCAACAAGTCTAGTTTTGGGAGTAATTGCAATGCTAGTTAGTTCCGTAAATTATGAGTGATCCGTTAATTAACTTTTATTTTACAATCTCATGTTTTGTATTTCTAATTGCTCGGATTTAGTCTTTTTTCTAGCCAAAATTAAAATTCTAGTCAGATACTTATGCATACATCTTAAATGACCATGTTAAATTTAGATTTTTTTTTTTATTTTTATTTTTCCAGTGCTATAAATGGGTAAATGCACCAACCTAATTAACAAAATGACATCAAAATTATACCCAAATTGCCCATGGGTCCATAGAATACCCAAAAGATATAAATCCCCAATTTAATGAGATCATATACATTGAAATTAAAATTATCAAGCGAGAATTTCGAATTCCGACAAGAAAAAAACACAATTAAGCATATAAAAAAACAAATAATTTAACAACAACACATAAATTACAGAACCAATTTTATAGTCAACAAGTCGACGACTATTCATAACCCATAAAATTCTTAACACAGTCCACTAATTTAATAAATTAAAATATTATTATAAAATGACCAGCATGCGATTTTGTATAACAAAATAAATAATTGAAAACAATTATTCCCTCCGTTTACAAATAAGTGTCATTTTAGACTTTCAAGTGGAATTTAAAAAATTATGGAATGGACAACAACACCCCTCCAATTTTCTCTCCATCAATTATTTTATTACCATAAATTTATCCATTTTTTCTCCAATACCTTATTTATATAATGTTATAAGATATGTATGGAATTTTTCCTAGATTTGGCTAATACTACAAGAAAGCTGCCAAATTCTAACGAAAAAATTCCAACGGCATAAAAACCGTTGGAATTTTTCAAAATTCCAACGGTAATTCCAACGGCAAATGAACCGTTGGGATTTTTTCCAAAATTCCAACGGCAGAAGGCCATTGGAATAGTTGTTGGAAAAAAATTCCAACGGCAGAAGCCGTTGGAATAGCTGTTGGAAAAAAAAATTCAACGGTAAAAAGTACGTTGGAATTGCCGTTGGAATTAAAATTCCAACGGAGATTTACCATATTCCAACGATTTTTGGTAAATTCCAACGGAGATTTATAGTGTCCCTCACTTAGGGGTAGCACAGGGTTAATTTATGAAATAGTTATGCTTTACAACATTAAACGTTTGGATGCTGCATTTTCTAAATTGACATTATTATATGGATTTCGGTCCCTAACAGTTAAGCAGGGAGGGAGCTTGGGCCTATGTTGGGCTTCAGGCCAACCCTTCCACTCAATAAGCCTATATAAAATATATTTTATTACACTAAGCCCAACCCAAAGTAAAACCCAGCCCACCTTAAAATTAAATAACCTCATGCTCTCTAACCTAGTGGCCGACAGAATGGAAGAAAGGAGCAGCCAACACAACAGGACCACTCCATCCCCATTCACTAACTCTACTGCAATGCCACACAAATCTGAATTGAAATTGGAAGATAATTAATGGCCATTTGCCAACAATAGCAAATTGAATTTATTTCCATAAGTCAGGTACCAATTGCTATAATAGTATACTACCATTTATAATTTATTGATTATACTAAGGAGTTTCAATTTCTAATTAATTCTAACTTGAGAATTGAGATATATTGTTCTTTGAGGTAATTTTAGATTAATTGTATTTTATTATTTTAGGCACTTGAAAATTTATTTTGTTATCATCTTTATAGTCATATTTGATTATTGAGGTTAATTACTATTAAATGTCTTTTATTATTACTTTTTGCTTTCTTATTTTATTTAGGAGAAATTGTAAATTAGTATTCGAAAATAATGGACCCAATCCAACCCAAACCAAGCCACTTGGATTCTAGTTAGAAAAAAAATGAAAAGAAAATTAACTATATAGGGTTATAATTATTTAATTTTATTCTAATTTTTTATTGAATTAATCTTTGCTTCCTACGTAATAAGATGTCTAATTTGGAGCATCAACCGTCGGCGAAGAAAGGAAAAGGTCCAAAAACACTTATATCATCTTTCTTTCCAAAACAAGATCGACAAGCTAGTGGGAGTAACTCAAAACCAACATCAATTGTAGTGTAAAATCAGTCTATTGAACCCGCTTCAATAGGTATAGAGCAAGTCTCCTCAAATTCAAATATGCAACCATCGACTTCTATTAAACGAGATCTAGGAAAAAGAAAGCAATTATGTGAATATTATGTAAATGTACGGGATGAGATAAGACGGGCTTACCTACGAGATGGACCTTATCAACCGAGGATGCAAGTGTATCCAGTCACAAAGTTTGGTGCTCATAATTGTAGTTTCCAGAAAAAGTGGTTTGACAAGTTTCATTGATTAGAATATTCACCCTCTAAAGATAAAGCTTATTGCTTTTACTGCTTTCTTTTCATGAGTGATGTTAGTATGTCTAATACTTCTGCTTTAGTCAAGGAAGATTTGGCAATTGGAAGAGGATTAGCCAAGGAGATAAGTGTGCATTTCTTACTCATGTGGGTTCTGCAGCTTCATCACCACACACTATGTGTGTTAGAAGGGCAGAAGATTTGATGAGACCTTCTGGGCATATTGACAAAGTTATGCATACCCAAAGTTATGATATTCTTACCCATTACGGTCTACAAGTGAAGAAAATAAGAGGCCAATGGTATGACGGTGTTAATAATATGCGTGGTTCATGGAATGGTCTACATGCATTATTTCTTAGAGAGTGTCCATATGCCTATTATATTAATTATTTTGCACATCATTTGTAGTTGGTGTTTGTATCTGCAGCTAAGGATGTCAGTGTTGTTTGGGAATTCTTTTCTCACTAAGACAATATTGTTAATATTATCACTTCTTCTCGTGTCTCTGAGTTGCATGCTTCCCAAAGATATGTAATTGATACTTTATTGGCTAGTGGGGAGTTTGAATCTGGTCGTGGTGCGAATCAAAATTATTGCAGCGATCTAGCACTACCCGTTGGAGTTCTCATTATAACTCAATGAAGAGCTTGATAGATATGTATGCTGCGAGTTGCAAAGTGTTTGAAGTCTTATTGAGCATTCTCCAAATGCAAGATCTAGTGCTGAAGTTCGAGGGGCTTACAGTATATGACAAGCTTTGAATTTGTGTTCACTTTACATTTGATGCACAAAAATATGAGAATTACTAAACACTTTCTCAAGTCCTTTATATGAAAACCCATGATATTTTAAGTGCTATTGTGTTTGTCTCCACCACTAAAACTATCCTTCGAGAACTGAGAGACAGTGGTTGGGAAGAATTTCTTGAAGAAGTTAAGGTTTTTTTGCTCAACAAATTACATTGATGTTCCCAGTAGCGGATCCAGGATCTGACAATGGGGTGGGCTGAAAAGTAACGAAAGTTTAATATAAAAAAAAATGTACAAAAATTAATATTTATTGAAGTTGTGCTCGGCGAGGCTTCATAGCATAGAATTCATCTATAACAGAATCTATATCTATTTCGCCAACAAGATCTCGTTCAATATAAAGCATCAAACAATCGGCAAGAAAATCATCCCCCACTTTGTTACGAAGCGCAGTCTTCACATGTTTCCTTCCAGAAAATTCTCTTTCAGTTGTTGCTGTAGAAACGGGTAGTGTTAAAACAAGACGAATCAATCTTGTTAACATAAGATAAACCTTTGATCTGTCACTCTCAGTCAACTGTTTGCACAACTCAACAAGTGTAGGAACCTGAAGATTTTGCATTACATCAAGCTTGTAACGTCCCAGTTCATACTCTAACGAAATGATGTCTTGCTCTGTGAAATCGCCTGGATAAAACTCTTTTGTAAGCTTACAAATATCATCACTGTTGAATGACTCAAAATGGTTTTTAGGATCTAAAGCTACACTGAGAGAAAGGAGTTCCACAGATGTATCATTGAACCTTGTATCCAACTCCATCAAAATGAAATCTATTGCTTCATTGAAAACATCAAAATGGTAATGATGCTCAATTGTAGCTTGCCCACGAGAATGACAAACCTTATAAGAATAATCTAGGATGGGGACATCAATATCATTTGTTGAGCAAAAAACTTTAACTTCTTGAAGAAATTCATCCCAACCACTTGCTCTCAGTTCTCGAAGGATACTTTTAGTAGTGGAGACAAACGCGATCGCAGCCAAAATATCTTGAGTTTTTCTTTGAAGAACCTGACAAAGAACATCCCTGATTCTCATGATTTTATGCATTAAGTGCAAGTTGAATACAAATTCATAGCTTTCCATATTTCTGTAAGCTCCACTAACTTCAGCCTTAGATCTTCCATTTGGAGCATGTTCAATAAGACATTCAAACACCTTGCAAGTTGCAGCATACATATCGATCAAGCTTTTTATGGAATTATAGTGAGAACTCCACCGAGTAGCTCCAGATCGCTGCAAATTACCAATTTGATTTGCTCCACGTCCTGACTGACGCTCCCCTGTAGTCAATAAATTCTGAATTTCACGTCTTTGGGCAGCTTGTAAATGAACTACTCGCTTAGGTGAAGAAGTGATGATATTAACAATGCTGTCCAAGTGAGAGAAAAACTCCCAAATAACACTGACACCCTTAGCTGCAGAAACCAATACCAATTGTAAACGATGGGCAAAACAATGAATGTAATACGCATATGGACAATCTCTGAGAAACAATGCTTGAAGTCCATTCCAAGAACCACGCATATTGCTAGCACCATCATACCCTTGGCCTCTCATTTTTCTTACTTGAAGATCATGAAAAGGAAGAATATCACATATCTCTTTCTTCAAATTTGATGAAGTAGTATCACTAACACTTTTGATTGCAAAGAAGCGGTCACTCAAAATTCCCCCATCGTTCACAAACCTCAAGATTATTGCCATTTGCTCATGCTTGGATATATCATGTGCTTCATCAACAAGAATACAAAAGGGTTGGTCTCCAACTTCTTCTCAAATCATTTGACATACTCTATTGTCCATAATGTTTAAAATATCCTTCTGCACTTCATGAGCAATATATTGGGCATTTTTGGAGCATTATCAAGCACAACACCATCAACTTCTGTGTTCATACTTGCAAAAGACTTTACCAATTCAATAAAATTTCCACGATTGGAAGAAGATGAAGATTTATCATGACCTCTAAATGCACAACCCTGAAGTGCTAACCATCAAACACTCATTATTGAAGTTCTCAAGCGCAATCGGGCTTTCTCCTTTTCAATTGTTGTTTGAGCGTGCATAACATTTGCAATAGGACCTGTGGGCAACGAAGCGAGATGAGGCCTGCGAACAAGTGGTGAGGTAGTACTCTGATATAGAGCTTTCTCACACGTGAGTAGTGGATTCGCCTTATAACCGACAGCGCTTGGCACATCTGATCAAGCTTTTTAGAACATTCTAAGACGGATTTCAACCATACAATCATTGACGTTGACAAAGGCTGAAGACCGAGAGCTTCTTGGTCATATAGGAATAGATTCACTATCGACTTCACCTATGATTTTGGGGAAAGCTACAGTCATTGAGGACTCTGTACTGTAGGATTTTTTTCCAGAAGACTCAGCCTAAGCCTCCGCAGCCACCTTTAGCTAGCTATCTCCATGAAACGGATCAAGAGTGCATTTCTGAACATGTCCTGAATGATGCCCCGCCGACAGCTGATGCCTTTGATTCTGACTAAACCGTTCTTTCTTACTCTTCTTTCATTGGGTAAAATCTTCCAACTAGATCTTCTTCTTGAAAGAAAGATAATGTGATTATCTACATTGATTCCAACTCAACCCATACCTGAGAGAGGAAAGGATTCTTGGTTGAATAGGAAGGGAGTCACCTTTGACTTCTCTTATGATATTAGTTCGCTACCTGCACAAGGGACGAAGAAGACTCCGCTCAAGCAGTCACTACCAAGCTTGCTCTCTTCTCCCTGCCTGGCAGCCTTACCTGTCCTATCGAATAAAATACCCAACGCAGCAAGTCTTTCTTCAACTCCTATCTTCCTGGCTTCCCCACTGTCCTCTATTTTCCTACGTTGCTCTGTTTCCAAGTGAATAAGAGAATGCCTCCCACAATGCTATTCAATCCGTATCCCTTTGTCAAACCATCTTTTCTGAAAACTACGATTTTGGTTGCCAAATTTTGTGACTGGATATGCTTCCATTTTTGGTTGATATGGTCCAACTCTTAGATATGTCCGTCGTATCTCATCTCGTAGATTTACAGGATAATCACATAATTGCTTTCTTTTGCCCGGATCTCGCTCAATAAAAGCAGACTAAGAATCTGAATTTGAAGGAATTTGCATGGAAGCGATTGGAGGAGATGGATTAGATTGATGTTGCATTGAAGATACAGATCTTGAACTTCTTTCGCTAGTTGGTTGATCCAATATTGGAAAGAAAGATGATATCTTTCCTTCACTACAAGAATTTTTGAAATAGACAACAGATTTTAGCTGTTGTCCAGTTATAAATAAGTCTGTTATTAATAGTGCTGTTGTTAAAAGTACCATTTTAACTACAAGTAAAAACCGTTGTCTGTTCCATGAAAAACAACACTTTATATAACAGATATAATATGTTGTCTTTGTTAATTTTAACTACAGTTTGTATCTGTTGTTTAATCTTAAAACCGTTGTTTTTGTTAGTTTTAGCAATAGTTTTCTCCGTTGTTCTACAATTTAAATCGTTGTCTATTTAGTGTTAATTTTCGAATTTAGCAGCTCTTTTTAGATGTTGTCTTTTACCTGTTGTTCTTCATTTGGTGTCTATTTAACAGACAATTTATTAAAAATAATTATAAATTGAAAATAATTACCCGTCTCTCAAGTATGCATTCATAGATCAAAACAATTCTCTCCAATCCAAGACAACACATGATTGTGTAATTTCTAAAAATGTGCAATTCATAAAAAAGGATAACATGCGTACTCCTTGCCACTTTACGCCACAAAATATCAATTTGAATCCAAGACTTCAAAAAATGTTTGAAACTTCACAGCAACTTCTTCAAAATATATGTACCTTATTTACCTTTCTGCCAATGGAAACATTATAAACGAGTATGTTAACAAAAGAATGAAGCCGAAGCATCAAGACAAAACATAAAAAAAAATATTTAAGACAACTATATGTGGTTCTATTCATTTTGAAACCACATAAATCATTCCTAAGAATCCTTGGTGATGAACTTATCAACCTATTTGCTACAAATTGTGCCCTTTTATTCAGTCTTTCAGCCTTTTGGTTTTCAGTCTCTATATTTATGTGTCTAGGATTAACATCAATACTAATGTATATATAAATTCAAGCAAGTTATGACCTGAAAAGCAATGTCCGTCCAATAATTTGCGGGGTTCCACTTATTTCTCACCAAATAATTTGCATGCTCGTTTGGACTCAAAAGCTTATGGGTCTGAAAAAGAAGAAAAACAATCATATTACTCAGTAACATCAACAAACACACACACACAGAAACAATTCCAGATTCATCTGACCTTCCCAACAATAATTAGAGAAGCTTCTTTTAAATGGTCAAACTAAAGTTCCACTGAATAATGTTTTAGCTTGGTTCTTACTATAAATATATGATGATAAGAGTTCATGAAATTAATCCCCCCCACTCTACTATAAACGATAATTAATTATATATTTTGATAGTGATATTGTGAAAGAAAGACAAATTTATCTTCTATTGTAAAACACAAAAAGGAAAGTATCCTTATCATCTATACCTTGTTTTTCTTGAAACACAAAAGCATTAATTGGTGAAGGGCAATAAGTAGGCAATCCTGAAACACAACTAGCTATACCCTTATCATCTATACCTTCCTTTTCTTTTCACCAATTTTATGTTACAAATTTATTTTAAAGAGCTTTCAGAAATAAAGCTTGTTAATTTCAATTCCATGGGAATTCAACTTCATTGAGTTTTAGTTGGTCCAAACATAATGTTAATTACTCGAGTACTTAAATTTCACTTTTTTTTTTTTTTTTTTTTTTTTTTTTATTGTTTCATTATGACCTCAAGTTTGGAGTGTAGACATTCCTAGACAAAAACCAACTTTTTAGTAAATACAACATTGTTAAACCAACTTTTCCTAGACAGTTTAACCAACTTTTTAGCAAATACAACACTGTTAAACCAACTTTTCCTAAACACATTCCTACAGAGTTTGTTTGAAGCAAACTTGATAAACAATAGACAAAATAATACTATCCTGTGAAAAGACAACTAATATAAACTAAGCAACAAGGAAAAAGAAGATAAAAGTTCATCCCAGAGTGAAAACACTGAAATTTCTGTTAAGATGTGAACGGGGAAAAGAAAAGGAAAAAAACGAAACACCCTCTGCTCTCAATAAGATCCTATGATAGAAGTAAATAATACAATAATACTCACCAATGCTCATGCTAACTGATTTCATCTATCCAAGAACTTCACTGCCTGATGTAGTCTGACGGCGAAGCCGAACATAATTTTATTAATTTGCCAAGATGCAAAGAATAAAGTAGCACAATAAACTAATATTGTTACATATAATGCTGATATTATAATATAAAATAATACGAAACACTAGAAAACCAGTATGTAATATATAACTATAATACACGCCTCTAGAATTATACAGCAACATGCATGTAAGCACAAAAAAGTATTATATACCCTATTCCGAAGGTGAAGTTGGTTCCCTCTCCAACACCTCTGCCCATGGAAAAATTGTCTCCTTTTTGCTATTATTTTGAGGAGGAAAAGCATCCACACGACCCATATGCACAAAAAAAAAAAAAAAAAAAAAAAAAGGTAAAGTAAACTATTATCACAATCAAGTAATTGAACATAAGAATGTTCAACAAAAAGGTGATAATCCCAGTTCCATTATAGTCCTCACTATGTACAACCCAAACATAATTTTTCAGAGTACTGATTGTTTGTCACCTCCTCATCTAAGAACCGAATTTTCAACAATGATGCAATCTGATAATAAATTATAAACGACTCAGTTCAAAGAGCAAAAGCATTACATAGTGCACATGCATGCTAGATTTAATCAATACAACTTTCAAGTGTTATTTAGACTTACAATGTCATAAGCCCTTTCACGCTCCATGTGTTGTACCATTGTCACCTGAGAATTAAGCATTTGCAATAAAATGAAAAATAAGAATAATTAGAACTGAGACCATACAGTAAGAATCTTGTTTAGATGCTACACCTGGTGGATTCCAACGGCCACAATATCCGTTGTTCATATAATACGCACACGGTTATGTGTGTGATTTACTAGGAATGTCTAGGCAACTGATGAATTTACATAGTTTTCTGCCAGGTCTGGTACTTCTTTTATTATCCTTATAGTGCACAATGCTGCCTACGTTAAACATAAAGTGGTGTTATTATAGCATATATAAATAAAAGAGATGCCATTATCGCCTTGATTTAAACGCAACTATGTGGTCTGAGGCATTATCATTTCTACATGAATTACCTGTATCCACTGCTTAATGGAGTCCAATACTGAAAACCTGAAGTCATCACCAGCCAACTCATGTACTTTAGTCTGTCAAAACAACAAGAATTGGGAATCAGCAAACTCAAAAGCACAAACAACTGAAATAGCTAATATTGAGAAAATACTAAAACTTCCCATATATTCACGCATCAACATCAACCACACAAAAAAAAAAAAAAAAACCAAAGAAAAATAACAAAATAACTAATCCAATGCGGGGCCAACTAAAGAAGTTCATATTGCAAATCAAATTCCTCAAGACGAGTTTAGCTGTTCAAATAACTATAAATTTGTAGCATCGATCACCTGTAAATTTCTCAAACCCAGACATGGCTGCAATTTACATCTCAGTTACTCCTTTTGAAGGTGGATTGGCAGTCGCATGAAAGAAATTAAATGATAGGAATGGAAGATCTAACTGATGTTACTTCCTATGATATTTGACAAATGACTGTTAGTGTTTGACAGGAAAACAGAGTGCCTGCACCTCTCTACTATAAAAATGTTCACATCTGATATTCTTTTCCCTAGACCTTTGATTAATGTTCTTTCGTTGGTTATGGGATACGCACAAATAGTAATCTGTTATCAATTAACACTTCCAAAATTCCTTCTTTACTACTCTACTCCACTAAAATGTACCCTGTCAAACGACTTAGCCATTTGAAAGCATATTTTGATCAATATAAAGTTTGCTAGAAATAATGAAACCACAGAACATATAAAGTACCCAACCCACCCCCACCCAATTGGTACAATTGCAGAGCTCACAAAACAAAACCATGTGGCCTAGATCCGCTGGTTTACGGCTGCAATATACCCCTAACCATAACAGAACCGTGTCAAAACAGTTCTGTTTACGAGTTACGACTTTAAGCGTTGAATCAGGTCGATGGTCAAAACCCTAACAATCAGCACTGGTCCTGTCCTGTTCAAAACTGCCAGCATAATTACACACAACTCTAGTCTTAGGCCCATAATGGACAATATTGTACTGATGTTGAGATCATGGGCATCCTTAAAAAATGTGGACCAGAATCCGCCCCAGGCCAACAAACAGCAAGAGTCCCCCACCCCACAAAAAAAAAAAAAGAACAGCCAGGCAGGAGAAAAGGAGGAGCAGGTGTGTACCCCACACCCAGATGGCACAGGTGTGCCTCAAGAAAACCCAAGTCCAAGCAAGAGTCCAATACCATCCATAAAATTTTCTTATAAATTCAAGCATAGAAACATCCTAATAGGTTTCCGAAGTTCTAAAACTTCTAGTTGAGTCTTACATTCCTTTTGTTGCTAAATCACATGTCCTCTGGTAAAAGTTTACTGTGACATGAGAGAGATTTTGATCACTAATGAGGATTCAGAATATAAGAAACAGGTTTCTCGTTAGACGATTAGAGCATTAGTGATCTTAACTAATTTTGTCCAGTGCACTAATACACTTCTTGTATGATATAGACTTGCTTTATCACAGTCTTCGGGAATTGAAAACATGAACACATAAAGAGAGTCCAAGTCAAAGTCTTATCTAGATTATATGCAGGATACTAATAAGTAATCATGTTTGATCAACATTAAGTTAAAGCAAGATATTAGGCCTGTTCATCAGTAAATATAAACAATCACCAAAAAATCTGGATACAATCTGCAAATTGCTATTGCCCAGACCAGGAAAGTGGAATTTGGTATACCTCCTCGTCATCGTCAAAGTTCAATTCATAAATCCCTTCATCATTCATCCATAGGTTATAAACTATAATCCTTGTCCCATGTGATCCAATATTCTCGAACTGGAAAGGAAAAAAGAGAAATGGTTAAGAAGATGGTGTTAAGACAAAGATATAAACATCAGCTCTTGGATGTAACATTTTAGTTTAATTCACAATCACAATTGACGAGGAGAAACTTTTCCATACAGAATCTAGACTTCAATGTCACGTAAAAATTGAAACTGCCTAGTTTGCACCAGTGGTTATGTTACATGAAATCTGCAACTATTTCATAAATTTATACAATAAACAACAGTCAACTTAAATGACTAGTACTAAAGGTAATTCCTATCCCCCTAACCTGTTTGTAAGAAAATGCTATAATTTAAAAAAATCTAATGTCATATTAAAAAAAAATCTAATTGATTGGGTCACAGAGAAGAACCAAAACACTCTTCCACAAACAAGCAACTAGATTTCATAACATGAAGCCCTTTATACTCAGCAGCTAGAGGAAGGAGTACCACCAAAGCACTCATTTAATGCAATCTAAATAGCCCCGATACAGCTAATCAAAGCTTCCATAAGATCAGGGGTTGTATCTTCAAACAAAAGGGATGTATGCCAACCACGCTTTCATCTGAAGATGAAGGAGGCATCATTAACATTTCTTTAAGATCTCATCTGAATCCCCATATGTATAGCAACAGATGTACCTAAAGCCTCTTTTAAACATAGCAATCAGAAATTCAATTTCCTTTTATAATTATAGGGGTCAAAATCTTTTCAAAAATTATGTATGAAACAAGACTTTTTGCAATTATAAAACATAGTGATCAACTGATGATGTCCCGGACATGGAAAAGAGGAAACTCCAAAAATTGATAGAAGAAATGATGCATGCCATGCAGATTGTAACAAAGACAGAAATGTTAAATCATTTATTCACATTATATTAGGTTTGGTAAGCAATAAAAAAGTTACATAGTTTGACCAAAGAAAACAAAAAGTGCATAAAGTATAGAAGAGATGTTTCCTTCCATGTAACCTGTGACATAAGATCTTCCTTTAAAGTGAAGGGAGACCATTCGAGAATGGTTTTCAAGTTACTGGACCAATCATCCTCAGAGCTATAGATTATAGGTTCCGCCCAGTTGTTTGATATGTCGTAGTCAACCTGCAATATCATTACAATGTGAATGGACGACTTAACTCATTCAGAGAAATATGAAAATCTCAACGTTCTGATATCAGAAAGTACATATCATTATTTCCGCATGAAGGATAAAAAATCTACCATTGGAACAATCACATCGTCTTGCCCCGTTCTTCGTAAAAATGTGTAGGAAAGAAGACCAACACTTTGGGTTGCGCGGCTGGAGGATATAAGTTTAAAGAGTAAAAAAACACAGATAAATGTTACAGCAGAAGTTAGGCTTACATGCCGCAGGTGGCCATAAGTATAGAAAATATTAGTTAGCTGACAATTCTCTCTAAAAATAACACTGCAGACTCTGATAAGAAAAAAAATCTCACTCTAGAAGGGACGAACTAGATCATTATTTCGTTCCCTACTTCATGCAGCATTCTCACACACGTGTGTCAAATTCATCAAGCAACTTATATTATTTTCAACAAAGAGCAAAATAATACCCAGATCGATTTGCACGACTCAAGACGATCACGTCAGCTCCTAGTCGCATGGTACTTGTTTTGAATCCATTACCATCTGATGCAGAAAATATGGATTTACAGTTCAGAAAATGTGCTTTGAAGCAAGCATTAATTACCATCAATTATCAACCAAAGCATACTCAGTGCAAAATAATAACCGAGGTAAAATGTAACAAAATAGAACACAACTCTTTCAGTCTCTAACTGAGGTCAACGCAGTCAAAGTAGATCTCTTAGGATAAGCCTATCACAGACCATTTTGATTCTCGCCAAGGGAAAAACAAGTGCAAATGCATAATTCAATCAGGATAATCACTATAGGTCACAATAATTGGCAGAAGTGCTCAAGATAACTTCAGGCTTGAAGGTAGGCAAAGCTAAATAATGTATGTCCTAACATAAATGTGATGGTAAATGTGATTGGCGACACCAACATAACTTTAGGCAGTAGCTGTTAGCAAACTTTATCAGAAGAAGTTAGTTACATTGCCCAATAGTTTTGTTTGACGTCTTTGATGAGTACCCCAAGCTCATGCACCTCTACATGGAGATGCATAACACAATGATAGCTTTTCTAAGTCAAGCAACGACCGCTGATATGGCCTTCTAGATTTTCAGTTCTAATCGAGGGAAGAAAAAACAAATAATACCAAATGAGTCCAAATTTTGATGAAGAAATTATTGCCTTGCTCCAAATTACAAAGTTTACTTAAAACCACAAATTCATCATCGGATGTTACAAGGTACAAAAGTTCAGATGAAGCAAGTATATATCATTCCGAAATCCCCAAAAACACGATAAGGAAATGATAAATTTCAATTCCTGGAGGAAAAAAAAGAAAGAGAAACGCCACTAAATCGTAGAGGAGAGATTTACTTGTCAGGATTGGATTTGCGCGATTCTGAGGTGGTCGGGATATTCTCCTTCCGATGGACAGCGAGCAGTAGCGACGGCGAGGAGAGATTACGGCCGGCGACAAGGCGGCGAGCCAGCCAGGTGTGCGCGTGTGCAGAGTTGAAGACGAGGGTTTGATGAAAAGACATTGGAATAAGATGACAAATAAAATAGAATAAGACACTGGAATTAGAAGAGGGTTCTAACTCCAATTATCCTGCTCCAGAAAGCATGTGTCAGGACTAAACGCCAATAATCCCTCAAGCACTCCAAGGAGACCTGATTTGGACTTTTGAGTGGATATCTGATTTGGGTCAATCATTTAATGGGTTTTATGAAATAGTGAATTGTCCAATAAATTATTAGATTTGGGCTTTTGTGTGAATATCTGATTTGGGCTTAGTGAAATAGCCAATCATACAATGGGCTTTATGAAATAGTGAATTGTTAAAAGTGATGATGGAACCTCAAAACTTTAATCGGTCGGACCGAACAAAAATTTAATCGGGCCTAAAATTAGTTGGCCCGTCTTGTCTTAGTACCGTATAATATATTAAGATTATCGGGTCGGCCCAATAATTTCAATGAAGACTTTATTAAAATAAAATGCAATCTATAAAATAAAATCATAATTATTATTTTATTCAAATATATTATTAATTATTAAGATTGCATTGAAGACTTTATTAAAATAATAATTTTACAACATAATAAAAGTACTGTAAATTAAAATATCTTTTTCCAACTGTTTTTCAAAAATGTTGATAATAATGTTGTCTATTGGAGCAATGTATTTCCAATAGACAACAAATTTGGGCAACCTATCATTAAAAATGTTGTCTATCTGTGGAAAAGGGCGCTAAAAGATGACATATGTTGAAAACTGTTGTAAAATTGTTGTCTATTAGCCTGCGTTGTCGCTAATAGACAACAGATTGCCGTAAAATTGTTGTTAATTCATGAATAGACAACACTGCTGGAAAAAACTGTTGTCTTTTAACTGTTGTCTATTTATGAAATTGTTGTAGTGCTTTCTTCGGTGCAGATTGGTGCTCCATTTGAGAATCTAAACAATGTACAATATAAGATGTTCAAAAATTAAAAATTAATAATATGAATATAAATTTACAAATTAATACTATAATTATAAATTACAAATTAATACTATAAATATAAATTTACAGATTAATACTATAAATATAAATTAGTAAATTAATAACTAGTAAAGTCAGTAGCTAGTAAAGTCAGTAATTACTAAGATTAACTAATTATTAGTGTTAAGTGTTAAGTAAAGTCAATAATTAATTACTAAGGTTAATTGAAGTCAGTAACTACTAATTATTAAAGTCCACTTTAATGTTAAATAATTTGATGTAATAAACTAATAATGTCAATTGCCAATTTGTCTACTATTTATTAAAGTCCACTTTAGAGTTAAAATAATTCAATGTGATAGTCATTTGCATTTTGTAACTGAACTGTTAGGCCCATTATTCAATCAAAGAAAAGACAAATAAAATAAAAAAATATAGAAGGATGGCATTGGCATACAGTGGCCGACAAGCTTTTCCAACTTTTAATTTTCAATTTGCAAACACTAAATTTAAATGATAACCCCATTGCACTACCCCACATTGCCCACAATCCCCATTCCGCAGGTTCCCCATCTCCATAAAATGTCTCTGGCCTCATCTTGTTAAACTTCGTTTTTCAATAACGCTTTCTCTCTCTCGGTGAGAAACGAAAAAAAGCTTCACACGATACATCATACATTGGTAAAAAATGGCAAAATTTTATACAAGATTTGGAAGAAGATTGTACCTAGAGGCGTGAGCAAGAGAAGAACGGTAACTACTTTTTTCGCTCCGACTCTTCGACCTCCGATCGTCTTCAATCCGTAAATGAAGATACTTCTTTTTCAAAATTTCGGTCATATTTTGGGGGAAGATCTGAATTTGGGGGAAAACACGATTTTGGGGGAAATGATATTTTGTTAGGTTGTGATGAGATGGGAGCTTCCGTATGTTTGTAATTCATATTTTCTTTTTTCTTTTTCTTTTTTTTTTTAAAATTAAATGAGATTTGTTTGTATTTTCTTAAGTTAAATGATATACTGTAAGTCTGTAATTGTGTATTGAGTATTTTGTAACTTTTTTTTTTTCAATTTTCTGGAGATAGCTCTAACAAATGGGAATGGGCTGGTCCAAAATCAAAAGAGGGTGGGCTTAACCAAAAATTGGGGTGGGCTAAGAATTAAAATCAGTTTATACCATAATATTAATTTTGGGCTTCTAGGTGGGTTGCCCTGGGCTGAAGCCCAGGGTTGGCCTGTACTACCTCCGCCCCTGGATGTTCCGAACTTGGATTGTTCATATAAGATTGGTCATTCTTTTGGGCAAACTACAATTGAACATCATTACCATTTTGATGTTTTCAATTAAGCCATTGATTTTATCGTAATGGAGTTAGACACACGGTTCAATGATGCATCTGTGGAACTTCTTTCTCTTAGTGTGGCTATAGATCCTAAAAATTCATTTGAATCATTCAATGCTGATGATATTTGCAACGTTGCAAGGAAATTCTATCAGGAAGATTTCACAAACCAAGGCATTGTTTCTTTGGAGTTCGAGTTGATACATTATAAACATGAGTTTCAGGTTAGTACACTTGTCGATTTGTGCCAGAAGCTTACTAAGAGCGGAATGTCAACGGCATACGTTATGCTAACTATATTGATTCATCTTGTTTTAACTCTGCCTGTTTCTACTGCAACAATCGAACGGGCATTTTCAGCAATGAAGCATGTGAAGACGACACTTCGAAGTAAAGTGGGGGATGATTTTCTTGCGGATTGTTTAATTCTCTATATTGAACGTGGTTTTGTTCCTAACTTAGATATAGATTCAATTATAGAGGAGTTCTATAAAGCCCCGTCGGGCGCAACTTATTTGAACATTGAAAAATGTATTGATATGTATATATTTATAATGCTAGAATTTATAATATTTTAGACCACCCCAGTGTCAATTTCTGGATCCGCCCCTGCAGTTAAGGTGATAATTTGGGTGACCTGGCTCGATTATGTGCAGTTTATCGGTACAATACTATATGTTGGGCCATCCCGAAATTCCTTGGAACCAAAAAATATTGAGGCTAGCCCAAAACTATCCCCATAAATATACTAATTCTTTTGGCTGGCTTGGAGCCCATCGAGTAGGACTTGTTGGATTTGATGATACTCGGACCTACATTTCTAATATCCAATCCAACTACAATATCGAGCAAATTGCACTGACCAGATCGATTTTACCGGCCTTACTCGACATTAGTGACGACAGGTCTCGCATTCGGACTAGTATAGATATAATTTAGATGCAGTCAACCATAACATTGATTCGAAGTTTAAAACGTCAACGATGACTTTAAATGTGAAAATCAACAATGCTTCCTGTAGCTAGCATAACTCAAGCTTTTGCAATGCATTGCCTAATTATTCAAACGTAATAATACGAAATAGTGGCGGTAAAATCAAGCTAATCGGTTTGATATTTTAGATAGGAGTGACAATGGGCAGATTCGGAGTTAGTATTGAGTATTTCATTTTCATTTCGATTTCACATTGCAAATATCATCCCCGTCAAATTCCCTACTTTGAAAATTTAGGTCGGGGATGAAGATTCTCCGTTCGGGGAATGGGACCCCGTGGGGAGTTGGGTGCCCAACATATTTTTTCTTTAACTTAAACTTTCTTATTTTTTATACTATTTTATAATAAAATATTAATTTCTACTAACTTCAGTAATCTTTGATCAAGTACTACTTATAATAAATAAATAAATAAATAACACGCACCTTATATGTTATTCCAATTTATTTAGATATTAGAAATATGGTGGGATTTTATACAAAAGTATTGAAGAACCTAGGATTAATTCTTACATAATATACGTATTAATGTATTATACATATTATAAAATGACAAATACGAAAATAAATAATTAAAAATTAGAGTATGAAAAATTTCAGGGAGCATTGATCTCATCCCCATACCATCCCCGCTTTAGAATCCTCATCTTTGCTCTAACTCCCACTATCATTGTGAATTTCCTAATATCAGGTCCCAACGGGGATGGATTCCCACGCGAATTTTACCACCCCTAAGTTTAGATTGGACTATACGATTTTTATTTCGAAGTATTGTCGGTCGTAATATGCTCGGTTCGATCGGTCGCAAACTGACCAAAAAGCTATAGTATATTTAAGAAAAGTGGGCTAAAATATGCTTACTAATTTTCATTCTAATAAAATTTTGGTCCAATCCGATATATAACGTTGATTCGATTAGCTACGTCGGATCGGACTACCCAAATTGCCACCTAGAGTTACGAGTCGAGTCCCATTTCTGTCAATAAAATAAATAAAAATAAAAATAAAAAATAAAATAAATAATAATAATAATAATAATAATAATAATAATAATAATAATAATAATAATAATAATAATAATAATAATAATAATAATAATAATAATAATAATAATAATAATAATAATAATAATAATAATAATAATAATAATAATAATAATAATAATAATAATAATAATAATAATAATAATAATTGCTTCCACTAATGCTATTTTCCACAACGAAGAAATAAGTAATTATTGATTTCACAATAAAACCTCTCTATCTTATTACATTCTTTAATTTCCTCTGTTAAGTTTGATCCAGCAGGGTCACATTGGAAAATTCCATCCTGGCTTAGGGTTTCCTTCTCCCCTTCGATTGGCGTCTTCCTCCCAAGTTCATTGGGGATCTACGGATCATTGTGATCTTTTTCGCTACTTTTCGCTTACACATCGGTTGCCGTATGTCTTCCAGGTTTTTTCGTTTCATAGAATGATTCTGATCAGTATGGATAACTGATTTACCTCTTCTTTGTGGATTGTATATGCATGTGCTGATTAAGCCTTCTACACTTTATATTTCCTATGGCTGCATGTCTTCACAATCAATTATGTCTATAGTATTTTGTTTGGTCTTCTTTTGGTTTTAATTGTGGTCTAGGGTTTTAGATTAGGGTGTTGGTCACGTCTTTAATCTCTGTTTTTTCATATCTGTTAATTATTCCATTGACGGCCGAGGGTTTCCTTTTTCCGTACAAATTATAGTTTCTTTCGTCCATATCGTTTGTCTGGATTTCATTTTCTTTGGGTTTTGCTTGTGTCTTTTCTGAACAGATTCACTATGACGTCTTCGTCTGCATCCAAACTGCCCCACCACGAAGAGGAAGAAGATGAACCTCTATAACTATTTAACTCGGAGTCCGCCAGTGACTCGACTTCTCTATGCATTGCTGCCTCAGTATGGACTGGAAAATCCTTCAATGCATTTGGGTTTCTAGAGGCTATGCGAAACGCTTGGACTCCGAAACATGGAATGACAGCCAGAGAAGTGCGTACAAATCTTTTCGCTTTTCAATTCAACCGGAAAAGCGATGTGGATAAAGTACTCAGTCTATCTCCTTGGACTTTCAAAAGTAATTTGGTGGTCCTAAAGATTCTCGGACCTATGATACAACCTTCTACTGTGGAATTTACTGCAATTGATCTATGGCTCCGAATTTATGATCTTCCACTGGCCATTCGCACGGAACATTACTTGAAGATGATAGCACAAAGAGTGGGCCAAGTAGTGGATATTGACCGGAAATCTCTTGATGGTTTTGGCAGAAGCGCAAGAGTCAAAGTATCTGTTCCCCTTCTAAAACCATTGAAAAAGGGCACCAAAGTTCAACTTAGCAAAGATCAGCTTGCCTGGCTACCATTTAAATATGAGAAGATACCGTCGTTTTGCTACCTTTGCGTACTTCTGGGCCATATGAAGCGTCAGTGTGAATTAGCAGACCAAAACCCAGAATGGTGAATTTACCGGAGGGAGAACTGCCATTCGGGATTTGGATGAAAGCGTCACCACAGAAATCGGCCCAGGTTCGCTCGAATGGATACACTATGCCTACCGTTCCCAAAGCTGAAATCACCAGCCAAGAAATCTATCTTTCGTGATATCCTAGACTCTACAAAGGAAGATTTGCAAGAAAACCCGCCAATTGCGGTATCGGAGCTAAACATTCTATCAACCTCCTTGAAAGATGTTAAAGTATCAAAAAGGCCAGAGCCTGTAAACACAGACGAGCCAAAGCACGTATCAGCTCCACCAAATATCACTCCTATACCCACACAAGCAATCACTCCCATCATTACCAAGGACTCAAACAGCCATAACCTCAACCTCACCGAGGCCATCGCCCAGAATCTATCAAATAATATTCCCACTTCAGCCAATATTAATTCCCACGTCAAACCCATGCATGCATCAATTATGGGCAAAACAACTCCTCATATTCACAACACACCTTCCAGTAAACTCGATCCCGTAACCCACCCGTCCCACGATAGCCCCATGCAGGCCCATGCAGATCCTGCCAAAAACAATATCGATAACACAGCTATCATCACGACATCCCTAAACCATTCCGCATACCAAACAACCACTTGGTCTGAATACTCCATACCACAGCCAGTAGATAATCTGACACCCTTAGCCACTCTTAATGAGCTTTGTGAATCCACTCTAAAAAAATATCTTCCCACTGCTACCCGTATTCCAAAAATCGAACCTCCATCACCTTTCATAATTCCATAGCGTAACCGCAGACCGAATATTCAGACCAGAGTGACCTCTTACTCTCCAAACCCGAATGGTAGTAGCAACATCTCGGGAATTAAACGAAGGAAGTTGACAGATTCAGTCTTGGAAGATCATAAGTTGTCAAAGAAAGCCAAGCAGGACTCGTATGCATTAACGGCGGAGGCTGATTATCAGCCCCGCCGACACCCATGAGTCTATTGTCATGGAACTGTCGCGAACTTGGGAACCGGGCGATAGTTCGCGAACTAGAGAAGTTCCTTCGAGAGGAGGATCCGGGCGTAGTCTTCCTGTTCGAAACAAAACTAACTATATGCCAGATGCAATTTTTAAATTTCAGTCGTTTGCATTTTTTCGGTTGTTTTCCGGTTGCTTGCCAAGGAGATCGACACTCTCGAAGTGGGGGTCTATGTCTCCTTTGGAAGGAACCTTTTTCAGTTTCTTTATTATCATACTCAAATCACCATATTTCGGCTTCTGTTTTGATTTCAGGTACTACAGTTACATGGCAACTTACGGGGGTGTATGGATGGCCGGAACAATATCGTAGACATCAGACGTGGAAGTTAATGAAAGAAATCGCGCCACCAATTCACACACCATGGATTGTGTTCGGAGATTTTAATGAAATATTGTGGGCTTCAGAAAAGGTTGGCGGAAGGTGGAGAGGAATTTCATTAATGAAAGCTTTCCGTGATACCTTGTACGATTTGAGACTTGAGGACCTTGGTTACACTGGTTATCAGTACACATGGTGGAATAAGCAATTCGAGCCGGGATCAATTCAATGCCGTTTAGATAGATTTGTAGCCAATGGCCCATGGAAATCAATATATCCATTTTTTCGAACCTGACACTTGCCAAGACTTAGTTCGGACCATGCCCCAATTATTGCCGATCTCAAAGCCATAGCAAAAGGATATGGTCATAGATTACCAAGAACAAAGATTTTTAGATTTGAACAAGCTTGGCTTATGCATGATGAGTGTAGACCGAAGGTCGAGACAGAATGGTCAGAGGCCCCTGGCAGCTTTGTGGAGAAATTGAAAACGATTAAGCTATCCTTAAGTAATTGGGACGCAAATGTGTTCGGGAATGTTCGGCGGAAGTTAGCCAAGCTTCGAGGCCAACATGAAAATCTTCAAACTGGGCTGAAGTCGGAAAGGGCAGTTGGTCAAATGAAGCAAATTGAGGCCGAAATTGCAGAGTTGGAAAATAAAGAGGAGTTCATATGGGGCCAACGTTCCAGAGTACTATGGCTAAAAGCAGGTGATCGAAACACCAACTACTTTCATCGCAAAGCAAATCAGAGGAGAACTCGCAATAGTATACTTCGTCTTAAAGCTGGAGACGGGTTATGGATAGAGGACGAGGTACAAATAGCGGACAGAATGCGCAAGTACTTTATGGAGGTGTTCACAGCCGAGGGATCCACTGACACCCAACTCGTCCTTAATGCGGTGGATCAAAAGGTTACGCCAATAATGAATCACTCTCTTACGAGACCATACACGGGGGAAGAGATACATACAGCCCTGAAGCAGATGCACCCGATAAAGGCCCCCGGGCCGGACGGTATGCCGCCTTTATTCTTCCGAAAATTCTAGCATGTTATTCGTAATGATGTGGTTTCTGTTTGCCTTGACATTTTTAATAGGGGTTTGGATCCAAAATTTTTGAATCTTACTTTCATTGTTTTAATTCCAAAGATTAAGAATCCTGAAACTCCGAAGGATTTCCGACCCATTAGTCTTTGTAATGTTATCTTTCGCATAATTACTAAGGTTATTGCTAATAGACTGAAATTGATTCTCCCCGCTGTGATTTCCCATACCCAGAGTGCGTTCATTCCTAATAGATTGATCACTGATAATGCCCTAGCTTCCTTTGAAGTGTTTCATTTCATGAAGTCAAAAAAGTGGGGTAGGGAAGGATTTATGTCGCTAAAACTTGATATGAGTAAAGCCTATGACTGGGTGGAGTGGGGCTTTTTAGAAGCTATTTTATTAAGATTAGGCTTTGCTAGTTCTTGGGTTAAGCTGGTCATGAGCTGTGTCACTTCTGTTACTTATTCGGTCCTTATTAACGGGACCCCTACCCCAGATTTCTCGCCTGGCCGAGGGCTGAGACAAGGGGGATCCTTTATCACCTTACCTATTTCTCTGTTGTGCAGAGTGTTTTACTGCGCTTATCAAACAAGCTATACAGGAAAATAGAATTCACGGCGCAAAAATTGCTAGACATGCTCCGTCCGTTTCTCACCTCTTTTTTGCAGATGACTCCATCTTGTTTTTTAAAGCAAACAGAGAAGAATGTGAACAAGTCCGCCATATCCTTTCTCTATATCAAAATGCTTCCGGGCAACGCATTAATCTGGAAAAATCAGAGGTTGTAACTAGTAGCAATATAACTTCGGCTGAAAAAACACGACTAGCAGCATGCCTAGGAGTTCGTGAAACACCTCAATTCACCAAATATCTGGGCCTGCCAACCGTGATCGGCCGGTCAAAGAAGGTGATTTTCCAGAACTTGGTGGACAGAGTACACAGCAAACTCAAAGCTTGGAAGGAAAAAGCGCTTACCAAAGCTGGACGTGAAGTTATGATCAAGACGGTTTTACAGGCCATCCCTACCTACACCATGAGCTGCTTTATGATCCCGGTTGGAATTTGCCAGGATATTGAGAGAGCAATTGCTCGATTTTATTGGGGCTCGTCGGAGACAGATCGCAAATACCACTGGGCTGGGTGGAGTAAGTTGGCAAAGGCAAAAAGTTACGGTGGATTGGGATTCAAGGAGATTTTCTTTTTTAATATTGCAATTCGCTAAACAATTTTGGAGAATTCTGTCTTCTCCAGATTCTTTGATTGCTCGTTTACTTAAATCGAAATATTTCCCTAATACCTCGATCATCTATGCGCAAACAGGAAACAATCCAAGCTATGCTTGGAGAAGCATCCTACAGGCAAAGTCCCTAATCCAGGCAGGAATGGCATGGAGAGTCGGAGATGGAAGCTCCATTTTAGCTAAAACTGACAATTGGATCGGTTTCGAAACCATCCGACACCACCAAGAGACACTACGATGTTTATTCCAGACAATACTTACGTGTCTTTTTTTTGTGGACTATAATGCAGGGCAATGGCATGAGGACCTAATCAAGCACATGTTCGCCCCGGAGGATGCGAAGCGAATATTGGCTACACCGCTTAGCAAGCGGCCTATCACTTGGTAGTGAATCTCTTTTCTGATCTTGGTCGCCAAGAACCAAGTTCGAGTAATCCCCCGGCGGTATGGAAGAAAATTTGGAATATGCCGCTAATCCCGAAGATTAAGCACTTTTTATAGCGAGCCTGCACCAAAGCTCTACCTACTCATCAAAATCTAGTTTCTCGTTGTATGATTGATGATCCGACATGTCACCAGTGTGGTGAAGGGGCCGAAAGTCTCGAGCATTTAATCTTCTAATGCTCAAGTTTTCATGAAGTTAGGGGGAGATGTCCATTTATACTCCCGCGAGAGACATAGAACTTCCACTCCATGCTCTGGAATCTACTGGATAACTTACCAACTGAAGGTGGTCAGCTTCTATCATACTTGTTCTATGCTATATGGACGGCAAGAAATAAATATACCTTTGAGAATGTTCTTATTAATGCTGTCAAAATCATCGCCATTGCCCAAAGATGGTTTACGGAGTTTGAAGAAGCTGCTATGGCACATGATACTCCCACCACAGACCATATTCCAGGCCCAACTCATTGGTCTTCTCCGCCGGCTGGATCCATAAAAATGAATTTGGATGTAGCCGTGTTTCCGGATGGTACGGTAGGATTTGGCTTCATATGTCGCAGCTCAAATGGTACACTTATAACGGCGGGAGCCATTCGAATATCTCTGCTAGGCTCAGTTATGTTGGCAGAAGCAGCAACGCTTAGATTTGGATTATCGGTGGCTAATACGAAGGGTCTGACTCAAATCCACGTAGAAGGAGACAACATGGTGTTGATGAATCTATTATCGCACCGAGCCCAGCGAAGTGATCATTGCGGGCTTATCATGGATGATATCTATGAGTTATATGATCAGTGTGACTGTTTATCGTTTAGTCACGTCTCGCGTGAAGCTAATACAGTGGCTCACACTCTAGCTCGATTTAAGGGTGATATTGGTTGTCGTTTTAGTTGGACGGATGAGTTGCCCTCCTATATTGCTAATCTTGTTGATCGGGATGTAAGGCTTTATGCCTAAACACTTCTTTTGTTATTATATATATGGGGATTTACTCAAAAAAAAAAAAAAAAAAAAAAAAAAAAAACCAATAAAACCTCTCTAGATCTTCTAGATATTTATCCAGGTTCGAAACATTTTCTAACCTTATTTTCTTGTTTGTAACAATGTTCTCGATTTTCTTATAAGTATTGTTATCCCCTATTTCAATATTATCACTTTTCACTTGTCAGTGTATGTTACATGGAAAAGACCAACAAATGAAATAAAAATAAAATAAATGTGAAATTTAATTAATGACAGATGAAGCAATTCATTTCAACAAAAAATTCCAACTACTAGTTTTGAATAATGTTTCTATATTTCTTATCAGAATGCACTACCTCATATTGCATGCTGATAGTGCCCAGAGCAAAATTGCACCCGAACACCATTAAATTCGACTCTTCTTCAATGATCACGTCTTTTATATTCTAGCTTCGACAACCTGCAAAGACACACTGGAGGACACCCTAGTGTGAGCATTACAGCACTCAAGTCAATCAAGAGAAGAATATAGAAAACGAGTAAATAAAAGAATAAAAGAGAGGAATATATATAGATTTTTTCTCTCAATAACCTTTAGCTGACCCTGTTAATGGGCTCTCTTAATGGGCCAAGAAGAAATTACACAGGTTGGCTTCAACTCTGAACGACCCTAACACAGAGCTAAAGGGTTTGACAAAATTACTTTTTAATGCGTCTGGTTCTGGCAAATGTTTGAATTGGGCAGTCTGAAAAGGCAGAACTAACTTTTGTAGGGGCCTAACTTGACTGAATTCAACTCTGAAAATACCTGGATCTTACGAATAATAAATAAATATATATATCGTCCATTTTTTTCCTAAGAGATATCATACTATTTAGCCCAGATCACGTGCCAAAGAGAAAATAAAAATTGCATATCTTCATAAGCAAAATTATGTGCAGAGACAGACCAGGGGTGGCTGGAGGCGCCGAACCGCATGGCAAAATTATATGTTCGCTATTCCGTTCATATTCCATTAAAATATATTAAACTTTTAAACTTTTTTTAGATAATTTAGTTCATAAATTTCATGGCCCTTCATGATTTATAAATTCGTAAGTTCATATATAGTTCTCATTCAAATTTAGTAATTTAATATCAATGGTCTAAACTTTATAATTAATTTATATTTTATTTTATGATTCATGTTTTAATGATTCATAAATTAAGGTTCATAATTCATGTTTTATGTTACATAAGTTCAGGATTAATGACTGTGAACTTTAAGATTCATAATTCATGATATAAGCTCATACAAAATACAACAAAAAAATAAAACATGTTTAAGGAAAAACGAAAAAGTACAGAAGAAAGATAGACACGGAATAATTAGGGTTCTCTTATTCATCAGATCCCCTTTATATAGGGTGTCAAATACAAGGGTTTCACAGATACATAATATTTAGTGAATACCTAAATTGCCCTTCATCAATTACTTTTGACGAAGGCACACTAATTGTGTTTTTCCTTCAACACTCCCCCTTGTGCCAAGTCAAAGGGGAATTGGTGCATAACTTGTTGCCTCGTTAAAAACCTTGCCAAGTAACAAAACCCAGTGGGAAAAAATAAACCTTGGTCAAAGGGAAAAAGAATGCAACCCACCTTTGTTGAGACTCCCCCTAAAGTCTACATCTCTCCCTTGGTATGTATATCTATCAAGAGAGTTTCGAAAATCTCTTCATCCTCAATTTGGCATAAATCATGAGGATATTATATGGTTGTTGGTTATAGAAAATTGTTGGCGGTACATGCTTGGTCTCGTCACCTTTGATGTGTAGCATAATTCATCTGTTTGTTGCAAATAACTTCATCTTCATAACTTCGGGTACGCTCTTCGGTGGTATAGCTCAACTCACTAATACTTTAACTCTATAGGTTGATGAAGTTCATGAGATATCATCCATGAGTGATGTGATGAGGTTGTTTGAGTAGTTGTGATTGATTGATCTTCAAGTTTTCGTCGTGTTCCTCATGGTAAGACATAACGTAATGACCTTTACATTGGCCACTAAGATAACCAACATCTAAACCTACCAAAGTAGTATTTAGTATTTCGTAGTAGGGGGTAGCTTCAACATTTATTTAGGAGTTACATGTTCATTTGTAATCCTTTTATCTCTGTATATAAGAGCATTTGACATTTTCTTTAGAGTTTTACAATTTCAATTGTAATCTCTCTTGTCTCTAATATGGGAAGAACAAATATGAGCCAATGGTTTCTTTCAAATGTCAAAATACTATTTGATATCATTCAATTGATATTGCGTTGTCCTGAGTAAAATATAATTAACATGTTCTTTGAGAAAGTAATACATGGTTGAGTGTATTGAGCTTTTTGTACAATAATGCACACATTTCAATTAAGCAGGGAATTTCATCTCCCAATAGCTCTTTCGTCATTTCCTTTTGACTCAAATGGATCTTTCCTTATGTCCACACTTCAACCAATCATAGGAATGCTAACAGATTGCACTTTATCCATGTGAAATCGCCTGATAATCTTTTGGATATATGCAAACTGAGGAATTAATATTCCACAAACTCGGTGAGTTTTCCCATGATCCTTTATCTCAATTAGATTTCAAATACATCACAGTATCTCTTATTTCTTTAAGAGTACCTATTATGTCCTTAACATCAACATAAGTTGCTATAGATGCAAATACAGAAATTGTTTTCTTTATAAATGCATAGGGGCAATACTACTTGTTCTTTCCCTTCCCAATCAAGTAGTCACTCAGACGAGTATGCCATTTTCGTCCAGATTTATTTCAATCAAAGTGAGCATTTCAATCTAATATTGTAAATGCACTCCGTGGTCTGGAGTTACTTGAATTGGGCAATGCAGGTCCATCTGACACTTACACATATCTCAATAACAATATCCCCAAAGAGATATGTTGTAACCACATTAGTATGCTGCATTTCCAATCCTTCGGAAACTTATCAATAAGACGTTATGACGTCCGTTGCGGGAGAATATCTCCTCGTAGTCAATTCCAGGGTTTTGTGAGAAAACCTTGTGCTTTAAGGTAAGTTTTGCATCTCAGGACTTATTATTCTCACTACGCTTACTGACAAAATATATTTTATGTCCTACAGGCTTTACACTTGGTAAGGCTAGTACTATCAAACCAAATACCTGTTGTTATGTCATAGAATCGAGTTCTACCTGGATTAATTCCATATAGGCCAATATGCTCTTTGTTGATATCTTACAATAGAGCGTGGTTCGATATTATTGTGCTCTATAATTCATTGAGCAACAATGTATACATCATCAATGCACGTGAAAGATTTTTCCATTAACTCACATGTACTCTCATTATCTCTAGAATCATATTAAACTTCGGAGCGTCCTCCAGTGATGATTCATGGACATAATTAATTAGAGATAATTTAATTAATTAGAGATAATTTGAGAGTAATTATTTTTATTGATGATTCGAATTGTGCCACATCTGCCTCCTTCCTTGAGCAGGTGTTCATCGAACCACGTGGCATCCCCCATTTCCTTTTGGGAGCCACAGCCCCAACCACACCTCCACTAAGTGTGGTTGCAACACCTTTATCTGCGGTGTTGTGCCCCTTACTGGGGACTTTTAACCTTACAGGCACATTTGCAGCTGGTATATATGATCTTGTCACTTTAGCGATTTTAGCCAATGCATCAACAATCAAATCTTCCATACTTTGAAGATCGATAATTCGTTTTACTTCACTTTACATTATGAAGTGTGGGGATCCTAATGAAACATACTGGGAAACACTTCCTGTCATTCCCTTAGAAAATTCTTTTTCTTATCTCCCCCTAACGACGGGAAGGCTGTCTCATTAAAGTGACAATCCGCCAATCTAGCGGTAAATAGATCTCGCCTGTCAAAGGTTTCAAATAGCAGGTAATAGTTGGAAATCCATAACCAACATAAATATTTAATTGTCTTTAAAGACCCATTTTGATGCGTTGTGGGGACGCAAATAGGCACATATACTGCGTAACCAAAATTGCGTAAATATAAAAATATCAGGCTAAATCCAGTTACCAACTAGTACGCATAAGTTTTTGGTTGGCAGTGGGTCTGAGAAAAATAAAGTAAAGTTGCAACGATATTGCATAACCCCATATCTGATAGGCATGTTAGTACGCATTGCAATGCCTAGTCCTCCATCTATATCCTTATGATGGTGGCATATGTGAGACCATTTTTGTGTATCCACATGGGTTAAAGGATACTATACATTGATCCTGACAGATATGCAATAATCATCAAATCCTTATGATGAGAACTCTCTAGAGTTAATAAGTCTTATAGACATTATGAAGTGAGGGTGGTGAACCCTTATATAATATATTCTAGGAGTTTTTCAAATGCAACATTTCTTGTGGACAATAATGTGATGATTAGTTAGTGTGCCAAAGCATTTACCAGAACCATAGACACTTTAATGGCCCGCTTTTCTGGTTTGATAGGTCCACATATATTATATTATGTTCTTTTGTAAGAATGGAATGCCTTACTTATATATCAGGCATAGGAAGATCTCGATCCTACTTATTACTAAATAGTAGGCTTGGCAGAACGAGTGCCTTAAAATAGTTAATAATGTAGAGTGGGATGTTGGTCGTGCTTCTAGTACTTTAGAAAATATTAACTGTGTTATAATAAAATTAGCACTGACATTGTACATCGTATCGGATTTTTATCCCTTTTTGTATTTCACTCAAAAGAAAGAACCTCCATATAATTTCTTAAATATGGAACATCATGTTATGACTTGGATGTCTAAGAAAGTCGTACCAAAACCTATATGAATTAATGTCCAAAGTTCATTTTGGGTAACATATGATTCTGTCTTCCAAAGTTCATTTTGGTGATAGTGTTTGATCCAACGATCAGAGTTGTAGTGGAGTACATGCCACTAAATTGACTCACTTATTTCTCTAAGATGTGCTTCATTTCACATTTATTAGAAGTATTATAATATATTTAATTTCATTCTCACAGGTAGTTTCTAAATGATAATCTTTGACACGAGTATCGTTTACTTAACAATGTTTTGGTAGCTCTTGGTGCATATAGAGCGTTTTGTGACTATAATTGTTATGTCATTAGGCATATAGAGAATTCGACTTTTTAGTACTTGTGATTCAATGATGGTCATTGGTACACGTATTTATGCGTGCATAATAGGTCGAGTTAAGTGTCTATTTAGTGGCATTTGCATGTGTAATTGACCGTGTATTGCTCGTATTTGTATTATTGGGAAATTTGATGTTTTTGACTTGTTTTGAAGTTATTTAGGTGAATTTAGACCAAAAAGTCGAACTCGACTAAGAATGGATGTTGAGAACAAGTCCCACAAGTCAAAAACCAAGAAAAATGGCCCCAAAAACTGCAGGAAACTGAGCTCGGCCGAGCTAGTAAGTCTCGGCCGAGCTAGAAGGTCAGAGAATTCGGATTTCTGGCTGTAGAAGAGTCTCGGCCGAGACAGTCATTCTCGGCCGAGACAGATTGATACACCTCTAGTATTTTGGCCATATCTTGAGATCTACAACTCCGATTGAGGTGCAATTGGTGGCGTTGGAAAACTGACTCAAAGAGCTAAACTTTACGTGAAATAAGAAAAACCCTAAAATGACCATAAGACCCTAAAAATAACTTTGAAGTTGGAAAAGGAATGCAGTGTCGGCCCATTACTTGGCCCACAAGCTCAAAAACGAATTTTAGACTTATTTTCCTATTCCAATTAGGTTTTATCCCTTTTTATCCTAGAGATGTACTCCTATATATATCTCAAGGCTCTAGACATCAAGGACACTTTTTTACATTGATTCGAGAGCGCGGACTTGGAAATTCTGAAGAACCAGAAGACTCAAGATTCAACAACTCGGGTTTTATAGTTTTATAGTTTTAATGTTTTCTTTTTATAGTTTGTTCTTAGCGATCGCTATGATCGGCTAAGCGTTTATTTTCCCGTCTTTGACTATGTTGAACCCTAGACTGTTATTTATGTAATTAATTCAGTAATTGCTTAATTTAATTATGTTCTGAGATTACTTGTGTTATTGGATTACTCTATCTTTTATATGTTTGTTATGTGGACTGATCACCCTAGTAATAGGCATATAGCTGTCGTTAGGTCATGAATTCATAATCCGTAATTGTTATGCGTTTGTGCCCAAAAGTAGCAAAAAGTGGTTACTCGCTAGGATAACACAAAGTCGCGGTCACTTGTACCGCGTTCGTGAGTACAACACCGTACCTACTCTGTTGCCTTAGTTCCCTATGCGTCTGATTAATATTGTTCTAGCGAGCGTCTCCTAGGACTACTTAATTGGATATGATTAATTACTAAGTTCTTAGGATTAATTATACTTAAGGGGTAACAAGGGTTAGCTAAGCGTACCTGTTAATTCTTGGAGCAGGGGTCTCAGAACTAATTAGTTAAGTAGTTGCATTAGTTACATGGATATTCAGGCTAGGGGGATACTGGGTTAAAGGCGGGATACTTTTTATTCACTAGTTAATTCATCTTTAGTTATCTGCATTAGTTAATTAAATCTAATTAAACTCCCCCCTTATTATATTATTATAATTAGTTATATAAATTGGTTAGTACAATAATACAATTAGTTCCTGTTCCCTGAGGGATCGACCCTGACTTACTCTACCTAGTGTTAGGAAAGAAGGTTAGGAAACAAATAACTAATTTGACGTGCCTCGACAGCGCGGTCAGTCATTATGCAGTGAGTCTCTATTCTTTGGACTTCCTGTATCTCTTATAGTTAACTGCTCTAGCAGTTTTTATACAAAAGTATAATATTCCACACTTATTTAAAAGTTCATTACCAACTCTATCCCTGTTGTTTAGAGGGTTTCGAGGTGTCTTTTACACATGGTTTTCATAACCACCATGTTCGTTTGGGGTAGGCACATCGGAAGACCTCCAGGGCTTCTATATCCCTTACTTTGTGGTGTATCATGACCACAACTGTAGAGACAGACACATTCGTTCCCTTTACTTTGGGATTATTTTCACTATTTAGTTTACCATAGTTAGGCTAGAGAATTTTCTTTATCCCAACGCGCTTGGTGTTACTTTTTAGGAGAAATTGAGCATGCCTCTCAACTACTTGCACTGGTTGATTAGCTAATTGAATATTGTAATTCTTTTATTTCATACTCTAGCCTATACAGGTTCGCTAGTATAAGCATTAGAGTAGGAAAGTAAAGAGATTCTATGTATCATATCATCTTCTGTGATTTCTTTACACATAAAGAGAGATGTGTTTTTAGGCACAACGTGCCCTTATTGAGGCTATTGACCCTTTTGTAGTCTAGTGAGTGGGTTTCTTTCCACTAAATAGTTAATATCGGAAGTAGAGATTCATCTACATTTTTAATATTTCTTTTATTGCATTCCGCAACTCATCAGGTATTTTTGAACTAAACAATACTCCTAGTGTAAGCAAGATTAATGTGTCATCTCAAATTCATTAGAGATTGACTGTGACTTTTACTATGTCAGACAGTGCTTTGTCATTTGGGTCGGTTGATGATATGATCGTAAGAGAGTTCTTACACGGTGTAGCTATTTTTCATGGAAATATTTTCCTATTAGGAATATCTATTCTGGTAACTCAATTTCTTTTGAGTCTAATATTTATATTTGGATCGATTTGGTTTAGTCATTTTCTTTTGAATTAGATTTCGGGACCATGTATCACAAGTTTTTCAATACTTTGTAAAATTACTTTATCACATAGTTGATTTGTATTGATTAATACCCATGAATTTTCATTATCATGGGAACTCATATCTCGTCATACATAATATTTTTGTACTTAATTATACTCATAGGCAGAACAATGATCAAATTCCCTTGTGTCATGCAAATAAATTTACTATCGACTGATAATTATTAAATCTTTAAGAGCAAATAATTCAGGTCGCGAGTTTCAATTTTATAAGGAAGTATTTAATCGGATCAAAATACTAGAGGGCTCCATGAGTATCACAAACCAAGCAAAAATTTATTATTTCCAAAATTAGACATATCCCCATACACACATAAATCTATCTCAATTTTCACAATACTATAATTGTATGCCATAGGAGAAACATGCACTCATATAATTTCTTATGCTTACTTGGCAAGAATATTTAAGTCATCGAGTATATAAAAATTTGCATCATTTATAGACAAATGCACATCATGTCACTGTAAACAGATTTTAACTATTCACAGTTCACAATTCATAAAGTAGGGTAAATCAATTTACCTTGTAGGGACACGATTCTTTCCTATGGCTCTTCTCCAATTTTGCGAAGACTAGTTGAGACTTTAGGAAAAGTCCAATCCAACCTCCACGCCAATAAAAATAAATTGACACTCGCAAAAATCAATAAAATTAATGTATTAATAACTTACCAAGAGTAAGTCCATGACAATATTGTATAAATAAACAATTACAAATACGATTGAATTGAATTGCTAAGTATGTGCAATATTATTAACAACTATTAAAGGCATAATATGTTTTCCATATACTTTAGAAATAAATATAACATGATCGAGTATAAATAATTAGGTCTTAATCCTGATTTGATCAAAATATGATTCAATTAACTAAATAACCTAAAACTTGCGCATAATTGCTTTTCTGGAGCCACGTCATTACTACCAAAAATTTACAGAGGTGATGATGGTCATTACCATGAAGCCAACCAATTAAAAAGATTTAGAAGATAGATGGTACTCACCGTTTTCACTTGTTCTTTTCCTTTTTCTGACCTTCGGCGTTCATGTCGTTCGCAATTCAATTCATCAATTTTATCTTCGTGTTTTGTGGTAGTTTAATTTGAAGTTTTGGTGACCCATGATGATTGGATTTCCATTATATTTCGACCAATTCAAGAATTTCAATCCTGATATCTTGAACCGTTCTATAAAAATTCTTTGTTCTTATTCTAGGAGACTATGCCGTGAACAGTGTGGGTTTTTGGAGGAGCAAAGTCGTGCTGATAACGTGTTTAAGGAAAAGCGAAAAAGTAAAGAAGAAAGATAGACACGAAATAATTAGGGTTCTCTTATTCATCAGATCCCCTTTATATAGGGTGTCAAATATAAGGGTTTCACAGGTACATAATATTTAGTGAATACCTAAATTACCCTTCATCAATTACTTTTGATGAAAGCACACTAATTGTGTTTTTCCTTCAACAAAACAGATAATCTAATTTGCCCTCTGTCCCTCAATTTTAGAAAGAAATATATATTTTTGTATGTATTTATTTTATAAGATATAAAATAGTTTATAGGAAAAAAAAATATAAATATTAAAATACATAAAAAGTCAAGTGGTAGTTTGTGGAGAAAGCCTTTTTGACAAAGTCAAAGTCCACTATGAGACCAAAACTTGATGCAGGTACACGCTTTCCTTTTGGCATTCCACACTTCCCACTTTCTCTATATAAATATCAAACTCCCACTTTCTCTATATAAATATCAAACTCTCCTCCCAAATAATCAAAACCCAAAACCAAAACAAAATGGCTCTTTTCCTAATCCAAACTAAACCTGTACTTGCCCTCACACTCACAGCCCTATTTCTGGCCGCCGGAACTCAAGTCTTCGGCCAAAACTGCGGCTGCGCTTCGAACGAGTGCTGCAGCCAGTGGGGCTACTGCGGCAACGGTAACGACTACTGCGGCAGAGGTTGTCAGTCTGGCCCATGCTTTGCTCCGCCTACCACCAACGGCGCCTCCGTGCCGGATATTGTCACCGACGCATTCTTTAATGGGATCGCCAATCAGGCTGCCGCAAGCTGCGCCGGAAAGGGCTTCTACACCCGTGGCGCGTTTCTTGACGCACTCAACTCGTATTCGCAGTTCGGACGGGTTGGGTCGGCCGACGACTCCAAGCGTGAGATCGCGGCGTTTTTTGCCCATGTCACGCATGAGACTGGACGTAAGTTCTCTAGCTAGTAGCTTGCCACTGTTTTTTTCATTAATTATTTCTTGGATAAGATATTTTGAGTTGGATTACGATAGGTATATGTTAAGATTGACATATTGTCAAATTAAATAGATCGATAGATATGGAGGTTTGGTGTTGCATTTTATAGTCAATTTCTACAAAATAGCAAAGTAGGAGTATTATTTAATATCACACTAGCTACTAGTAGTTTATGTTGAACTAGGCAATTAGAAAACATTACAAGTTATCTTTCCATGACTGTGGGTTGTTACTAAAAGAGTGGTGCATGTGGCTTTTAAGTTGTTAATAATGTGTTCCTTCAAGGACCACTCACTTCAACTCAATTTTAATAAATTAAGAAATCAATAGGTATGCATTCTCAAAAAATAATTTATTTAGGGTGCTAACACAAACTTACCTCACTTAATGAGTGTGCTTTATCGAAATTTGACACGCTAAATCTAATAAGAAAACCTTAAGAAAGCACACCCTAGGTATGGGCCCTTATAATATATTTCAATTGAATTACATATTTCGCAATATTGGTGTTATTGTTACAATTTCCCCTTCAGGTCAAGTTCTCTAGTAAAATATTATCTCCAATTTTTTAGGCGCAATGTTTAATTTGTATAAGAGAGTTAGAATGGACAAATAAACTTATCCACTAATTTTTCATCTCTCCCCTAAATTCCCTTAATATATCCCCTCATTATTTTATGTTATATTATTTCTATTAATTTATGGTATTGATATGATAGATAACAATATCATAGAATTTTAGGAACATTGAAAACAACGAGTTATTTTCCCAGGAAGTGTAACGCTGATGTAGATTTAATTTTTTTTTTTTTTAAATTTGTGTGTTGATTTAATTACTTGGCATATACACTTGTCACATTAGCTTTTTGACTTGAAATTCTCAATTTATTAGGCCACGTGCGCATATTCTGGCAAATTAGTGGCTCCCGGCATCTGGTGTCCTTAAATTAGCCATTTTTAGAAAGATAGGTGAATAAAATTGAAATTTCAAAATATATAGATTTTTTTTTAACAACCCCTAACATACATGATTAAAAATGATTTTTTTTTTTTCCAATTAAATGATACTCCCTCCGTCCCGCTCAGTTTTGTACGTAGGGATGGACACGTACATTAAGAAAAAACTGTTTTTTTACTATTTTGTTGACTTTTTTAAAGGTGGAGATTGTAAGAGAAATTTATTTTTTAAGGATGTGCAAAACTGAATAGGACGGATAGAAAATGAAAGTGCGCAAAACTGGAGGGAGTAGTTAATATAATTAAACCATCTAATTTTAACTTTAGGTCTTTTTACATCTCTATACTTCATTTATTATCTAAAAGTATTTGGTCCGTATATATAAAAAAAAACAAAGACATGCCATAGAATAGGGGAAAGCAATAAAACAAATTAATGATATTGGTTTTTCTTTGTGAGTTAGACTAAAAGAGAAACCAAATCTACCGTTGCAGAGTATTGTCTTAAAAACTGATAAACTCACGATCGCGAGACATACATATATAAAAGGGAAGAGTGCGTACAACCAAATATATTGTGTATTAAGTCCTTGAGCTGAGTTTAGACGTAGGGTTTCGAAAAGTAATCAAACCACAACGATAAATTTGAGACTATAAAATTCAAATTCGACCTCAAAATCCTCGATTCAAATGGAACCTAAATGAATTTAGTATATTTGATCGATGCAGATATGTGTTATATTGAAGAGATAGACGGTCCATCTAAAGACTACTGCGACGAAGGTAACACACAGTACCCATGCGTCCCCAACAAAGGCTACTATGGCCGCGGCCCCATACAACTATCCTGGAACTTCAACTACGGCCCGGCCGGCAACAGCATCGGCTTCGATGGTCTCAACAACCCCGAAATTGTAGCCACGGATCGAGTCATCTCCTTCAAGACAGCCTTATGGTACTGGATGAACAACTGCCATGACGCCATTGTTTCCGGCCAAGGTTTTGGAGCTACCATTCGCGCCATTAATGGCCCACTCGAATGCGATGGAGGAAACGCTGCCACTGTTACTTCTCGTGTTGAGTATTATACACACTACTGTAATCAACTTCAGGTTGATCCGGGGAACAATTTGAGATGCTAGTGTTGCATTTTAGTGAACTAACTATAGGTGAATCAAATAAATTGAATAACTTGATTTTTCACATAAACAATTTTAACTTATGTAATCAACTTTTTTTGTTTAATTTATTTTATTTGCCGTCCAAATTCAAAATAAATAGTTAAACGGATCTACATATCCCAGTACGAAGACATAGTGCCCCAAAAAATTCCAATTTTTTGTAGTTAATATTTTGAAAGATTAATACATTGATTAGCTTAAAAAATAATATTATGGTCCTATACTCGGTCGACTTTATTGTAATATACAGTGACGGATTCAAAAATTGAGTTGAGGTGAGGCTATTTTTAGACGGATTTAGCTAGGAGTTCGTCTCATGCATTTTTTTAACTATATTAATGGGCAATCTTTTACCAAATAGGGGACGGATATTGAGTAGGCTAGAAATCAAATTCTTTTATATAACTAGGCACTAAACATAAAATATTGGATAAATTATATTAAAAAATAATATCTTAGAATATCAAAGAAAAACTACCGTCATGCGCCCCCTAAATATAATCAACTGTATAAATAAAACTAGAAAAGTACTAACAATTTTGATAAGATCAATAAATTGAGTTATCAAAAAAGAAAAAAAAAACAAGATATAATATTTCTATATTCATTACATTTTCTCACATTTTTATCTCTATTGCTTATACATAACAATATTTTCATCTACTTCAATTAAACAATAAAATTATTTATTTTATTTAATTAATTTATATTAAAGTCAACTAAATTACACATATATAATAGCACATTATGACGAGACTAAAAGAAATACACATATATAATAACACATTATGACAAGGTCAGAGATGCTCAATGTCCCCTTTGGCCTCAACGTAGGTTCGTCCCTGATATATTGTATATTGATTGTGTCCCCTTGCATTTTGATTATAGTCCTATTATGGAGATTTTCTGGATGCGTTCATGTTTACCGTAATGGATATTCAAACATATATAAGATAATAATCAACCAACAACTACTTTCTTATTTTAAATTTAATATTTTAAATGATGTATTCGTATGATTATCAAATTAAACTAATTGTTATCCCTATTTGTTTTCTTTAAAGAAATTGAAGTACTAACTCTAAATTTAAAAATTGGAAAATGATTGAGTATTATTATTTCTAGGGTAGGTCTTGGATGCACCCAACACATAATAAGTTTATTGTGTACTTCTTAATTTAATTTGGAAATTAGATATATATTAAGAGTTACGTTTGGATAACCAAAAATGCTAGTGGCCAAGCGGTAAAAGCCTTTTGCGCGCGCGTTGAGGTCTCGAGGTCGAGCCTCAGCCAGCCTGCACAACTTTAATTTTTTTTTTCTTTTAATTCAGATTAATAATATATACTCCCTCCGTTCCAAAATAGATGATGTTTTAGCTTCTTAAGCAAATTCCAAAATAATTGATGTTCTAGGTTTTTTTTACCATTTCTCTCTATTTTACCCCTATGTAGATCCAAAAATATCTTTGACTTTTCAACCTCCCACTCACATTTGATATCATTAAATCTTATCTGCACAAATTTTAGGGGGTTATATTTGGTAATATATTTGTTTCTTAATTATTCTGTTTTTTTCTAAAACATCATCTATTTTGGAATGGAGGGAGTATATATATATATATATATATATATATATATATATATATATATATATATATATATATATATATATATATTAAGGCATGTTTGTTGGTACATAAAATGCACTAGTCTAGGTGGTAAAATCTTGAATTGGTTATTAGGGTATGGGTTCGAATTCCAATTTTTCCAATACATGTGCACTTTTTATATTATTTTAGACAATGTAATATATATTTAAAAAAATTATATATTATTCAAAAAGAATGTGTATACCTGTAACATAACATATACTATTACGCAATATATCATATACTATTACACAATATAACATATACTATTACGCAATATGACATATATTATTAAACAATATAATATATTATTAAAAAATTATACATGTAACTATAATATGTACTATTACGCGATATAACATATATTATTGAACAACATAAAAAGAGGCAAAAACAGAGAAAAAGCAAAGTTCGAACCTGCGCAACTGAACCTAACATCCGCGTGCCTCACCGTTGCACCACATGTTGTTGTTGTGAATCTATCCAAATAAGGCCCTTATATGTATCTTAAATTCCAAATTAGATAGGGAAGTGTACAATAAGCCTATTGTGTATTGTGTGCACACAAGTTTTTGCCTTATTTCTAATAAATGACTAAGCAGGAAAAAGACAAAAAAAAAAAAAAAAAATCAAAAATTAAGTGCCACGTAAGCAAAAAACAGCCAGCTCATGGATGACCTGATGGGTAACCTCCAGTAGCCGATCACGGGGCATTTTTATCAATTTTTTGTAAGTTAGAAGATATTTTTAAAAAAGTATCAAATTTAAAGGATATTATCTTAATTAGGGCAAACCTACGAGACATTTTTACCAATTTTCCCTTTCTAAATTATTTTGTAACTTATTATTATTATTTTGATGTTACATATGTAACATATGTAACTTAATTGGAATCTGGTTAATGTGGTTATGAGGTGTGTCAAGTCCGTGTCTTTTTCAATCCTCCTGAACAGATCACCGGGGAAAGCTTTTAAGCCAACCCGGGGTCTTAGGCAAGGGGATCCATTATCTTCTTACTTGTTTCTTTTCTGCGTAGAGGCTTTCTCAGCTCTGATTAAACAGGCAGAATACAGTGGGATAATTCATGGGGTTAAAATTTGTAGAACGGCGGACCCTATCTCTCATCTATTTTTCACAGATGATAACATCATTTTTAGTCGGGCCACGGATAATGAAATTGATGCGATTGGGGGGATTATTAGAAGCTATGAGGAGGCGTCGCGACAACTTATTCTCTTGAAAAATCTGAGGTATGTTGTAGCAAAGGTGTAGTGGGGGAGATTGGGTGTTAGGCTAGTCGAAAAACATGCCATTTATCTAGGATTACCTGCTTGTGGGGGTAGATCGAAAGAGGCGATGTTTAGTTCTATTGTAGCCAGGGTGAATAAAAAGCTAAAAAATTGAAAAAGTATTAGTCTCTTAAATGCTGGTCGATTAACACTTATTAAGTCAGTAGCGCAAACGATTCCCACTTATGTGATGAGTTGTTTTCGCCTACCTCAATCAGTACTTCGGAGACTAAGATCGATGTGTTCGGGTTTTTGGTGGGGACAGAAAGCCTCGGAGAAGCGGATTCATTGGGGAGCATGGGAAAAATTATGTAGAAACAAGGAGGAGGGTGGGTTAGGGTTGAGGGATATGGAGGCATTCAATCTAGCGATGCTTGCGAAACAAGGGTGGAGGTTGATGAGGGATGAGAGCTCCATTCTATCCAAACTTTATATGGCCCGATATTATCCCAGTGGAAGCTTCCTTACCGCATCTATTTGCCACAATCCGAGTTACTCTTGGAAAAGCATAGTGGCGGGACGGGAAATCTTAAAGCTGGGGCTAATTTGGAGGATAGGCGATTACTCAAAGGTTAAGGTGTGGACAGACCCGTGGTTGCCCAACAACAAAGACTTCTGGGTTAGGGGGCCCAGACCTATTCATTGCACTATTGAAGAAGGTGGTGAGATGATGGAAAATGAACCAAAAGGATGGAGAAGGGAGCTGATAAATGAAAATTTTCATCGGGATGATGCCTTACAAACCCGGACTATTCCTCTATTTGATGGACATGGGGCCGATGAGCTTATCTGGAAACATTCTAAGAAGGGGTGGTATGAGGTGAAAACGGGATACTATATACAGTTGAACCGTCTGGGCTTTCCGGAACTGAGCATTTCGTTAAATGAAAATTCTAAGAAGGTATGGAAATTTATTTGGAATTTAAATGTACCTCACAAAATCAGAGTGTTTATTTGGAAGGCTGTCAATGGTTATTTGCCGGTCATGTGGAGCTTGAGGAGGAGAGGAGTTGATGTTGATGGTGATTGTCGAAGGTGAGGCGAAATGGTAGAAACTTGTGAACATGCTCTTCGGGATTGTAGCTGGGCTAAATCCTATTGGCAAGCCTCCACACTAAGGTTAAATGATGAATGGTTTGACAGTAATGCTTCTACGACAGATTGGATTGAAAAGGTGGAAAGGGTACAAGAGGCGGAGTGGCAGGAGCAGTTCGTTATGCTCATGTGGATGTTATGGCGAACTCGGAATCTGCTATACTATGAAAATGGGCAAATGACGACCTCGGCTTGTTTTACTATAGCAATGGCTACGCTGGATTTTAGAGCTGGACAACGGCAGCAACAACAGTGGTGCAGTCGGGTTCGAATGTTTGGAGGCCACCGGATACAGGATGGTGGAAGCTTAACTCTGACGCCTCCATTTCAGCTGAAGGATGTACAGGTTGTGGCAGTGTAATACGAGATAACAATGGGGTAGTGGAGGTGGCATGTATGGAGAAGCAAGCAGGTCGTATGGAGATTGATGTAGTAGAGGCGCTGAGTTGTCTGAAGGGGATTCATCTAGCAATCCGACGAAGCGTTCCAAGGTTAATAGCTGAAGTTGACAACCTCAAGGTATACACGACGCTTAAAAAGGCTAACCCAGACGAATCGTATTGTGGATCGATTGTGAAAACTATTTTATCGTTACTTTCTTCTTTTGTTGATTTGCATTTTAGTTTTGTAAGGAGGGCGGGAAATTCCCTTGCTCACCATCTATCTTGTTTTGGTTTCTCTTTTGAAGTGGGTGAAGTGATGATTGGGAATATTCCCCCTTCACTTGAACACATTGTATTGGCTAAGGCGGTTTTGCCGTAGTTTTATGTTATTAATCTTCTCAAAAAAAAAAAAAAAAATATAGGATTATATTTTATCATTTGGGATCTTTGGCATCGACATAGTAATAAATTGTGGAATGTTGCACGCTCTTGCGTCACTCAGACAGTAAATGAAGCTCTATGAACGGTTGTCGGCTTGAAGTTTGAGCAGTGGCTAAGTGATTAATGAGATTGTGACTAATTCATATGTGAAATGTGATGTCTTGGTCCATTATATCATGTGAAAATTTGTCATTTTAGTCAAATAGTTACATGTTTTTAGCCATCATTAATCATTACATGTTTTTAGTAGGGATGGGAAAAAACGAACCGAAACTGAAAAATCGATCTGAACCGAGTGATTCGGTTCTATTCGATTCGATTTTGTATATACAATCGGTTCGATTCGGTTCCAAATATTATAACCGATTTGTAATTCGGTTCAGTTCGGTTCTTAATAAAAAATAATTCGGCTGACCGAACCGAATCGAACCGAATTACTCATACTTAATTATATGTTTTCAATAATATATTTATTGTATAATATTTTTCTTGATTGAATTGATATACATTAGTAATTTTCACATTTAACATGCATGAAAATTTAAATGTATCTCTGTGTTTTTGTCCCTGCTTTAATTTGTCTTTTTAATAGAAAAAAATATTATGAAAATCGAGATTTGTTGCTTAAAAAAAATAAAAAAGTAAAAACTTAAAAATCTAAATCGATAACCGAACCGAACCAAACCGTTTCTGCGATCTTGTAGGCGTTGATTTACGTGTAGCATGATAGCTGCACCACCTCTGGTGTTATTCGGGGGCAGGTTCTTCCCTTTGCAGGTTTTTATGAT
Organism: Ajuga chamaepitys; assembly: GCA_958295605.1. NCBI lineage: Eukaryota > Viridiplantae > Streptophyta > Magnoliopsida > Lamiales > Lamiaceae > Ajuga > Ajuga chamaepitys. Next base: position 15,637,464 of record OY282506.1, read on the forward strand.
GGTTTCCTAGCTATCTCCATGGTGACGGCGATCTTTATGCCAGATCAACGATCCTTAACCGGTTGGCGTCGTGATTCACCGAGCTTTCCTTCGCATCACGTCACGTGAGTCTTCTCGCGCCCTTGACTGTAGGTTTTGAATCCTAGGGTTTCAGCACTTGGTCCCAGATTCCTGCACGGTGTCCCCCCGCTGCCTTGCGCCTTTTTATGGATGCATCACGCATCCCCGCCGCACTTCCTTGCAGCCTTGAGGGATTCTGTCTCATTTATTTGGTTGTGTAGGTGGCTCAGGGTTAAGGATTTCATCAGCCCTATATGACGAGCTTACGAGCTTATTGCGAAGGTATTTGGTCTATGCTGAATCTCCCAATTCTAGGGTTATGGCGCTTTCCTAGGTCTGCCCTCTTCTAGTTATGTTATCCTCACTCATTAATTGCACGCTCGGCCGTGAACATCGTGCACTTATATGGTTCTGTTACATTGATATGATACACATACTCCATTTAGACGCGTGAATACGCTGCATCATACCCGTTACGTTGCCTCTCACGGTGAGTCCCCCATGTCTATGGTCTGTTTCTACTGCTGCATTCTTGCAGCTGATGATTTTTACGAACCTCGTATAGTATGCACCTGTCGGATTATATCCCCCAATGGTAGTCTGCTTTTCACTGTCTCTATCAGCATGACTTAGCACGACATTCTCTAGCCGTTTCCTATGGTAGTCTAGTCAGATAGTTCACCAAAGGCAGTTCCTTTGTACTTTCAGCAACAATCATGTTGCATCGTTCCTTACCCCTCTTCAATGGCAGTCCTGTAGGATATCTGCTATGCCATGGAGCTTTTCACATTTGTTGCTTCTTTGGACATACTCTCATTTGTTTGTACCTGAGCTAATGACTCGAGGTCATCCCAAGAATTTCACTCACATGTTTGTGAGGAATACTGGCATTTCCCCACTTTTGAGTTTCCTCATCATAGGGCAATGATGCTTCTTTTTTGTAGCATGTTCTATGCAAGCTACGGTGATTTAATTATCTTGATGACGTTTACTTGTTTTTACGCCAGTGAATTCACAGTTGCTTATCACTCGGGCTAGATAGTCTTGCTTATATACATTGTGAATCGTGTTATTTACTTTCTTTACTAGTCTTGTAGATTTCATGCACCCTTTTATATCTCGGATTGTGGCATGGAAATACTTATACATAGATTACATTAAAACATTACCATGATTACTACACAAACACGCGCACACATAAATGATACATAGATATTTAAAAATAACAAGGATTAATGAATTAAAAAATGGTGATTAAGAGAAGAGTTGCGAAGCATCTGCATCTTCTATCCAGGCAAAACCATCCTTGTTTTTGTAACGTTGTTGTATCCCTGCTGAGTTCTCAATATCCAACATCCGCAACGACTTACGTAGGAGGCGATGTGGCAGCTCCGTCAAACCATTGCAGAAATAAATTGCCAATTCTGCGAGACAAGGCATTAACGACAAGGACACAGATGCTTCTTCTTCGGCAGTTATATCCTCCCACTCCTTCCAATTATCACATCAGTGGAATCCGAGCCTCTCCAGTTTTGGAAAAGCAACAGCATTGGTTTGCACTGTTGGGAAATTAACGAACAAACGAATAATAACAAACGATAAACGAGAACCATCGACAAAGTCAAAACGAAGACACCAAATTTAACGTGGTTCCCTAACAACTTGTTAGCTACGTCCACGGCCAAACGAGAGGAACCAATCAATATCAAAAGAGTGCTTACAAAATAGGACAAAGACAAACTTGACCCTAGGTCAACTATCCAACTCTTCATCCTAATAAACGGAGACAAACTCCACACTCTATGACCAAACGACTCTAAACCCGAAAATAGAGTCTCATATTCAAAAGACAACCTCTCTCTTGTCTCTCAAATCAAATTCAATGACTGACCAACATGGCCAATCCCAAACAATTGACTGACCAACCTTGCCAATACCAAACAATTGACTGACCAATGGCCAATCCAAACAATTGACTGACCAAAGTGGCCAATCCAATGACTGATCAATCAACTGATTGACCAATACAAATTTCAAAGTCAATAGGCCTATTTATAAGCCCCAAAACCTAATTCTAGACACAAAAGGAATCCAATTGGGCCTAGGCTTGCGTCGGCCCATCTGCTGCGCCGCCAGGTCCGCCTCGGCCGCGGCCATATCGCCTCGGTCGAGGCGAACTTTCTGCCCAACTAAACTCGGCCGAGTCTGCCTCGCCTCGGCCGAGGCCCATTTTCTGCACAACTCGCCGCGGTCGCGCCCGTGTCCTCCGACGCGCCCAATTCCAACGACGTCCAAATCCAAGCCTCCACCTTGATGCGAACGTCGATACAAACCAAACCAGATTCAAGGCACAAATTCCTAACATGCACTGCTGTTGATGATGAAGATGCTCCTCCTCTTGTAATTCCTAATAATTCCTATTAAACTCCTATTAAACTATTATTTTTCTATTATTTTTTATACATACATAAATATCTTTTATGTAAATTTCATTTATTTAATATTTTGAGAATCATAAACTAAAGTACTTTAATATTCATAATATCTTATATTCTTATTCCTTTTTAGTAATATACATCCCCTACATTTACTCTATTTAGTTCTTCATAAATTTATTATAGTTCTTCTAGTTGGATTCTTTTACAATTGTAGAGAAAGGAGAAAGATCTATTAACAAAAGATTAAGAGTAAATAAAAGAAATATGATACACTATAGTTGTACTGTCAATATATTTTTTGTTGTGGTTAGTAGAATGAGGATATATATATATACAATTATAACGATGTACCTAAATTAAAAAGAAAAAAGTAAACTAAAAAAAATCTCTAAAATGAAAAATGATAAGTAGGAGATTTCACTATTAGTCATTGTTTTAATGTTTACGTGTATGATTTGTTTCTTGTTGTTGCTAATCGTAAAATCTTTTAGTATGTTTTTCACCGAGAGAATGTCAAAACTTGATAGTTTTGCAAATATTTAATATCTAAATAACTCTATAGTATCCCTATTCGAAATTAAAAGTCTTAGAATCATTATCCTAGTAAAAAGTCAAACTTTGGAGTTACTAAAGTCCAATTAAATTATACGATGTTTAATTTTCTATATTTTTTTTATAAATACATAAATATCTTTTGTGTAAACTTCAATTATTTAATATCTTGAGAATTGTATACTAAAATAATTTCACTTATTGTAAATACATTTTTGCTAATCGGTCTTTCCCTCTTCTCTTCAATTATAGAAGAAACCAATTAAAAGAATTATAAAAAATTTATGAAAAATAAAATTAAAATAAAAATAAATAAAAAGAAAAATATAATGTATTTTACTACAAAGGAATAATAATATAAAATACTATGAATATTTAGGTTCAACTTATGTCATCAGTTGAACTATATATTATATGAAATGTGATAGAAAATTTCATAAGTTAAGACTTGAGAGATGAATTTGAATTATGAAATGAATCTTACTAAATAAATAAAACTTTAAAAAATAAAGTTACTAAGTTAGCCTTAAAATTTACTAATGTTTTTTTTTTTAAATACAGTTTTCTATTTTGACAATCATATAAAACAATCTCATTATAAAAGAGATAAGAAATTTAAAAAGAAACTTAAAAATAAAAATAAACAAAAATAGTAATGTTATGTATATTATTAACAATAAAGAAAAATATAGAATATTATCAATATGTGGGTTCAACTTATGCCGTTAGATGAATTAGATATTATATCCATAAATTTGTTTTGAGGGTATCGTATCATGAATTGATAGATGATTTTTGAACTATATAGAGCTCTAACCAAATAAACAAAAGTTAAAAAATATAGTTGATAAACTAAACTTAAAAATTAAAATTCATTAAAGATATAATAGGCAAATCAAATTCTTTCTAACCATATAAATAAAACTTTAAAGATATAGTTACTAAACTAACCTTTAAAATTAAAATTCATTAAGGATATAATAGACAAATTAAATTTTGTAAGAAACAACTCACACTTTTATAATAGAAGCAGATTTTGGAAATGCAAAGAAAAAGATTCAATCTTCAGTCGAAAATGCGTAGGCGAAGCCACTCTAGTTCCCTTTGTAACCACTCGATTTTCAGTACTATTTTGAAGTACTAGATGTCCCCCATGCATAGGACGGGATTAATATATTATATTAATAAAATGTAATAGAATTGTGTCGTATATACTATTTGAAAGTATAAAGTGGGTTATATATCAATGAATCGACCTATCAATATATTAGAGTTAAGAAAATTTACCTATGTGCATTCACTACTAGGAATAAGGCTTTTTGCCACTACAAAATGTAGTTACAGAAAATGGAGAGTAGTTACAAAAATACTTTTAGTAACTAAATATCTAAAAGTAGTTACTGTAGGATAGTCACTTATAATAAGATGCAAAAAGTTTTTTTGCAACTACTTTGTAGTTACTAATATATTTGTAACTATTTTTTGCAACTACTTTGTAGTTACTAATATATTTGTAACTCCAAGTAGTTGCAAAAGAGTTTATCATATTGTTGCAAGTTTGGTAAAATTGTATGAAATATTTTATGTAACTACTAATAGTTACAAAAAGGATTATTTTTAGTAACTACTTTATAGTTGCAAAAAACTAGCGGCAAATGCCCTTTTTTCTTGTAGTGATTTTATCACTTGGGTGCCTACTATGTTCTGAATCACTTACATACCAGAACTCAGTCCTCCTCAAATTTTCCGACGAAACTAACGTTTATGTATGTATTCAGTGTAATTGTAATTAAAAAAGGATTTCGCTCCTCTCAGATTTCAAAACTTTGATAAATATCTCCAAAAAGATATTTCGCCCCCTGTCATTAACAAATCATGGCTCCGTTCCTACTTGAACTACACGATAACTATCACATAAGCGTCTGCCCTAACAATTCCGGCCAAAAATCATCGCGTGTATGCCATGCTCCATATATATATATTGTGGAAATTTTATAATTTTTTTTGGGAGAATTAACTGTTTGAAATTTAAGTCCTTTATCCAATGCTCATATCTAGCAACTTAAATTGGGGATTCAGGGCAGTGCGAAAGAGACGATAATTGAAGGTGAAGTCGCAATGGTTCTTCATTGTCGTTGTGCGAAAGAGGACATCTTGGACTACTCTGAGTCCCAGGTGAGAATGAGGAATTTTTTTTACCATAATCTGGATCATCATTCCCATGTTGCCCTCTTATTTTCCAAACCATCCTCACTTTGTAACCTTTGCTCTTTCTTACAGATTGATTTCACGCACTAGTTCTTCGACTTCAGCTGGCAATTTTTATTGCAGCTGGAGGAGTACCAATTTTAGGTTTTTGGCTACAATTGTTTTAGTAGAATGATACACTCAGGGTTAACCCCTAATTTTGGAGGTAAAATTGACACACGCTTAAGTCACGTAAAAAGGTGTGATTGTGTTAATTCTTCTAAAAAAAATAAAATTGCCACAATATACGGAGTGTGGCATACACGCTATGATCTTTTATCGGAATTGTGGCCGACAGACACTTATGTGATAGTTTCATGTAGTTTATGTATATAAGCGATTCAAAAAATATTTTAAGAACCCAAGTGATAAAACGCGCATACTTTAGGCTAGTAAACTTTTTTAACCAATATATTATTATTTAATCATTTTTCTTCCCCTTCCATGTCATATCCTATATGTATTTATTTTATCTATTTATTTATTTATTTATTTATTTTATTTTTAATATTTTGCATTGTCACACTACACAAAAAAGGGTATTTTTTGCTACTCTTTTTGCAACTACAAAAGTTGTTACTAAAAATAATCATTTTTGTAACTATTAGTAGTTACATAAAATACTTCATACAATTTTAACTAAATTTTCTAGAATATGACATGCTATTTTACAACTACTTGCAATTACAAATACATTAATGACTACATAATTGCAAAAAATAGTTACAAATACATTAGTAACTACAATATAGTTGCAAAATATTTTTTTGCATCTTACTATAAGTAGCTAACCTATAGTTGGTTATTAAAAATATTTTTGTGACCATTCATCCTTTTTTGTAACTACATTTTGTAGAGGCAAAAAGCCTAATTCTAGTAGTGTCATAAATTCAAACTAACAATTAGATTTTCATGAATGTGGTTTATTGAATTATTTGAATGCATTGATGAGGTTAAAATTAAATATAATATTACAATAATCATAAAAATATATTCTGCATATAAAAATTAATTAATATTTTGATTACATATATATAGAGAAATTTGCACTTTTGGTCCCACAGGACACGCTCCTGTTTCAAAATGGTCCCAGCCCTTGCACTTTTGACCCCAATAGTTTCAAAATTTGCACTTTTGGTCCCAAAGTAATTTTTTTTTTGCATAAACAGTCCCAAAAAATTGCATAAGTGGTCCCACACCGTCTAACACTAACGGTTTAGGGCATGTGCAAGTCACATACCCGTTAGTGACGTAATAAAATGCTGAAAAACCATGGATGACGCAAGAAATCGTTTTCTTAAACTGAAGGATGGTTATTAATTATGTTTTAACGGTTAAGTTCATTAATTAGGATTTGAAATATACCCCCAAATCTGTAACTCTAGAATTGAGCCCCAAACTGAAAATTTCCTGAATTAAAACCTATGATCGAGTTGCATTGCTTCAATTAAGACGCGAAAGGGTTCAAAACTAGTGTGAGATCAAATGGTGAGGCGCCGGAAATGGATGGCGCACTACCCTGCGCCAGACTATGAAAAACGTAAGTCCCTTCTTTGATCAATCCTCTGTTTTTTTTAGTTTAGTGTTGAAATCTTGAGGTGTATTCGTAATTCTTGGTTAATTGACACTATTAACTCCCCCACATTGTCTATTAGGTTTTATGTTTTAGCTGTGCAGTGTGGGGTTGTAGTGTGGGGTTGTGTAGTTGGAGAATGTGTATTAATATAATAGAGATTCTGTATTTGCTGATGTGTGGTCCAAGCCCATGTGTTGCTGTTCACCATTATATACAGCATGTCCCCCACATTCTGTATTTTAGCCACTGTATGTGTGCAATTTCAAATAACTTTGTCTGTGTACTTATTTCTTTAATCAGAGTGGGGTCTGAAAAGTGCTTATTTAATGTGTGGTAGGTGGGAAGGAATACTGGTACACATTGAAGTTAAAGCATGGGGGAATGGTAGTAAAGGATGTTGGGGGGTCTAGCCTGGATTGAAGGCACTTTGTCAGCTTTTGATTGTGTTAATTCAAGGAAGCTAGATTTGAGGTACATTGAAAGCTTGGCTGAGCAGTTGGGCTACATGGGGAAGGAGAAGTTTTATGGTGTGATGGAAGGGGTTGGTTTGAAGAATGTAGAAAGTGAGCATGACATATGGATGGTACTACAAAGCTCTAAAGGAGTTCACTATATTTCTAGAAGGGAACAAAAATAAAGTTCCAGATGAGGATGAAGATCATGTGGGGGAGATTGAGTGGGTTGAACCAGATGATAATGTTGAAGCCTTGGTGGATAACCTACGGGTCAACTTGTCCACTAAGGCTGCTGTGAGGTCAAAACAGGGGCATAAGGCTAAAGAGACAGTTCCAAGACAACAAAATCTAGAGGTCAGTTGTTGCTTTTTATTGTTTGCTTATGTTGGTTCTGAAAATTATTGCTAGAGGTCAATAACAAAATGCCAAAATGTAGACAGAAAAGTAGATTGCATTAGTTGTTGATTACAAAGAAAATGAGCCCTTAGGCACTACATAGCATATATTTTCTGCTTTTATCATTACATCAATATCCTAGCCACAAGTGTCAAAGCTAGCCCCAAAATGAAAAACAATGTCAGCTTCAGCAACCTCTTCAGCTCAGCAATCTCTGATGCCATCCTCCTAAGCTCCTCCCTCACCTCAGTGGCAGTGCAATCTGCACCTTGAACCACATTTGCACCTTCCCGTTCCCTCTGAGATAAAATACGTTCAAGCTCAACAAGAATGTGGTTCCTTTGCATAGCCCTCTCAGCAGCGTGGCCACCTCCAGCAACATGAGGTGCATTTGGTACTTCATCTTGCCAAATAAAGAAATTACACCCACCGGTCTTCCAATCGGGACATCCGTAGAACAAACGACCTACGCTATGGGGCCTCGATGACACGTAAGTACGAGTGCCCCTTCCACAGTGGCAAACTATTCCAGGTTGTGGGTAGGGATATGGCCTCTGCCTATTTGATGATGATGAGGACATTATTTTGGTTTTTTTTTTTTTTTTTGCTTTCTTCAAGTTGTTGGTGTTTCTTACATGTATAATTGAGGTGTATTTATATTGAATGTATGGGCAAGGGGGATATTCTGTTACTTGCAGGTTTTTTGGCTCCAAAATGGACCAATTTTCCCCCAAATCACAGCTCTTCCCTCCCTTTTTAATACTGAATTTAGGTAGCAGGTTAATAAGAAAATGGGACTGAAAGTGCTAAACTTATGGGACTAAAAGTGAGGCTAGAATTAACAGTTTCAGTAACGTTGGGACCAAAAGTGCAACTTTTGAAACTATTGGGGTCAAAAGTGCAAGGGCTGGGACCATTTTGAAACAGGGACGTGTCCTGTGGGACCAAAAGTGCAAATTTCTCCATATATACATTATGGATGTCAAATCGAAACTTAAGAAAAGAAGATTAATTAAGCATAACTTTGAAAAAAAAATGGAGTCAGACAAAAAATTATCACACTTTTAAAGTTTGAGGGAAAATATTAAAAAAAGTAAAAAGCTCATATTTAGCCTGTATTTTTAGGAACCCTCTTTTAATATTAAGTAGGGGATTTATAGAGTACCACGCAATGTAACTTATTAATTTTTTTGTGTACTACTTAAAGAATCAAGTCCTTAAGAAAGGAGCAATTTAACATAATGAACTATGATTTCATGTAAAATTATTTTATGAAGTAAAGCATAATATATTCAATTTGAAAGACATAGACATTATTTTGAATTAAAATTTTAAACAATATCAGAATATTACATCCTAAACATGCTTTTAATTAGATTAGCATTATACTACTTTAACACTTTGAAATGGGTATATAAATTCAGAGCAATATATATGAAGCTGATAGTAGCTAAGTAACACAATAGTTATCAGAAGACAGAGAGAGTATATATATGGTGACCATTATTATTAGTCGTGTTATCATCATCCAATCTCTTTTTAGGCACATCATCATCGGATTCTATTTCGATAACTCATTGTTTCTTCTTTGGAAGCCCACCTTTGTTTAACCAATTAATCATTACCGCACAGAATAAAAACTAAAAATGTAGAAATATAATTATTATCTGAACAACCACACGTCACTCTGAACAAAACTCACCAAAGCTTAATATACATAAATTATACATCTAAAGAGTAAAGACACAGAAGATCAGAAAAAATGGATAAGCAACCAGATAAAACTTACTTGCAGTCTTTGGCCAGACTCCTGAGGTTTAGGGATAGTGGACTGGTCTGTACTGGAGATCACCTTTAAATATTCCCGCCTCTGCTTAACAATCTAATTTGGGCTTTCACTAGATTGGCTCAATTCCGATTACACTTCTTAAATAAAATTCTACCCGCCCCGCCCCCTCTTTTTTATTATAATAAACTGATAACAAAATATAAAAATATATCTCAACGTTTTACGATTTAAATAAATATAGTATAACCTTTGAATAATTACTGATTAAATCACAACCTATCGAAATTTTAACAATTATAGCATCCGACCATCTTTCTGTTGAATGTTTTCTTGCATGACTTACGGAAGTCCACGTGGCAATGCTAACTCAGAAAATTGCTAATACCAACGTTTCACATTTTTAAAAAATCTGACACAATTCTTCGTATTCAAATACCTCGGCAACTCTTCTCAACATGGATCGTTCAATTAGCCATTGAAAACCATTTGTTGTCATTTTCCCAAGGATTTTTGTGGCGTCAGTGGTGGATTTAGAGAGTATAGAAAGCGCCTCCAGCTGAGGTGTCCACAGTGGTCTTTGTGTGTCCGGACAACCCATTGTAGAAATAGCATACTTGCTGATCTTCAAAAAAGTCATGCTTACGGCTCATTCTAAGTAGTTCTCGGTGCCTTTCCCATGCTTCATATAGAGGTTGCGAATCCAACTGACATAATTGACGGATTTTTCTCTTTAGCTTTAGCGTCTTGCTAGGCGAGTACTTGAATAAGAACTTTTGACACAAATCTGCTTAGTTGTTTATAGTTTGGGAACTAAGTCCTGTCTTAGCCTTGTCAAGGAATGAGAATGGGAAAAAGGCGTAGACTTATTGCGTCATTAGAGGCCCGGCCCGTTAATTTATCTTAATAGTATCACAGATTTTCAGAAATTGTGCCAAATTGTTGTACCTTGATATAGATGTCGGCTTAAATTCAAACGTGTTGGCTTGCGCCGGTGGTCGTGTAATTCCTCCAAGATTTCGATTTACTAAACCTACCTGAAGAGGTCTTGAATCGTTGGCTAAATGATTTCTTGTGGTTCGGCATTCAGATCATTCGCTGGTGGATGTCTATCTTGTTCTTATGCAATTGAAAACAAGTCATGTCTTATCCAGTCGGCGTTCTGCTTTCGGCAAGTAGCTTCAATTTCAGTGTCTATCAGTACAAGCTCTCCTTACTTAGACCTTGTTTTCATGCACTCCTGCACATAAAAAAAATGCTAAACACAATCAAAACCAAGTAAAAAAAAAAAAAAAAGAACTAACTATATCGAAACGCAACATGGCCAAAACAGATGTAGAGCAGAGACTTAAAAAAATTATTTTTTTCAAAATTGTAAAATAATGCAGAATAAATAAATATTCTAAAAAACGTGTAATTTATAGTTAAATAACAAATTAAAATTTAAAAATAAGATTAAACATATAAAAAAAATCGTAGACTACACTTGACTAAACATTGTAATATCTAAGTAGTACCTAAATACTAGCCCCGCCAATGCCTCAAAAAAAATTGATTGCTTTAGTTACTACCAGCTATACCACAAGTGCACAATGTAGTTAATAGCTCAGTGGCAAGCAATGTCGCATCCTGCAGAGGCTAGTGTAGGATTTATACCTAAAGTATTACAGTGTACTAATCCTAGTATGTCTAAGCAAATCGAACTGATGATCATTTTGTATTGCCCTAACTACTTTAATCTCAACCCTTAACTGAAGAAATTGTACAACTAAAGCATAATATAATTAGTAAACTAAATTTAATATTAAAAGACTATCTTAGGGCTATCGATTTCAGAATCAATTACAGCTTCAACAATGATGGTTATCTCTTATTTCTATTGTTATGAGATTTTCCTATGTGTATCTCAAACCCCTCCCCGAGAGGTGTAGATCATATATAACATACTAACTCGGTTAAGCCTGTGCATACAACTCCTAAGAGTGCTTAGGAAATACCCCATATTATTCTCCATCCTCACGGTCTTTCAAATAATATGTTATGTGTAGTTTGGACTTCAATATCTTCACCTCCTAAATTTCGGATATTGATTCGTGATTGCTAGAACTGGGTGATCAAAATGTTCTAACAATAATCAATTAATCATATCTCAACACATAAAAACAATATATGGATCAATCATGAATCAAAAGTATAACGGATACCCGCTGTAACAACTTGTCCTTCTCGACTCTCTAAACTACTTTCTAAAAGTTGCGTAAAGTAAAAGTCTAATGTACCTGTTCTCCTTTGCAATAGAAGAGCCTAGATATTTGAATACACAAAACTAGGTTAAAGTAGAAAAAAGCCTGGATATGGACTGAATTGCGTATATTGAGATAACGATTTGCTTGGTCGGTCAAAGCCTTACGCGACCGGACAGTTTTCCTTGTTGCTAAATTGCTTTGTCGGGAAAAGTCTTGCCCGGCCGTGCGAAATATTCTAGAATCCAATCTTTTCAACAATTCGTGGATTAGTTCAAGCATTGAGAGTTATTGTAGGATGGTTTGCAATTACATGATTGCACTACACTACAAGAATTTTTCTAATAGACAATAGTAGAAAGACCATGATTTTTACTTAACGATTGTAGTTTCTAGTACTAACAACAGATGTTCAATAACCGTTGTCTATTACCGAAAGGAAGCGCTAATAGACTACATTGAGACAACGGATATCAGTAACCACAGTCTAATAGCAACTTTTTTTCCCTAATAGACAACGGTTTTGAAAATTGTTGTCTATTAGTGTAAAATTTTGCAACTGCCCAACAATTTTTCCAACAGATTTCGTGTTTTGTTGTTAAAAAGGTACTATGCCTATTGAATCTACTTTTTTTTCAAGTGAATTTTTAATAATATTTTCATGTTTCTTGTTAATTAACCGATGCTCATTCTTCCGCTAAAAAAAAAAAGTAAAAGAAAAAAAAACACCTTCCCCTCACACTTAGAAATTTCCTTCTCATCTCTCAATCACACACTCTTGGAAAACCCTACAATTGATTATATTCGTAGACGCAAAATCTCTGGTTCTCTCTCCCGCGGCGAACTCCGTAGCTCTTTCCATCTCTGCCAACTTTGTGGTTTTGTCCTCGACAACGAACTCCATGCCACAAACTCCCAATTCCAGGTATAGGGCTATGTCTCTTTGTTTCTCAATTGATGGAAAACCTTGATTTGTATTTTCAATTTCGATCTCATCCGTTATGTTTTTATTTAGTTTTTTTAAGTGTCAACTATTATGGGAGTAGTAATTCACTGAATCAATAAATAATGCAAGAATGAAATTGCCCCGTGTCTATCGAGTATTGATATTGCTTTAATTTCCAGTTTAATGTCGTGTTTCTATGTCATTAGGTACTCTTTACCTTGTTTATAGCTTCTGTTTCATATATGAGGTGTGAGCCAGGACTTTGATCCTCCTTTCGATGTGGTTGAGACTCTTTTAATAGTGCAAATTGACATATCCTTAGGATCATGGCTCATAGATATTTACTATAGCAAAATGAGTAGCATAAACAATTATAAACAATGCAAGAGTTCAATATTTTTCCTTAACGAAAATAGGCACCCACTCACTTCTTTTGGAATATAACTATCATCGTCCAAAATATATGATTATTCCATGTGATAGAAGACCATCAAACAATATAGTAAACTGATACCTCTTAAGTTCGTCATAAGAAGAAGATATTGCATGATCAAGGGAGGGATGATGATTGATGATGCACCTAGTCTTCTTGTTTTTAGGCAAGATGAACTCTTCTTTTCATGCAAGTAAATGTATTGTCAGAAAAAAATCAAACATATGAGAGGTCAGCCTAAAGTAGTCGAGGAATATGGGTAGCTCAATTGAATTGATAAATTTATCCTTATAGTACAGAAAGAAGAAAGAGGATAATTATTTTTTAAACTACAAAGTGACATAATTTAGAATGTTATTTTAAGGATACGCACTACAACAAAAATTAGCTATTGAGACACTAAAAGCGTCCCAATAGGATACATAGCGGGACACTTATCCTTTCGAGACACTTAAGATAAGTGTCTCGTATATAGGAGTCCCTAGATGTATTAGTGTCCTAATAGGTAACTTTATGGGGACACATATATGTGTCTTTAAAGTGGATTAATAAGACACATAAAAGTGTCCCGAATTGGCATAAAAGTGTCCATAATTGTGTTTCTACACTACTTCATAAAAGCCAAAAAACAACAATTCCTAGTCGTTGTTAAAGGAGTTTTGTGACGTTTGTCGTAGGTGGCGTAGTGGTAGACCCTCATCTATGACAACGGTTTATAACCGTTGTAATAAACGTTCAACGCATTGTCCTAGGGGTCAGGAGCCGTTGTGGAAGGTTGTGTTGTCGTAGACACCCTTCTACGACAACGGTTTTCATGATTCTTTTTTTGTATACTCCCTTCTTCCCAACTTAACTCTCCAGCCCATAAATGGAAAAAAAAGTCAATGTTTTATATCCCTACTTTTTCATTTTATTACTGAAATGCCATTTAATTTTCAGATTTAATAAACTAACTTTACTAACTTGATTAAGCCTAATTTACATTTAACACTAACAAACATTTTAATTATCTGACCTAAGCCCATTACCCCCTTTCACTGGATCGTTGCATGTAGAACCATTTCTCGTCGATATGAACAATGGTATGCATGCTTTATAAGTTGATTTTGTTGTTAATGGGCAGACCCTCTGGCCTCACCTCCGAAAAAGAAACGGCAGACCCTCTGAAAATTGTTTACGTGCAGCTTGCCATATGAGACGGACCGTTCGGACAGAAACTTCGAATGGTGTGGCGACTTCTTGAGTGATCCCGTCGTTGAGCTTGCCATTACTATTGTTTCCGAGAAACCGTTGTGCAATTAGAAGTCGATCTGACGGAGTTAAATTTTTACCTTTTTTGCTGCAACGCATTTTTTGTTGTGTAATTGATGCTGAAAAATGTGATTATGGGGACTGTTGCAGTATTCAATGTTGTATTTATAGATGCATGAGGTTTTCATTTGAATTGTAAGTTAGAATTTTTTTTTATGTAATTTACTGTTATTTTATGGTGGGAATCTGTAATTCAGCCATTTCGGTGGGAAAATTTTCCACCGAAATTTTCAATGAAAATTTAACCTTTTTTGTTTGTGTGTTAATTTCTGTTATCTTTTTTTTTTTTTTTATATTACCAGTTTTTTAATATTTGAACAGTATTTTCAATTTCAGATTAAGAAAAATGGAGGGAAGTGTTAACACACTAATCCCTTCCTTTAAAAAAGTCCAGAAAGCAAAAAAGTCAGCATTTTAAGTGAGTCAACTGCTTTTTCTTAACCCCCGTACTCGGTCAACCTAGGTAAGTTAAGCCGAGACGGAGGGAGTATTTAATTTTAATTGTGTTTTGCAATGCTTTGTATGTCTATATATATATATATATATATATATATATATATATATATATTACTAATATAAAAGTATGAATTCTTTCGTCCTGTTTTTTATTTCGTCTTTTCTTGTGATGTCTATAATATCCTTACTAAGTATTAAATTTAAAGGTAGTTAAGTAATTTAAAATAATTTATGTTTTCCTTACTTGATTATAAATAGTAAAAAATCCTTATTAAGAATTAAATTTAAGGGTATTTAAGTAATTTTCAAATGATTTATATTTTTCTTACTTGATTATAAAAAGTAAGAGTCATTTTATATTAAAAACTCCTCCTAAGAAACTACATGCTTAAATTATCTTTCTTCTACACTTTCAGTACTATAAATTTTGAAATGAAATCAATTTCGTATTAAAGTGGATCTAAAGAATTTTCCAATGATATGTTACTTTCATGTATTTAAATAATTGTACTAAATAATATAATTATTTAAGGTATAAAATAAAGAAAAAATTGAATTTATTGAGATCCTATCTATAACTAATTAACTATATATGTTTACTATCACACTGTCATTTTTTTTTACAGTAATAAATTTTATGAAATAATCTTAAAACTTTTATAACATATACTTTTAATTTTTATTATTCATGTTTACTTTATACTATGATTTTTTTACATGCCAAATTCATGTAATTGATTCAACAACTAACATACTTTAAGCTATGCTTTCATATAATGTGATTTTATATTAAAATGATTTTTAATAGAATAAGAAGAGGAAAAAATTATATAGATAAACAAATAAAAATATTGTCTTTTCTTAACACTATTAATTTAAGTTATAAGGTCATATTAAATGAATGCAAAGTCTAAAATATTTGAATAAAAAAAAAAAAAAGTGAGCAAATTTGTTGTGATAAATCTTATCATGCATAAACATTATATATAATGAAAAATCTATATCTGAATACTCATGCTACTTCACTATAATTTGTCAATATCAAGTCATTGTAGCCTTTTTTAAACATAAAGTAATTTCATTAATGGTTGCTTGAGTCGGCCAACATTGATTGACATAAAAAGAGTGGTGGGACAAACATCTTTTAGCGCTATAAATTATATTTTACGTCATATCCAATACAATTTTCGTCAATGGAAGAAAGAGAGTAAATATACAATATTAGATAGCAAAGGCATGCATGCATAGGCATAGTCCGCATCACCTATCGATACGAATACAATAGTGCTAGAATCCCCAAGAATACAAACTTGAACACTCCAACATCAGTGATAAGTCAAACCACCTCACGAAGAGTGATACATGTTACTTATGCATGTATTTAGGTCGATTTAGGATCATATTTTATATCATTTACGTGCATATTTGATCGACATTTATTTATATTAATAATATTTGGGTCATTTGACGTGTTTCGACTTGTTTTGAAGTTAATTAGGTAATTTTATTCCATTTGGATAAAGTTCGAAGAAAAAACAAGCCAAATAGGGTCAAAATGGATGAAAAGGGAGTTAAAGGAGCAAAAGGGCCAACACAGCCGCGTCAAATATGAACACGGCCGCGTCAAAAGTGGCCTAGAACATGGAAAAACGCACTGCCAACCAATATGGCCGCGTCACAATGCCAACACGGCCGTGTCAGGAAGCCTTTCCTACGAGAATTTCCTAATTTTAATAGGATTTTGATCCTATCTTCCCAAAGATTCGTTCCCAACTCTATAAAAAGAACCCCCAAGCTCTAGAAATCGAGGGGAATCAGATAGAAAACATCAAGAACATCAATTACATTATCATTCTACCTAGAAGAAAACTTGGAGGACAAAGAAGACGAAGATCATCGAGACGGATTCATCCGGGTTTAGTCGTTC
Organism: Ajuga chamaepitys; assembly: GCA_958295605.1. Classification (NCBI taxonomy): domain Eukaryota; kingdom Viridiplantae; phylum Streptophyta; class Magnoliopsida; order Lamiales; family Lamiaceae; genus Ajuga; species Ajuga chamaepitys. The sequence continues at coordinate 15,654,290 of OY282506.1, forward strand.
TTTTCTAGTTTAAATCTTTTACAATGTTTTCCATAGACTTTTGTATTGGATTATTGCTAGGCATGAGTAGCTAAGTTATTCGTGTCCTAGGGTTAGAAAGTAGGGATTATTATGACAATATTTTGATTATGACTTAATTTATTAATTCCGTTCTTTACGTGTTTATCTCTATGTTTGTGCTTATAACTAGATTTAGCTTGATCACCTAGATTTAGTAATTTAGTTTAGCAATTCTGCTTCGAGAGGAGGGAATCGTTATCAGACTTATGGCATAGAGCGCAGTTGTCTATGACTGTGTAGGCCGTGGCTTAGGATCGTTTGGGAGTTATTAGGTTTAATTGACTCGAGAGGGTAATTAGCTTAATTAATCAATGGTTTAATCACTTCGAGAGAAGGGTTAGATTATTGTCGTGCAGCCTAATAAACACTAGAATTGGTAAATCTATAGGTTAATCATATTCAGCATTGAAGTAATATCCTGAAATCGAGGCCCTAGGATACCTTTTCTCATTGATTGTTAGTTCATTTTGTTTGTCAAGTCATAAGTTACATAGTTATTTGTTAAATTCCTCAGTTTTTGTTTAAATCAACCTTTTACAACTTAGTATCTAGTTAGGACATTCCTAGAGTATTGAGGTATCGAACTACCTAAAACTATTCCTTGTGGGATCGACCTTGATAATCGTTACTACACCTACATCTGTACACTTGCGGAACACTAGGTTAGAAACCGACGTGTCAAGTTTTTGGCGCCGTTGCCGGGGAATAGGATTTAGCGCTTAGTTTTTATCTTGAAAAATAGGAGGAAACTAGACTAGATTTTATTTTTCGTAATTATTAATTTAATTTTCATTTTTAATTTTTATTTAATTTTAGTGTTACACGGTATTTGTTGTTTTTGGTGTTTTCAGGCTTCGCATGCACATCAGATGAAAAGGGAAAGAAACCCTTCTTCCTTTCGATCCAGAAATTGAAGCGACAGCTCGTAGACACCGAACTAGAAGGAATTTCGCATCTGAGATGGAGAACCCACCACAGCATCCAAATCCGGATGACGCTCTTAACAGTGTTCTGACAGCTCTGGCACGCTTGGATGATCGGGTCACTAATATACAGCAGCAGCTAATACCACAAGGGCCACAGCTACAACAGCAACACGGCCCAATTCAGATAGAACCAGCTGCAGGCGATGAAGTTGATACTCCTATTTGTGACTGCTTGAAGCCCAGTCCAAATCAGCAGGCAGGAGGAGTACAACCTCCACCACTCAATGCCAACAGTTTCGAGTTGAAGCCTGCACTAATCAACATAGTGCAGCAAAACCAGTACGGGGGAAGTGCTTTAGAGGACCCGAATGCTCATCTGATAAAGTTCATAGACTGGCAGGTACTATTAAGATAAACCATGTGCCGCATGAGCAAGTCAAATTGAGACTATTTCCCTTTTCCCTGAAAGATAGAGCCCTACAATGGTTCAATTCATTGGAGGATATTACAAGCTGGGAGGACCTGAGTACTTCTTTTCTGTTGAAGTATTTTCCACCGAGCAAGATGCTCGACCTGCAGAATCAGATCAACCAGTTCAAGTAATTGGACCAAGAGCCATTCGGAGAGGCTTGGGAGCGATTCCAGGATCTTATCCGGAGTTGTCCTCAACATGGTTTTACGAAAAAGCAGCAGGTATGCAAGTTCTATAATGGTTTGCTTGCTCCGACTAGAAACCAAGTGGATGCAGCTGCAGGTGGTAGTTTGATGGAGAAGTCAGTGAGGATGGCATTCTCAATCCTGGACGCTATGGCTAGAACAAGCTACCAATGGTCGAATGAGAGAAACATGCCAAGGAAAGTGGCGAATGTAATGAAAGTCGAGCCAGTCAATAATGAGCCAATTGAAAAGCTCACATCACAGTTAACAGCCTTGACGAGTCAGGTAAATTTGCTAACTAGTCTGACGTTAGCACAACAGCTAGGAGGTCAGGAAGAAGTTGAAGACGTAAACTTTGTGAATCAACGAAACTTCAACAATTTCCAGAACAATCAGCCTAGGTACAATCAGTACCCTCAGAATCAGAACCATCAGAACTTCTCGTATGGTAACTCGCATAATACACTTAATCCACCATCTGGAATTATTGTTACGAATGGGATGATTCATGAGGGTACAAATCCTACACAAGAGGAGATTGTGCAGTCTCAGTTCGCTAAATATGACGAGAAACTAGCTCAGTTGGAGAAGAAAGTAGATGGAAAATTTATTGAGCTAAACAAGAACATAACTGGGCAGGGGGCTAACATCAAAAGGCTCAAGAACACATTGGTTCAGACTCAAGCTAACATTGGTGAATTGTCATCAAACATGAGCCAATTGATTAAGATTGTAGGGGCTCAACACAAACAGGGCCAATATCCGAGTGACACAGTGGTTAATCCGAGGGAGCACTGTAATGTTGGGAAGCTAGAGGAGCAAAAAGATGATGAGAACTCAAGTGAGGTTCAAGAAACCAAAGCAGAAGAACCAGCATATGTGCCTCCACGGGCATATGAACCTCCTCATCCATTTCCTCAAGCACTGAATAGAAGGAAGATGGCATCTAGTGGCGACAATGGTACTATGAGCACGAAGGACCATGAAGTGAAGAAATCAATTGAGAAAGTAAAAAATATTGAGAAGAAGGAGGAAGTCAATACCATCATAGATAAGAAAATTTCAGCTCCTATTCTTGATGAATCTTTTGAATTTTGTTTTAAAAATTCATTCTTTGATAACCTTGAGCCTGTAGATCGCTCTAGTATTGTTATTGTGCAACAGGAATCACTTCAGGAAAGAGTCCAAGGTGGGGGGGTAACAAAGAAGGAAGAGCTTCGACCCACCCAAGAGGAAACCGAGAAAAGGAAGGATGGAAAAGAGACAACGAAGAAGAAACAGAGCAGTCCCAAAAAGAGCGCAAAAACAAGCATGGAACCAAAAAGAGCAACAAAAGCAAAAGATCCAGGGAGTTTTACTATTTCTTGCTCAATTGGTAGTCATGATTTTCAAAATGTCATGTGTGATTTGGGGTCTAGCATAAATTTGATGTCTCTTAAGCAGTATAGACAATTAGGATTAAGGGAGATTAAACAATCCTTTACTACTATCCAATTGGCGGATGGAACCATCACCCTCCCAATACATAAGTGGGGTCTAAGGGGTAGGCATAATTGTAGCATTGCTTATACTACCCTAGCTGCTATAAGAAATCTACACACCCCACATAGCTCATTAATTGCTCATAAATTACCAAACTCGGGGTGGTTGGAAAATGGTTGATAAGAAAAGGACGTCCGGCTGATGACGTAAAACAAAGCGCTTGTCGGGAGGCAACCCGATGTTTATCGTTTTTATTTTTATTTTTATTTTTATTTTTATTTTTATTTTTATTTTTATTTTATTTCAATTATTTCGTTAAGTTTTAAGTTTTTTCTTGTGTTCTTTTTAGTGTTTAATGTTTTTAGGAATCAACATGGACGAGTGTTGCAAGAAACGGGCGTCGAAAAGACGAAAAACTCGCGAAGGAACAACACGGCCGTGTCACAAGCAGGACGGCCGTGTCAAAAAGTGCCTCAAAAGCATGCTGAAAACTGGGAAGCAACACGGCCGCATCAAAGTGGCTCAAACGCAACACGGCCGCATCACACAAATGACACGGCCGCGTCAAAAGTGTTCTCTAGACGCGAATCAGCGCTGTAAAGCAACACGGCCGCGTCACATGCTGGACGCGACCGCGTCAAAATCGGCCCAGAAACACAACTTTTGACTCAAATGTGACACGGCCGTGTCAAACCTTCAACACAGCCGCGTCAGTACCTCAGCAGTTTAAAAAAGGCAAAACTCAAGGTGTGATGCGGAGACGGTAGAAACAGATTCAGTAGGAGGCGATGGCACAATTTCGGAGCCAGTAGGGGTTTCAAACTCCGCCGCCGCCACAATGATTTGTAAGTTAGCACCAAGGCGTACCACGTTTTTCCTCCAAATATTGGTTTTCAGCCAAGTTTGGGGGAAGGGGGTGTACCGTGGGACGTCTTGGCAGCTATATTTATAGTTTTTCTGATATTTCTCCTTTTAGTTGATCGGTCGATTTCCTTGCTGTTAATGTGGGTCCGTGAGCCATTGTGCTAATTTTTATCGGGTCTGTGAGCCCATTTATATGCTTTATTGGTGTTGTTGGGTCTGTGAACCCAAGTTTGATTATACTTCATTTCCATGTTGAGTTTTAGAAGTCTAGAGTCTTATTAGTGTTTTAGTTTTTAGAGTCATAAGAAGGATAAAACCCGGAAAAAGGTAACAAGTGAAAAGAAAAATAAAAAGAGAACAATAGGGAAAGATGGATGATGAATGGTTAATGATGAGATGATTTTGAGAAGTAGATGAAAAATGGCACATAATAGAGCATGAGAGGTGACTTGAGACGAAATTGAGCTTGAATTTAGAATGTTCAATCAAAAAATTAACCTTGTGAGAATTTGAGCCTAATTATACTCCTATTTTCGGAGTAATATATTTTCTTTCGGTGTGAATTTGATTGAATATATGTACTAGTCTTTAGGACTTGCCTTGAGTCTTTACTAAGAATGTGTCAAGTATATGTTGTGATTTAGGAAATGATCTTAGGCAAATTTTTGTGTAAGCCTATTTATTTGAACCATGAAAATTGTCTTTGAACCATAATGTCAAAAAAGAAATTGTCCCTAATTAGCCCACTTGAGCTTTATAGCCTTATTCTTTCATAGCTTAACAATGTAAGCCGAAAACCTTTTGATTTAAGCCTTTGACCTTAAACTGGATTAATCAAGTAAGAGGGAGGAGGATTGGAAGGTAGTTGGGTGAATAATTTTGGGAAGAAATGAGAAAACTAGTGGATATTCCAAAGATGAAGGGAACAATAAAAAGGATAGGTGAAAAACAAGGAAGAATAGCCTCTTCTAATCGAAAAAAAAAAGAAGAAAAAAAAGGAAAAAATGTGGAAAGAGAAAAGAAAAAGTTTGTGTTTGTATATTCTTTGTTCAGTACTTTTGAGAAGAGGCTATAAAATAAAGTGCTTAAATTGTGAATTTGATTAGAACAGTCGGGTAGTCCAAAAAATATGGTACCCACACAAATGAAAAGCACTTAAGTTGTACGGACTTTTGAAGGTGAAGAAGTCACTTTACGGGGTGATTTGCTGAGATTTGAAGAGTGAGGCTGAGCGATTATATTTGGGTCATTTGACGTATTTCGACTTGTTTTGAAGTTAATTAGGTAATTTTATTCCATTTGGATAAAGTTCGAAGAAAAAACAAGCCAAATAGGGTCAAAATGGATGAAAAGGGAGTTGAAGGAGCAAAAGGGCCAACACGGCCGCGTCAAATATGAACACGGAAGCGTCAAAAGTGGCCTAGAATATGAAAAAATGCACTGCCAACCAACACGGCCGCGTCACAATGCCAACACGGTCGTGTCAGAAAGCCTTTCCTACGAGAATTTCCTAATTTTAATAGGATTTTGATCCTATCTTCCCAAAGATTCGTTCGCAACTCTATAAAAAGAACCCCAAGCTCTAGAAATCGAGGGGAATCAGATAGAAAACATCAAGAACATCAATTACATCATCATTCTACCTAGAAGAAAACTTGGAGGACAAAGAAGACGAAGATCATCGAGACGGATTCATCCGGGTTTTGTCGTTCTTTTCTAGTTTAAATCTTTTACAATGTTTTCCATAGACTTTTGTATTGGATTATTGCTAGGCATGAGTAGCTAAGCTATTCGTGTCCTAGGGTTAGAAAGTAGGGATTATTATGACAATATTTTGATTATGATTTAATTTATTAATTCCGTTCTTTACGTGTTTATCTCTATGTTTGTGCTTATAACTAGATTTAGCTTGATCACCTAGATTTAGTAATTTAGTTTAGCAATTCCGCTTCGAGAGGAGGGAATAGTTATCAGACTTATGACATAGAGCGCAGTTGTCTATGACTGTGCAGGCCGTGGCTTAGGATCGTTTGGGAGTTATTAGGTATTGGTAAATCTATAGGTTAATCATATTCAGCATTGAAGTAATATCCTGAAATCGAGGCCCTAGGATACCCTTTCTCATTGGTTGTTAGTTCATTTTGTTTGTCAAGTCATAAGTTACATAGTTTTTTGTTAAATTCCTCAGTTTTTGTTTAAATCAACCTTTTACAACTTAGTATCTAGTTAGGACATTCCTAGAGTATTGAGGTATCGAACTACCTAAAACTATTCCTTGTGGGATCGACCTTGATAATCGTTACAACACCTACATCCGTACACTTGCGGAACACTAGGTTAGAAACCGACGTGTCAAAGAGCAAGAACTTTAGCATATTAGAGATCGTTGATATTTATGGTCATCCTTGAAGCAAGCATAAATACTAGCAAATGAAGAGTTACGAGTAGATGATGTACCCCCATCAAAGTATATATGAACAATGCATTTAGGGGAAGAACAAGCAAGGAATCAATGGTGATTGCGATGTTTAAGGAAAGGAATTAGCATCCCGAAAATCTTGGAAGGTTTGGGTTATTGTTGCAAGCAAAACTTGTGAGTTTGTACGAACATCGGAGAAGACATTATTTCGTTGAAAAAAGATTAAGTAGGCAAGGACAACAAAGTATTCTGCTATATTTAAGTCATCAAGGATCACAATTTTTTAAAACTACAAGTCACGTAGAAGTTTTCAGAATCAGAAGATAATTTCATCAATTTTAGTTGCTTGCCAAATCGATGAGGAAATAGGGTCCGTGAAGAAGAGATGCACTAAAGAGTGATCTGATGGTGAGCATAAAGAACAACGGGGTCCATAATGAAGAAGACGACGAGCTAAGTCATTGGACGATGGCAAGAATTAGAGCAACATCTCCCAAGAAAATGTAAGATACAAGCTCATAATTTAAACTCCAAATTCTCCTCCAAATGAGGTTTAGGCCATGTCTACTAACAGGTACGGAAAAGGTTCCAATCAAATCTTCGGAAGAACCCATAATAAAATGGTATGCGATTGATTGAAAAGTTACTAGAATGGAGATAATGCCACATTCAACGGTCCGAAGAAAGATGATGATTTTTCAGAGGAATAACGAGAATCACATTAGCATTCAATATATCAAAATTGACCATAATTAACAACTCATTACAGAGTCCAAGATCCAAATCAATGATTGACCTGACTAGGGCATCTTGCGAGAGGCCTGATGTAGCTGATCTGATGAAAAAATGGGGAGGCAAAGGAACCCATCTTTCATGGAAGAGGGATGTTGTCTCACCATTGCCCATGAGCCTTCGATAACTAAGAAGAATAACACTATGATCATCCATAATACGGTGCCATGTGTAAACCTGGGACGAGAATCAAGCGCAGCAAGTAACACAAATGTGGAAGGGTAGTACTTGCACTGCATGATTCAGGCAAAGAGGTTGGACGAAGAAACTAAAGAGTCCTATGCTTGCTTAGACAGCAACAAGGTTAAATGCTTTCAAATTGCTTGTTCTTCCCCCAAATGCGATTATTCATATATACTTTGATGGGGGTACATCATTTGCTCATAACTCATCATTTGCTGGTATTTATGCTTGCGCCAAGGATGCTCAATTTATAAATATCAATGATCTGAAGTATGCTAAAGTTTTTACTCTTCGTGAGGTGGTTCGACTTACCACTGATACTGGAGTTCCCAAGTTTTGTATTCTTGGGGATTCTAGCACTACTATATTCACATCGATAGATGATGAGGCCTGCGCCTATGCATATATGTCTTTGTTATCTGATATTAGAAATCTACTGTCTTCTTTCCATGGACAGAAATTGAATTGGATAGGACGTAAAATAAAATTTATAGTGCCAAAAGAATTGTTTGTCCCATGCACCACCCCTTTTATGTCAATTAGTGTTGACCAATTCAAGCAACCATTAATGAAATTACTCTATGTTTAAAAAAAATACAACGACTTGATATTTACAAATTATAGTGAAGTAGCATGAGTATTCAGATATAATTTTTTTTTAATTATATTTAATGTTTATGCATGATAAGATTTATCACAACAAATTTGTTCACTATTCCCTTTTTTTATTCAAATATTTTAGACTTTGCATTTTGTAATATGACATTATAGCTTAAATTAACAGTGTTAAGAAAAGACAATATTTTTATTTGTCTATCGACATAACTTTTTATTCTTCTTATTCTATAAAAATAATTTTTAATATGTAATCACATTATATGCAAGTATAAGAGCATAAATTATGTTAGTTGTTCAGCTCAATTACATGAATTTGACATGTAAAAAAATCATAATATATATTTGATATGAATAATTAAAATTAAAAGTATGTATTATAAAAGTTTTAAGATTATTCCATAAAATTTATTATTTAAAGAAATTGACAGTATGAGTAGTAAAAATATGATAGTTATGGATAAGGCTGAAAAAAATCAATAAATTTATTTTTTTCTTTATTTCATACCTTAAATAATTATATAATTTAGTACAATTGTTTAAAATATAGGCACATAACATATCACTGGAAAGCTCTTTAAATCTACTTTAATACGAAATTGATTTCATTTCAAAATTCAAAGTATTAAAAGTGTAGAAGAATGATAATTTAAGCATGTAGTTTTTCAGGACAAGTTTTTAATATAAAAGGACGCTTACTTTTTATAATCAAGTAAGGAAAAAATTAATTATTTTAAATTACTTAACTACCCTTATATTTAATTCTTAGTAAGGATATTTTACTTTTTTATAATCAAATAAGAAAAACATAATTTATTTTAAATTACTTAACTACCCCTAAATTTAATACTTAGTAAGGATATTATAGGCATCACAAGAAAAGACGAAACCAAAAATAGGACGAAACAATTCATACTTTTATATTAGTAGTAACTAGATGTTCACCCGTGCATAAACTCTATTATATTAACAATAAATCGTGAGTTATATTGTTATTATTACAGAAGATAGAAGACTATAAAATGTATATAAGTCATAATTTAGAGTATTATTTATTGAAATTGTGAGAATATCAACTTTTTAATCTTTTCATGATACAATGAGTCTTGAATCAAATTCTGTAAAATAAAATATTTATTTAATTATGCATTAAAATTGGAATGAAACGATTTGTGTTGATAAACTTCTTCAAAAAAAAAAGTACCAAAATGAGTGAAAATTTAACACAATGCAAAAGATAGTCTGATGTGGTTGAGTTTTTTCTTAAGTTGCACCAATTACGCTATCATCTTCAATTTAATAAGCTTCACACAACGAATAAAGAAAGCCTCTTCAATAATTTTACAATAACCAGTGCACTAAAACTAAACATCTTGTTCTCTCGATATAATTAGAAGGGTGTTTAGCAGAGCATATAAGTACTCAAAATTTATTTGACTAATTTTTTAAAAGAAGCTTGTAAGATATATAATTAAACTTCTCAAGAGCTTATAAGCTCTTTTAAGAAAAGTACTGCCTTCTCAACTTTTTTTCATAAGCTCTTTTAATTACACCTTTTTTTTGGTAATTATAATTACCAAACTTATCAATATCTTATGAGATGTTAAAGAGATCTTATAAGTTATTTGATCCAAACTTTGTAGAGCTTATTTTAAAATAAGTCCATACAACCTATAAGCTCTAAAAACATCTTATAAAATGTTTTAAATAAATTTAGCCGAGCACCCTCTAAGTAGAAATGAAGTAGGTAAAACATGAGAAGATTGTAAATTCCCATATATACCCTAATCATATCATATTTGATACAGTGGAAGGAAAAAGAATAGGGGGGAGGAGCATGAAATAAGAAAGAAGCTTAATGTCTGTGGAAAAACGTACAATGTTAGTTGAAGAGATTCATTAGGATATGTTGAAAATATCCAATGCCTTCAAGATTGCACATTATTGAGACTACTCAAAAGCGGACCAAATGTAAGGAAATCTTAAACGCATACTTGAATTTAAAGCATAATTATTCCTAACATATGCCTCTGTCACATTGTGTCTATGAGGGAAGCATTAACTAATTCATCCAGGGAAGAGAACTCTGTGACGAGAGGAGTCAATTTATTCATCCATGCTTGACCTCTTGAATGTCAACTTTAGAAATTGTAAAATTAGGTCGTCCACATCTTTAGATAAAGTACATAAAGTTAGGTCGTCCACATCTTTAGGAAAATTAGACTTCCTTGGAACATCTCCTTTATTCTTTAATACTTTCATCTGTGTTATCTTTCCTCTCCAGAATACCTATTTAATTGGCAAAACCATCAACTTTGTAGCTCATATATCCATTTAAACAATTTCAGCTTATATAGACCTTAGTTTGCAATAAGTTGGTATCAAGATTCTCATTTTTTTAAATATATACTTGCAAAATATAAACTAAATTTGTGGCTTCTATAAAATAGAGAGCAAATGCCACCACAATAACGCTCAAATTCAGAACATTTGAACTACATAAATAAGTACTTGAAGATGTACATAAGGCTATAGGATCACGAATTACCCAACTTGTTCTAATTCTAAATCTTATAAAATCCATCAATCAATGAGAAGAGGAGGCACAATTCAAGAAATACTTTTCATTCAGACTCTGCATTATTGGTCATTTTTAGTCATCTCTATCATTATCTATCCTTTCATTATAAAGTTATACTATTTGTCACTTTTTTGCATAGAAAAACATCAGTCTCTTAAATTAGTTAAACTTCAGACTTTTTTTGCACAAATAATATTCGTAATAACTCAGATTAATGATGACAAAAGAGATAATAATGTGAAAAAATAGGAGTGCGTAAACCTGTTTAGCAACTCATTTAGCAACACTCTGCATCTCTCTTCTCCTTTCGGTCTTTTCAGTCTTCTCTTGAGCAGCAGCTTGATTGAACATACATATCAGATTAAAAGGTTGCAACCTAAGGATACAAACTTGTTTTTTGCAGATCTAGAATTCTCTGAAATCAATGAAGAGAGAATTGTTGAAATTAAATCACACTCAACTCTGTCATTGACTAAACCGCCACTTCTCCAAGCCTCTAACTCAACATTACAATGCATCCACAGCCGCCAAAACCACTGCTGCATTCCCTCATTCAGTCGCTCCAGCCTATCACATTAGCTGATGTTTCCTTAAAAAAAATATATATAAAGCAGATAGATTTTGGTAGCACCCGTAAAATTTTGAGAAAGAAAATTGGTTTTCTTTTTCCCCACACTAGTTTCCATCCGTGCATTAGAATTTTTTTATTAAATTATTATTAAAATATAAAGATAAATATGTATAATAATGAAAATTAAAATAAGTAATGAATAAAATATATTAGATATGACTTGCACGAAATGTCGTACTATAATAGGTAAAAATTTGATACTACCTCCGTCCTGCCTAACTTTGCACAGTTGAAGAAAAAATATTTTTGCTTTTTAGTTGATTTTTTCAAAGATGGAGATTGGGGGTAAAGGTTGTGAGAGAAATTTCTTTTCTTTTTTAAGGGTGTGCAAAATTATGTGGGACGGGATAAAAGAAAAAATATGCAAAATTAGGCGGGACGTAGGGAGTATAAAATATATTGCATGACACTGGTTATGTGATAATTGTATATTTGTGATATTTAAATAATATACTAATGCAATTACATATTCGTATAAGGCGAAGCAATGCTAGAAGTCACATATATTATATTTCGTATTTAGTAATATTAGCATGAGATTGTGCAATGGAATTAGTTTATTAATCAATGGTGCTAAAGTATATAACATTGCGACGTATTTTAAAAAAAAAATCAATCTATTATATTTGTAACATCAATTTTCTTTTCACAAAAGAGGCACTAATTCAGTCATCAAATCATTTTAACTATTATATCTAAGCTTTTGAAGGTAAATTGTAACTTTAACAAATCGACCCATTTTTTATCAATTTTTTGTAAATAATTTTTCAAATAAAATATTATTTTGATAATATTTGACATTTCTATTTTATATAAAAAATAATAATTCAAATTGAAATGTATCATAATAATCATAAAAAAAAGTAAGTTACATTTAAAAATTAATATTTAATATATGCATAATGGATGTCAAATCGAAGATCGTGAAACGGAAATTAATTCAGTATATTTCTTAAAAAAAAGAAGTTAAATTGAAAAAGTTATACGACTTTTAAATATTAAGGAGAAAAAAAAAAGCAAAAAAATGTGATTGGTTGGCTTTTAACTAACTTCCTCATATTTCTCTCTTTTCCATTCTTTTTTTTTTCTTTTTTACGCTAAAGAAAATTAAATTATCAATGAATTAGAATTTAAAAAAAAAAAACTCAAAAAGCTAAGAAAAAGACACATAAGCAGTTTGACTTTTCAAACATTTTACTTTTAAGAATAAGGTAGATTGTAAGCAGGAAATGAAAAACTAAACGCGGAAGTTCGGTATTACTGAATATTTTAAAGGGTTGTGAAATATTCAGTAAAGAGGATATATGACATGGGTTCGGCGGTTGAGTCGTGGGTGCCGGGTAGAAAGAATTTTGAAGCAGTTTTCAATATCTCTTTTCCTTATCCTGTTACAACTTTTTAATATGCTTTGTCAAATTGATAATGCTGATAAAATTTTATTATTGCAATAGGAATATAAAATGTAGAAGCAATTTGAAAGGTAGAAGGGAAAAAGCCTTGACCTTGCAATAATATCTACTTCTATTATAAAATTGTGAGTTATTTTTTACAAAATTTGATTTGCCTATTATATCCTTAATGAATTTTAATTTTTAAGGTTAGTTTGGTAAATATATCTTTAAAATTTTATTTATAAACTATATCTTTGAATTTTTATTTATATATATGGTTAGACAAATTTCATTTGCCTATTATATCATTAATGAATTTTAGTTTTTAAGGTTAGTTTATTAATTATAATCTCAAAGTTTTATTTATTTGGTTAGAGCCCTATATAGTTATCTACCAATTCATGGATACAATACCCTAAAAAAATTCATGGATATGATATATAATTCATCTAATGACATAAGTTGAACCTATGCATTAATCATATTCTATATTTTTCTTTATTTTTAATAATACACATAACATTATTATTTTTATTTTAAAATTTCTTTTCTCTTTTATAATGAGATTCTTTTATATAATTGTCAAAACAGAAAACTGTATAAAAAGAAAAAAAAAACCATTAATTAGTAAAGTTTTAAGGCTAATTTAGTAACTTTATTTTTTATAGTTCTATTTATTAAGATTCATTTTATAATTGAAATTCATCTCTCAAGTCTCAACTTATAAAATTTTCTATCACATTTCATATAATATATAGTTCAACTGATGATATAAGATGAACCTAAATATTCATAATATCTTATATTGTTATTCCTTTGTAGTAAAATACATTATATTATTCTTTTTATTTGTTTACATTTTATTCGATTCTTCATAAATTTATAATAATTTTTCTTATTGGTTTCTTCTATAATTGAAGAGAAAGGAGAAAGACCGATTAGCACAAATGTAATTACAATAAGTAAAATCAAAGAATAAAATGACTTGCATGTGAAATCGCTGAGATTATATTTTAAGATTAACTTTTGAGTGAGTAAAAAGAAATGTTAGAAAATTGCAATTTTTTTTTGTGTATACCGCTTTATTAAAGTCCAGCAATAAAAAATAATGTCAAAAACAATTGAATAAGAACTATATGATGATAAAATGAATAGAAGTGAGAAAATACATTGTGAAGAAAGATAACACAAACTTATGAATAGACTTTATTATTAGTAGATATAACTTTATTAACATAATGAACAAAATTATAAAAAACACTAACGTAAAAATTATAAATATTAAAGGGTCTAAGTGAATTTTCATTATAAAAAAAAATTATAATAGACGAGTCTAGGTAATATAATAGAAAAATCAAAGAATAAACTTATGTGAAAGTGTCACATATATTATACTATGAGAAAAGAATACAAAAACAAAAATTAAATATCTATATTGTAGTTAAATGTACATACAAGTTAATTATACAATGTAGTATTTCAAAATTTGGATTAAACTAGGCATATATTTAGCCTTACTGTTAAAATTTATATTAAACTAGCAATATATATGTTTATACGCTAAATTTTTTTGTATGAGCATTACTAAGTAAATATAAATTGAACTATTATGCTTATAAAAAATGAGATTAAATATATTATATTTATTTTCAATGATTTAGAAGAATAAAATCGATATACTTCATAAGTAACATTTATAAACATTACAACAAGATAAAATAATAATTGATTTACGAATTTTATTGAATTAAAAAAATATACGATAAAGTCATTTATAAATAAATATATATATATATATATATATATATTTAAGATGAAAAAGATGGAGGAAAGCGGTAAAAGTAGCTTATATATGAAATCAATAAAAGATATATCTGAAGATATACAAACTATAAATGCATTTGTAGTGAAATTGTGTAAATTTAAATACTATTGGTCTATTCAATGGATCGATTTTATTCAAATAAATCTATAGGTTGAACATCATTTTTAATCACATACTTGTAGAAATCTTTCTCATTATCATAGCGGATCTACAAATATATTCATTAATGTAATACTTTTAATAGGTGATGTAATTTTAGTAGACCAAAGAAAAAGTTGTTATGTTAGAAAATTAGAGAGACATAAAAATCACAAAGCTTATAATAATTGGAGTTTAGACTAAGATGTGAAATTTTATTGTACTAATAATAGAAATAATAAAATGGCAAACGTAAAAATTAGTGGACATGAATAGTTGCACCAGATTCTTTTAAATATTTAAGATCTAACATTAAACAAATTATAAATCAATGAAATATTATATATATATTTTAAGCATATGTAATAACTTGATAAATGAATTTACTATGCTCTATAAATTATAGGGTACAATAAAGAATAAAAAAGAACTAACAAGAAATAATGAACTAAGTTGTACTGTGAATGATTCAAAATTATACTATGTGAATGAGTATCACATAATTAAATTAAAACATGCGGAAAAATAAAGATAGTGGAATGTGAATGTTAATATTAACTTGACAATAGATTAGATAAAAAATAATTACGTCAAATAGAGTACTGTATAGTCTAAATAAAAAATAAAATCAAAATGTGTGGTTTAAACATGTATATATAAGACTTTTAAATGGATGTGCAATGTTTGAAAAATTAGGAGTATTTCACTATTACTAAATAAGGAATTAAAGACATTACAAATTAGTTAAAACATTTATTATATTTTATATAGATTATAGCATGTGTTTTGATTGAAAATTGTGAGACATATTTATATAGTCAACCTTCCATAAAAAATATTATTTATTTTGTAATTATACTATAGTAAGATTTTTATTTTAAATAACGGATAATTTTTAAATTTCGACGTTGCATTGAGAAAATAATTAGGGGAAATTGAAATAAGCAGTCTTAAATCGACAAGTAAATTATATTAAAGAGGGTCATACTTAATAATAATAAAAAAATTAGAAAATAACTTTCATAACAAAAGTTGGATGTTGGACCTTGATACTAAGTTGCTGGAAGTTTTTCCTCACACTAAAATATGTAAAGAATTTCATGTGCAAATGTATGTTGAAATCGAAATTATTTATTATAGAATTATAGAAAAGTACGTTAGGCCTAATATTTTGTGTGTTATATCACAAATAATTAACTTATGGATGTCAGTTGATAATGTAATGAGACAATTAAAAATGTATTTTTCTTCCAATGCCAGTGATTTGGTGCAAAACATAATAAGAAGTAAACAATAATTTGAATAAATCAAACTTTACATGTATAATAGAAAATTTTGTAAGACTAAATATTTCTACATTATATCATGGTATTTCGTTTTTTATGAATCATTTAACGTTAATTATTATAACTTTTCTTATTAATTAAAACTAAGATTATTTAACTTTTCTATTTATCTTTTATGATTCTTTTAGTTTTTAGTTGATTCAAAATTATGTTTGTTTAATAGATTAATTCTTATTACATTGAATTATCTACGAAGTTGTTTATATATATTACATTAATCACAATGTACAATTATTTTACGTTCAAATTATTATTTTTTAAATAATAGTAAAAAATTATAACCACGTGCAACGCACGTGCGTAGTGCTAGTAACATAAAAAAACGAAGAAAGAGATATCATAGTGGGAGCAACATATGTGCAAAACAAAAAGGAAACTAAAAGATCTAGCTGATTACAAACTAAACCTAAAAGATCTAGCTGATTACAGTTTCGGAAAATGTTCGGAGGTAACAACAGCAGTGTTGCAGCTCCGTCTTTCCTTGAAAGTCGCTAACCATTTATCGCAGATGTCTCAAATCAGTCACATTTATGTGGAACTTGTGAGTTGTATTGGTTATTTATCTATCTATACTTTATTTGAATTTTTTAATCCCATAACTTATCTTTAACTATGTATCAACAATTTCTTGTCGTTTTCTGTTCCTCAGCACACGTAAAAGGATTTAGCATTCTAAAGCTAAAGTTATATGATTAAAAGGTTTGCGTGGCCAATTTCCAGACAAAGTATGTGTTGAAAGCAAAATATGTTTTCTATGTACAGGTTCCTAGAAATGGAGTATTGCATGTAATGTAATATAATTAATATCTTTCAAATACTTCATCGCATGCCGTAACATAATAAAAATTAAAATCCCTTTCTCTTCTGATAAAGCTTGGCAAGCTCTTTCTCCCTTTTCTTCAAATCCTGAGAAGTTAAACCGCAGAAATTAAACAAAAATTAAGATAGGGAAGCAATGGGCATGAGTTTACTTGAAAAATGAAACAGAACTAATGTATTGTCAAACCCCAACGGATAATTGCAATTCAAAATTCAAAATGAAAATTTTCAAAATTTCTTAGAGAAGTCATAGAATGATCTCAATTTATAGATACATGAAAATCCGTTGCTACCTTTGGATCGAAACAATAAAAATCAGAGCCATTATCTCTCAAGAGCTCTTTTTATGTTCTCGATCCTCTCTCTACTCTATCCTCGCTTGTAATTTAGAAGCCCAATAATTCACATATTTGAGCCATTATTACCCACATTCATTATTGGAAAGTGATGCATATTTCTGGATTTTTCTAGAAAAGAAAAGAAAATGTAAGAAAATGTAAGGAGAAATCTATTCTAGAATTATCTAGTAATAGTTGAGGAAGAAGAAAAATTTAGAAGGATGTAGAAATAGAGAAGTCTAGAAAATAAAAGAAAAGATAATATGTACCTAGAAGGATCTAGGCAATTTTCAACTATGTGGGAAAGTGCCATAATTTCTATATATATATGTAATGATATAGTTGAATGAATGAATGAAAATCAAATTCCAATTCCTAGTACTACTAAAGCAACTTTCAAGCTTTCATTCCTTTATCTAATTCTAATATCATAGTTCTTGAATCCCCTACATATCCCAACTTCAATAATAATTATTCTTCCACATATCCTAAACACCATAAACTCAAGACTATTACACCACCACTAATCCTATATCTCCTAACAGTGGTATCAGAGCTCGGTTAGATTCTAACTGGGCGCAAACTAACTTCCGCAATATCGCCAAAATAATTTTCATACTATTTTCCTATCATCATTTCAATACCCACAAAAATGACTCTACCAAGTAATCATCAAATTCCAATCCCAATCTTTTCAGGAGAAAACTATAACTATTGGGTCATTAAAATGAAAACATATTTTATGTCCCAAGGGCTCTGGGAGATTGTTGAGAAGGGATATAATATCCCCGAAGACACATCTTATTTGTCTTCTACAGACAAAGAAAAATTAGACAAGAACGTAGAGAAGGATAGTCTAGCTCTCTACATATTGCAAATGGCGATGACAGAGTCTCTCTTCCCAAGGATCAGTGGAGCTAAAACGTCGAAAGAAGCTTGGGATACATTAAAGGAGGAATATCAGGGGAGTGATAAGGTACGCAATCTCAAACTCCAAACACTTAGAAGAGAGTTGGAAATTTTGAAAATGAAAGAATCTGAGACCGTAAAAGATTACTACACTCGATTAAGAGAAGTAGTTAATCAACTAAAAGAATATGGAGAAAATATTACTGAGAAGAGAGTAGTAGAAAAAATACTAATTACTCTTCCAGCTAAATATGATCCTATTGTCACTACAACTGAAGAAACTAAAGACATAGAAAAGCTATCGGTGACAGAATTAATAGGATCACTCGAAGCTTATGAGAAAAGATTGAGTATGCGTGAAAATGAATCTGTAGAAAATGCATTTCAATCTAAATTCCATATACGATCTTAGAATTCTAGAAATGGTGGTAACAAAAATGGAGAAAATAATAGAACAAAAAATCAAGGTGGTAATAATTATAAAAGAAAGGATAAATATCCACCATGCGGCATTTGTAAGAGGACCAACCATCTTGAAAAAGATTGTTGAATCGCAATGTAAAAGTTGTGGGAGATTTGGTCATCTGGAAAAAGATTGTCGCACCAAACAGAAACATAGAGCTAATTACACTGAGGAGGAGGAAAGCAGAAACAACTTGTTCTATGTGTGCCATGCCGCATCAGAATTGAAGAACGACACTTGGTTCCTGGATAGCGGTTGCAGCAACCATATGACAGGAGACGAGAAGATCTTTCAAAATATCAACAAATCAATCAAATCTCAAGTGAAGCTCGGGAATGGAGAATTAGTCGGCGTAGAAGAAAAGGGCACGATCGCTGTCAACACCAAGAAAGGTGTGCGATTCATCCACGATGTATTGTTGGTTCCTAAGCTTGACACAAATCTTCTCAGTGTGGGTCAAATGATGGAGAGAGGATATTCTCTACTATTCAAAGGAGACTCGTGCACAATATACGATGACAAGAATAAAAATTCTGAAATTGTTGTAGTAAAAATGCAGCAACAAAGAAATTTTCCTATCCGATGGCAATACATCGAGGCAGCATTAAAAGCTCACGAAGATCACTCCTGGCTATGGCACCGGAGGTTCGGGCATTTCAACTTCCATGGACTGAAAATTCTCCATCAGAAGAATATGATGAAAGATCTTCCTGCTATTCAAATCAATAATGACGTATGCGGCACGTGTATGGAAGGAAAACAACACCGGAAGCCATTCCCTTCAGGACAAACATGGAGAGCTAAGCAAATCCTGGAGCTGATCCATACGGATGTATGCGGGCCAATGAGAACACCAACATTCGAGAAAAATAGGTACTTCATTCTTTTCATTGATGACTATACAAGGATGACATGGGTATACTTTATGAAAGAAAGATCAGAGGTCTTCAACATATTCAAGAAATTTAAGAATCTGGTTGAGAACCAAAGCGGTCGGCGAATCAAAGTCCTGCAGAGCGATAGAGGAACAGAAACCTCCAATGCATTCAACAAATTCTGCGAGGAGGAAGGAGTTAATCATCAATTGACGGTTGGTTACGCTCCAGAGCAGAATGGCGTGTCAGAGAGAAAGAATAGGACTGTGATGGAGATGGCTCGGACGATGCTAGCAGAAAAGAACTTGGCTAAGGAGTTCTGGGCAGAAGCTGTATATACCGCAGTCTACCTACTAAACAGGTGTCCAACAAAGGCGGTACAAAACAAAACACCAATTGAAGCGTGGAGTGGCCACAAGCCATCAGCACAACATCTCAGGATCTTCGGTAGTATTTGCTACGTGCACATCCCAAAGGAGAAAAGACACAAACTGGAGGAGAAGACGGAAAAAGGTATTTTTCTTGGCTATAGCTCTCAGTCTAAAGGCCATAGAATTTATAGTCTTAAAAGTAAGAAGCTAATTATCAGTCGAGACGTTGAATTCGATGAGAACGCTACGTCGAACTAGGAAGAAGAAAAAGTTGAAAAATAAAATATCGTGCTACCACAACTACGATCTCCTACTGGACAACGAGAAGAAGACAAAAGATGATGGACCACAAGGAGCTCTAGAATCTTCTAGAGAAACTCCAGAAACTTCTAGTCCAAGGACACCAACACCACCATACATCTCAATTGAAGAAGAATCTTCTCCAGATTCCGCACCCAAGAAAATCAGGCAACTAAGAGAAATTTACGAGACATGCAACTTTGTGACACTGGAGCCCGAAAGCTTCGAAGTTGCTGTCAAAGAAAAAGAATGGATAAAAGCCATGGAAGAAGAAATCAAGATGATCGAGAAGAATGAAACATGGGAGTTGGTGGATCTACCGAGCAACAAAGAAGACATTGGAGTTAAATGGGTTTATAAAACAAAGCTGATCGCAGATGGCTCAATTCAAAAACATAAGGCAAGACTAGTAGCAAAAGGGTACTCGCAGGTACAAGGGATCGACTATAATGAGACTTTCGCTCCAGTAGCTCAACTCGACACCATTCGAGCACTTGTCGCATTAGCTTCACAACAAAGATGGAAGATCTATTAGCTCGATGTGAAGTCAGCATTTCTAAATGGCTATCTTGAAGAAGAAATCTACGTGGAACAACCTCAAGGGTTCGTGATGCTAGGCCAAGAAGATAAAGTTCTCAGATTAAAAAAAGCACTCTACGGCTTAAAGTAAGCCCCACGAGCCTGGTACAGCAGAATCGACAACTACTTCACAAAGCTTGGATTCAGGAGGAGCCTAAGTGAGCACACACTATACATCAAAACCCAAGGTACTGATAAACTCATTGTCTCTTTATATGTTGATGATCTTATAGTTACAGGAAACAATGAGACAATGGTTAAAGAGTTTAAAGAAGACATCATGAAGACATTCGAAATGACCGATTTGGGCTTGATGCACTATTTTCTCTGCATTGAGATAAATCAAAGAGAAGATGGTATATTTATCTCACAAAATAAATATACCGAAAGCTAACTAAAAAGGTTTAAGATGGAAGGGTGCAAGACCGTTGCCACTCCACTTGACAGCTCCAAAGCACTACAAAAAGAAGATGGCTCACCTAAGGCAGATATCTCAAAATTTTGAAGCCTGATTGGAAGTCTTCTCTATCTAACAGCGACTCGACCTGACATAATGTACGCGACAAGCTTCCCATCAAGGTTTATGCAAGATCCAAGTCAGATTCACTATGCAGCACCAAAACGAGTACTCCGATATCTTCAAGGAAGTAAGAACTTCGGCATCTGGTATGAATCGACACCTGACTCAAAATTAATTGGCTATACTGACAGTGACTGGGCAGGTTCAGTTGATGACATGAGAAGCACATCAGGCTACGCATTCACAATAGGATCAGGAATATTTTCTTGGGCATCTAAAAAACAAGCGACAGTTGCACAGTCATCAGCTGAAGCGGAGTATATAGCAGCAGCAATGACTACAAGTCAAGCAATATGGTTGAGATACATACTTGAAGATATGGGAGAGCCACAAGATAAAGCTACAAAAATATACTGCGACAGTAAGTCTGCGATAGCTATGACAAAAAATCCGGTGTTTCATAGCAGAACTAAACACATAAAGATCAAGTACCACTTTATTCAAGAAGCGGAAGCAAACAAAGAAATCGAGTTGGAGTTTTGCAAAACTGAAGAACAGTTAGCAGATATATTTACAAAGGCACTACCGCGCGGAAAGTTCGAGACGCTACGATCAAAGATTGGAGTCACAGAATATGCATCAAGGAGGAGTATTGGAAAGTGATGCATATTTCTGGATTTTTCTAGAAAAGAAAAGAAAATGTAAGAAAATGTAAGGAGAAATTTATTCTAGAATTATCTAGTAATGGTTGAGGAAGAAGGAAAATTTAGAAGGATGTAGAAATAGAGAAGTCTAGAAAATAAAAGAAAAGATAATATGTACCTAGAAGGATCTAGGCAATTCTCAACTATGTGGGTATAGTAAGTGCCAGAACTTCTATATATATATGTAATGATATAGTTGAATGAATTAATGAAAATCAAATTCCAATTCCTAGTACTACTAAAGCAACTTCCAAGCTTTCATTCCTTTTTCTAATTCTAGTATCATAGTTCTTGAATCCCCTACATATCCCAACTTCAATAATAATTATTCTTCCACATATCCTAAACACCATAAACTCAAGACTATTACACCACCACTAATCCTATATCTCCTAACATTCATCAATAAGCAAGAAACACATACATAAGAAACGCATTCAGAGGCAAATTATATATAAACAAATTAGGAGGAAATTGCAGCCAAAGAATCTGAAAAGCCATATGAAGAAGGCGATAAAATAAAACAATGGCGGCGAATGAAAATGGAGAAAAGAAAAAGGGGAAAAGATCAATGTTACCCAAGGACGAAAAATATCGGTATTCGCGGAAATATCGATCTTTCAATTTACGGAGATATCGATTAATATCGGAATATCGGTGCAATTTTCTGAAAAATATTAAAAAATATATTAAAAATTTTAAAAATTGACATGATATATTTACAATTATTATAACAAACTCAAATACATATACGGCATCTTAAATTTGATAGAAATAGATTTATTTACAACTAATTTATAAATATAAAATAATATAAACAATGAGTGGCAATATAAAATATTTTTTGGTGTTTTTCATACAACATTACTAATTACTAGTACGGAAATATTATATTAAAAATTCGAAAGTTTAACAAAATATTTTTAAAATATTATAACCAACTTTAATACATAAATTCATTTTAAAATTATAAACAAAACAAAAGATTTATAAAAATGCCCAATTATTATTTTATACTTAGTTTTTATATTTCTAATTTTCATTTTGATAATTAATTATGGACCAATTATTTTCATTTTGATAACTAATTATGGACCAAAAATAGCCAATTATTTCTAATTTTCATTTTCATAAGGTATATATTATTGTAAGTAGAATTTTACTAAATAGGTTATATAAATGCTATGTAGACATAATAACATGTTGTTGACTTGGTCTGGTGGTTAAAGCTTGGAGCCTCATTCTAGAGGTCTCAAGTTTGAAACCAAGGTTGGGCAAATTTTTTAAAATTTTGCTGAAACAAGAAAAAAAAAAGGATTTGGCGAGATTTCGCAAGATTTTGGCGAGAATCGATTTTCCAACAAAAAGCCATTACAGGCCAATATCGTCTCGGGAGAGCCCATTTCGCGAGATTTCGCCGAAATCACGCAATTTTTCAATTCTTGTGTTTACCTTCTAAATCCGAGGACTGTTCGGAGGACATAATTTGATACGATCACCTTGCCTTCTTTTCACCATCCAAAATCTACAAAGAATTGGAGATGCAGATACGGTCATACAAATACTACCACAAACCCTAGATTATATGTCGCCCCGTTAACCCTTCATCAATCCTTCGTCAATTTTGTAGCGACAAAATAGGTGCAAGACATGAAAGAAACCCCAAAACTATATAGAGGAGAAGAGTGAGGAATGATCAGTTAGAGAAGGAGAGGGTGGGCTTCGGAGGTTACAGGGATTTGGGTAATCGTGAAGATTGAAATCAAATTATGTGAGACAGACACTTATTATTAGCAGAAAAATAGCGACTCTCCTTTAATATTAAAGGTAGATTAATTTCATTTCAAAATTCAAAGATTGAAAGTGTAGAAGAAGAATAATTTAACACGTAATTTTTTAGGAGAAATTTTTAATATAGAAGGACTCTTATTTTTTATAATCACATAAGGAAAATATAAATTAATTTAATTTTTAGTAAGGATATTTTACTTTTTTATAATCAAGTAAGAAAAACATAATTTATTTTAAATTACGTAACTACTCTTAAATTAATATTTAGTAAAAATATTATAAGCATCACAAGAAAAGACGAAACAAAAAAAAGGACGAAAGAATTCATAATTTTATATTAGTAATATATATATATATATATATTATGTGTTGTTTAATCAATAATAATATACCACATAAAATAATTACGAATTGGACAAACAAAAAATTCTCATTAATTACTATACATACAAAAGTTACAATATGTTTGAAGCTTAGAAAGGAAAAAGTACAAGTTAATTTATCTCTTGTTAAATCAAAATAGTTGCAAAGAGTGACATCCTTGAGACGAGCCCCCTTGAATTGAGCCACCAGCAAGTGAAGAAGACGTCAGTTGATGGTAAGCCCTACCTAGCAACGGGGTATGTCCATGACTAGTCCTGCAATGAATTAATTGTCCATGTTATTACCTTGGACAGTTGTATGAAAGACATTAAAAAAAGAAGTATGTTTTTGAATTGGATAATGAATGTAACAGATATGTAGATTTTCTGGTGATCGCCATTGTTGTATACCAGATTTAACAGATAACTGAGGGAAAAGGCTAAAAGTGATGCATCTATAGAAATATATTTGAAGAATCCAACACATGCACGCATGCAGTTACAAAAACAAAACTCAATACACTTTATAATGCAAAAAAGTTTTTGCTTCAGTCCCCGGTAACAAGACACAGAAAGAAGCTACAATTCAATTTACATCTGTCTAAGTTGCCAACAGTAACACAACAAATAAAGAATGTCTGAATATATCTAAACTGACCTGATGAGAGACCAGCCTAGAAATATAACGTTACATACCAGATAAGCTAAATATTTCTCATGTAATGACTTTTTTGTATTATTTATCCGAGTAATATTTCAATAAATTGACAGGACTCACTACTAGAATAATAGCCTATCACTACATTAATTTTGTGATACTTTAAATGAAATGCCTTTATAGATACACTAATGATGCATTAACCTACGAAGTATCTATTACTACATTAATTTTAATACTATTGGGGCACTGCAAAGTAAGTGCCCTAACATAATTCAAATAAGACATAAATTAAGTGCCTTAAAAACTAGTTAGGAATTATCATCATCATCATCATTATTATTATTATTATTATTATTATTATTATTATTATTATTATTATTATTATTATTATTATTATTATTATTATTTATTTTTCTTTAGAAAAAAAAACGAAATTAAACTTTTAGAGACAGTTAAACGTAATAAGAAGATTGCTTAACTCGTCTCTCTCTACTTGAGACCTAAACCCTCCCCTTTCTCTCTTGGTCACGAGCTCACAATGTAGTCACACACAAATTTGTAATGGATCTCTGATTTTTTCGTTACCATCCTCTCCAAATCGTAAATTGAGGTTATTCAGATAAAAAATCATCCAGGTCTTCGTCAATCAATTGAAGAGAGACGGCATCCTAGACTTCGGTGGCACGGCTGTTGAGAGGTTCAGACGGAAAAGAGTTGCGGTTCTTATTTGCGTTTTCGAAGGAGATGATGGAGAAATTAGAGTTATTCTCACCAACAGATCGCAAAAATTTCTTCTCATTCTGGTTTGTTTTGATTTCACTTTTCTTCAATTAGTGGTTGCGTCTAGGATAAAGTTGTTTATGATGATAATATGTTTGTTCGTCTTACTTTGAAAGTGTTTTGAGCAATTGACCACTTGATCTTGGTATCATTGGCAATCATTTACTAGATTAAATCATTACTTTGTGTAGAATTAGATCTTTGCTATTGCCCTAGGTTTTGGTATAATGCTTGTAATAAGTAATTTGTACTACGCTTCAAAAGGTCAACAATTTTTTTAACTGCATGTTGATATTTTGAGTTGCATTTCTAATCTTTCAAACTCTTTTTTTATTTTATAATTAATATTTTACAGCTTAAGCAGTGCATTTTTCATATTTATAAGATATGTTCTTGTGCGCTATAATGATCGTCCTATGTGAAGCTCTTTAAGGATATAATTCTTCCATTTTTTATACATTGGATGTCAATCCTCTGTTGGGTTTTGCAGTCTTGGGAACGCTGGGATTCAATTTTGAATAGCAGCAAGATAGCTTCTTGAATGCCATTGTATTGGGTAAGGACTTATAGTTTAGTGAAAGTGTTAATTTTAACTTTGATACTTCTATATGTGTAGTAGTGGATTGACTCTTTCGAGTTATCTGCAATTGACGTAATTTGTTTGTGCATACAAAGATAGATTGTGTAAGATGTTCATTACCTTTAAATAAATCTATTTTAGCTGGACTCTTGGATCTTGATTCTTGCATTTGCTACTTATGTCGGCTCTTTGCTACTTCTATAGGTTTGTGGTATTCTGTTTGAAACAAATTAAGGGATGTGTTTGAGTTCTGATATAACTTACTATTGTTTGCATACAT
Source organism: Ajuga chamaepitys (assembly GCA_958295605.1). Taxonomy (NCBI): domain Eukaryota; kingdom Viridiplantae; phylum Streptophyta; class Magnoliopsida; order Lamiales; family Lamiaceae; genus Ajuga; species Ajuga chamaepitys. The sequence goes on from OY282506.1 coordinate 15,680,532, forward strand.
AGTAAGATGCTACTTCGTCTTCCAGACGGATTCAGTAAATATTGTTTATGTTGTACGTGATGAAACATGTCTTAATAATAAGTTTTACACATGTTTAGTCTTATGATATGCATAACTCTATATATCATTTGAAGTTTGCATAACTCTTGTTCTTCACAAATTTATAGTAAATATTTTAATAATTTTTCCCTTCTCCAAAGCTGTCCAAGTGTGACTTCAGCTAATTGTCGCATTATGAATGTTAGTATGTAAAATACTATACCAGAACTGCTAATGGTTAACGTGATTGGAACACTTGTCTTGCTGGTTCTTCATTTATTAAAAGTTTGCTCTTAAAACTTGATGTTTTACTCCTTAAAACATGCAACTGCATCCTAATTTTGTTTATTCCCTAAATTATATTTGATTTTTTTGAATTTTGTGATTAGTATTATATTATGTTTTTATAGGTTTGTAAGACAATGATAAAATTTGAATGTATATGATGGGAGAATGAATTTCTTGATATGGCATTTCGAACATATGCTTAAGTGGAAAAATCATTTGCACATGCATATATTATAACAATGTGAAATGGTTAATGATTTTAGAAGTTCACTATGAGTCCTTCGAAAAGTATGTATATGCCATCATTTGATTTTTATTATTTTGTAATTTTGCAACAGCAAAGATTGGCTTGTACCAGGGGTTTGCCTATACTCATGGAGTCCTCAACAGATGCTGAGGAGACACTTGCAGGTGAATTGAATTTATTCATCTCTATATTACCTTGGATGTCATCGAGTTGCCATTCACTGAGCGCAATCATCAAGTAGCCATTCATTAGGCTATCTTAGTTGTCTTATCCATAAAAATACCTTTGGTGACATTCTCTCCCTCTTGGCTGATTTTGCAAAGGAGAAGCTGACGAGTCAATTTCTGGTATGTAACTTATTTTTCTTATTTTTGGTATTGTGAGAAACTTGTTATTCAGTTAGATAGGTGATTTGTGAATCATATATTGATTTATTGATAATTATTTTACTACGACTTTACATTAAATATTCGAGTTATACTTCTATCTAGGTTTTAACTAAGGACAATTGTTCAAACATCTTGGATATTTAATTATTTTAGGATAGGATGATCAGGTCTTAGAGGATTGCTGTAAGCAAGATTTTTTTTTTTTTTTTTTTTTTGTGTGCAAATTTAGATTTAATAGGACTGCTGCTGTGGTTTTTTGCATCGCAAGTTTTGCAAAGCTGCATCACAAGATTGGTTTGCATCTTGTCAGCCTAATAGTTCTCTTGCATCTTGCAGGGAAAAAGTGGAAATTAACGGTAAGTGGGAACAAATTGTAAGGTAATTGATGGTGCAATATTCTTTTTTTCCAAATCAACTTTATACCAATATTCAAGCATGTAAGATGTTTGTTCGTTGTGTTGGTCATGGTTTAATTTGTGGTGGTTTAGAAAGAGCTAAAAGGAGTACGCCATTGGTGGGCTCCAATCTCTTATCTAAATGGAACTTTACAGTTGGGAATGTTTGAAAATCTGTGGAGGATTTTGTAGAGTAGCAGTGCGAGCTTTGTTAATGAGAAGGTGAGTTGCACCTAGGTAATTTAGTGCTTCTTGAGACATTCTTAATTCATTATGTTGATTACTCTTTGCTCTAAAGCCCTTTTCTATTCTTATGCACTCGTATTTGATCACTTATCTAGAAATAAAAGAGAGCAGGTCATAATCATGAAAGAAATTGTTAGTTTCTTGACTTTCTTCTATATCAGTTTTCAAGGACTTGAATGAGATGTTGTGTATCTGAGCAGAAATTGGTATAAAGAGCAGCTATATTGCGTTTCTCTTTTCAGGTTGCTTTGGAAGAGGGTAAGAGTAAGTTTCTTGAATGATGCTCATAAGAGCATGTAAATATGCCACAAAAATAGAAAACGTTAGATCAGGACTAGGCATTCTTCGAAAGTCAACATCAAGTGTTCGGTGCATCCAAAAGCGTGGACACATAGCCTGGACTGCGAGACTGCTTCAATAAAGACAGCTTCACTGTATTGTCTTAACAATATTTGTGGGTATCGAGGATGACGAAGAAGCTCTTAATTGACATGGAGACGAAGTATTAGGATTCTTCTATCAAGCATGTCAATGGGATATCTGTGTTTCCGCTATACCAGTCGAATGCTTAGCAGTAGATGTTATATTCTTTATTGAATTTAGTTTTAGTTTTTGCATTTGAAGACATTCTGTACAAACTTACTTTGGGATTTTGAACTAGTGCCCAATATTTAGAATTTTAGCCTTTAGAGAATTTTTGTGATTTTTATATTCTTGTTGACAAATCTTGATCTTTAGTGCAATACCATTTTGGATAATATTATCCTTTATGCAATGCACGATAAATATGTAAACCAAGTTTGGGTCATAAGAGGGTTATCTTTTATTGATTACGACTATTAGTGTGACGTCCCCATCTCAAAGAAACTTATATTTATTAGAAAAATGGGCATTATCACTAAAATCTATAAAATCGTTGAACTTTAATTGATGAGAAATTATTTTTCTTGCTCGAAATAATAAATACTCAAAAGATGTTTGTAAGTCACATTGACGCAATCTTAAAACAAGCGGAAGTTCATAATTACTTCAAGATAGTTCAATATAACTTTTAAATAGAGGTCGCATAGTTTGAAAAAGTAGTTTAACAAGGTTTAAAGCGGAAGTGCGTAACAAAATCTTCACAGTTTGCTTACATGACCCACAAAATAGAGTTTAATAAAGTTCTTTATCAATTATTAGTAACTTTCACTTCGGACGAGGGCCCACATCCATCTTCACTCCTCTTCCACGTTAGTACCTGAAAGGAGGGGGTGAGTGTTCGAGAAAAACACTCCATGGGTTCACTCGGTTGCCCACTTAGATGTCATACAAAGAATTGCAATAATGGACAGTTACATAAACAATGCATATACCATCAACACATAAAACACACCCGAAAACATGATGGACTCTAAATTAAAATAAATATACACATATATACATACTATATAGATACACATAGAGCACATAGGTGGGGCACGTGTTGCCCCGCTCGAGCAGCATAGCATATTCGGGAGCGACCCGAGGGTGATCTTTCGATCCATAACATGTACGGTGTTACCCGTAGAGCATAATCATATACGGTTTTACCCATAAGCATAATCATATACGGTTTTACCCGTAAGCATAATCATATACGGTTTTGCCCGTAAGCATAATCGTGTACGATTTTACCCGTAAAGCATAGCATGTACGGTTTTACCCGTAAGCTTTTTTTTTTTAAAAGCATATCATGTACGGTTTTACCTGCAAGATTTTTGAAAAGCGTAGCGTGTACAGTTTTACCCGTAAGATTTTTGAAAAGCATAGCATGTACAGTTTTACCCGCAAGGTTTTTGAAAAGCATAGCTTGTACGATTTTACCCGTAAGGTTTTTGAAAAGCATAACGTGTACGATTTTACCCGTAAGGTTTTTGAAAAGCATAACGTGTACGGTTTTACCCGTAAGGTTTTTGAAAAGCATAGCGTGTACGGTTTTACCCGTAAGGTTTTTGAAAAGCATACCGTGTACGGTTTTACCCGTAAGGTTTTTGAAAAGCATAGCATGTACGATTTTACCCGTAAGATTTTTGAAAAGCATAGCATATTCGAGGGCGACCCGAGGATTTGTACGGTGTTACCCGCAGTCCTAACATAGCTAGTACGGTATTACCCGTATACAATACACATAATATGGCTTACCCATGACTTCACATAAATTTCACACAAGTTTCACATAAATTTCACATACTCGTCACATAAACATAGGCGTAAGCAATCATTCATGTAAAAACCATTATAACAATAATTTGCATGAAAAGCAAGTAGACAACATAAAATAGCCACATAGAGTTACCCCACCTAGAAGTGTGTACGACTAGTTGGTTGTATAGTCCTTCTCTAGACAGAGTTCCTCTTCTACTTTAACTTCTTTTAGTCCTACAATATAGAATACTTGTCTTAGCAAAGGTGGGTACTAGGCTTTAAACATAAATTGAAGAATTGGAGCAAAATTTGTAATTTTATAAAAGTTGAGGGACCATTTTGTAATTTCTAGAAAAATAGTGGCAAATTTGTATAAAAAGGGAAGTAGCATTTTCGTAAATACATGGATTTGTTGACTTCAAAAAAAAAAGGCTGATAGAAATTGAAATCAAAAATTGCATTTTAGCCCTTAAAGAATATCTAATTTATTTTTTCAAAAAATGGTACAAGAATTTCTGCAGCAATTTTGACCAAACTTTATCGATGACTCGGTCGTCGGAATTATAATTAAGACACGGCTATGGAAAGCTCTCGTCAAGAGATTTCCAGAATGATCAACCACAATAGAATCGGAGTTTGGAACAACAAGCTATGACTCTTTGAAGGTGGTTCGGTTATATAGGTTTCGCCTAAACTTTGACCGGCCATAACCGGAGTTCTAGAGCTCGGATTGCAATTCTGAAAACTGTTCCGGAATCCTCTCGCCAAGCACTATCATATTATGGGTTTTGATAAAGGGACAAAAATGAAAATGGGGCAGTTGCTGATCCAACGATTCTAAAAAGCCGTCGGGTCAGTTTTCCGGCGACTTCGCCGTATTTCGGTGGCTGGGGATGAAACATTTGAGATGGAAAGAAAGAAGACTTACCAGCTATGCTTTGTGGGAGAAGAAAGGAAGACTTCAAGCTATGTTTTGGTGGGAGGAGGTGATGGAATGAAGACTTCCTCACACCTCTATTTATAGACCTATCAAGCACAAAATCGTGGAAATGAAACCGGGGTATCGGCTGCTAGTTTTGAGCAATAATGTGGGTTTTATGGAATTTAGCCATTGGTTTGAGAAATATTGTGGGCATAAACCATGGAATTTAGCCATTGGTTTGGGAAATATTGTGGGCATAAACCATGGAATTTAGACATTGGTTTGGGAACCATGGAATTTAGACATTAGTTTTAGGAAATCTTGTGGGCATAAAACCATGGAATTTAGCCATTAGTTTTGGGAAATAATCCTACGGAGAGGACTTGCCATAAAATGTAGACTTCTCTTATCATTGGGTAATGTAGCGTCTAAGTGTTGTCTAATTAAAATTCCGTATCCCGATCCGTTAAAAAATATTATTCATACAATTACTTACAAGGATCAATAATTATGCACGTGTAAGAAAATAATCACAACAAGTATAATGCGCACAAAATTAATGCAACTAATATATATTCAAATAAAATAATGCAACTAGAAAAATCGGGTCGTTACAATTAGCAATAATAATAATAAGAATAATAATAATAATAATAATAATAATAATAATAATAATAATAATAATAATAATAATAATAATAATAATAATAATAATAATAATAATAATAATAATAATAATAATAATAATAATGGCTCAATTGACATTTAAAATATATATTGTGACACTAAATATTGTATTATAATTTTATTAATTGGGCAGATAAAATATGTATTAAGACACTTAATATTGCATTATAAATTTTTAACAAATTAGTAATGTGTAGGACAAACTATCTTATCATGACACTTAATAATGTCTCAATAGGTTATGACCTAATACTACATTAGAATAGATGGCATTTTTAACAAGTGTCACCATAGATGATATGTATTAACAACTTAATGGGGCACTTTTCAGTATCTAGAAAAGTCATTTTTCTTGTAGTGACTAGTGTCCAATTTTGACTAAACAATAGTAATTACAGTGATATCGGACACTTCATTTTCACAATTTGTATTACATGAAGTAGCAATCATCAACAGTCCATCATAAAACATCTAATGAAGCCAAAGCAAACACCAATAGACACTACTAGAAACAAGACTTTTTGCCACTACAAAATGTAGTTACAAAAAATGGAGAGTAGTTACAAAAATATATTTAGTAACTAAATATCTAAAATTAGTTACTATTGGGTAGTCACTTATAATAAGATGCAAAAAGTTTTTTTGCAACTACTTTGTAGTTACTAATGTAATTGTAACTATTTTTTGCAACTACTTTGTAGTTACTAATATATTTGTAACTACAAGTAGTTGCAAAAGAGTTTGTCATATTGTTGCAAATTTGGTTAAAATTGTATAAAATATTTTATGTAACTACTAATAGTTACAAAAGAAGTTATTTTTAGTAATAACTACTTTGTAATTGCAAAAAACTAGTGGCAAATGCCCTTTTCTCTTATAGTGAGAAAATTCTTCGGGAAAAGAAACTCACAGGAGATTTGGGAAATATTTCAGCCAGCAATTTCTTGTCGCGACCGTGACCTCAAGCAGGGCAACAAATGCACATGCTCTCGCATGCTAGGAATAACTTGCGCGAAATAACACCCATTTTACCTTTGGGAAATTACAAGAAGAAAAAACTGTCCAGAATTCTCCACATCTCCAAACTAAAAACCAAAGAACCCTAGATAACCGTATTGCATCATTTAACACATGCAATACATAAAATGTAGAACCATAGGTGCCATAAATAAATTCAAAACCATAACTTCAAGAAGAAACAGAATAAAATCTTACCAACAACTCAAGACTACTTCATTAACTGTAAGAACAAACCCCAAAAATTAATTGAGAGTAAATTTTCAAACTTAAACCTAACAACAGTAAAAACACAACCAGAAACCCATGACCAACAGATAAACAATAAATCATAAAATAAGCAACTTTAACACAGTCTAGAGAGAGAATGTGAGCTAGAAAACGGAAACGGAGCTTAAAAAAGAGAAATGTCGAAACCTTTGAAGCAGAGGTTGTTGCAATATGATGCAAAGAAATCAACAAGATTCACTCCCTAAACCTCACAAACAATTCTATATTCACTCTTTGAACACAATATGAATTAAACACTCATAATGCAAAAACTGAACTTGAACACACAGGATTTACGTGGTTCGGCAAATGCCTACATCCACGGATCAAGAAGAGAGAGATTTCCACTATAGAGATCAAAAGAATACAAGTTACAAATGATTCCAAGAGCTTGACTATTTAATTAAGCTCTAACTACTTGTAACTAACTTGAAAAGAGATAACCAATCTAGTCAACATAACTACCCGCAAGTTACAACAGATTTTATCCACTTGCTTGACTTGATTTTATCAGGAGATGGAAGTTATAACAAAAATTCCATGCAATCACACCAAAAACAGATTTCTGTCAAAGCTGAACAACCACACTCGAAAGACAACAGAAACTTCTCTGATAGACAACGGTTTTGACGGTTAAGTTAGTTAAAACCGTTGTCTTTTGCTGAAATCCATTTTTAAATTCAAAACTGATATTTGAGCTGAATTCCTTGTGTTCCAGATTTAACCAGCTTCTTGACACCTTCCATAATTGATCCTATGATTGTTGAAGACACAACTATATACTTCACATTCTCCACCTTGTCTGAAACAAACTATATATTCTCAACCTTATAACCTCAAACCATAGTACTTCAACCTTCTCCCTCCTCAATCAATCACAGCCTTATCAGACTGTCCTTGTTCAAACCTGCTCCACTTGAACCAACTGCTGACAGTATTGGAACTTACCAGCAGTCAAAGCCTTTGTTAGCATATCAGATGCATTTTCTTCAGTCCTTACCTTCACCAACTTCACCAAACCTTTATCAGTGATGTCTCTTACAAAATGTAACCTGACATCAATATGTTTGCTTCTTTCATGGAACACCTGATGCTTTGCTAAGTGTAAAGCACTCTGGGAATCACACAAGATCTCTACATACTTCTGTCCAAGACCAAATTCAGTAAGAATCCCTTTAAGCCACATTGCTTCCTTTACAGACTCAGTTAAAGCCAAATACTCTGCCTCTGTAGTTGATAATGCCACAACTTGTTGCAGCATAGACTTCCAACTCACAGCTGTTCCATACATGGTGGAAATATAGCCAGTCTGAGATTTCCTTGAATCTAGATTAGAAGCATAATCTGAGTCAACATACCCTTGAATTATCTTTCCATCAGAGTTATCAATCCTTTTAAACACCAAACCCATACTGCTAGTTCCATTTAAGTATCTGAGTACCCACTTTAGTGCCTCCCAATGAGGTTTACCAGGATTGGCCATATACCTGCTGACTACACTGATTGCATGAGCAAGATCTGGCCTAGTGCATATCATAGTATACATAACTGAACCAACAGCATTTGCATAAGGTATTCTCTCCATTTCTTTAGATTCTGCCTTTGTTTTTGGCTTCTGTTGTTCTGACAATTTGAACTGATGACCTAATGGAATTGACACTTTTCTTGACTCATGCATGTTGAATCTTCTGAGTACCTTTCTTATGTAATCTGTCTGATGTAGACAAAGAATTCCAGTTGATCTTCTTCTGTCAATATCCATCCCCAATATCCTTCTGGCATTTCCAAGTAACTTCATGTCAAATACTCTCTGCAACTCAGACTTGAGCTGCTTGATCTCTTCTTTATCCTTGCTTGCTACTAACATGTCATCAACATACAATAGTAGAAACACCACTACCTGTTTACCAGAGAATTTTAGATACACACAACTATCATACTTGGACCTTTCATATCCAATGGTCTTCATATGTGAATCAAACTTAATATACCACTGCCTTGGGCTCTGTTTGAGTCCATATAGGATTTCTTCAATAAACACACTTTGTCTTCATGTCCTGGCATCTCAAAACCCTCTGGTTGTCTCATATAAATCTGTTCATTCAGATCACCATGGAGAAAGGCAGTCTTTACATCTAACTATTCTAACTCCATGTCAAACTGATTTACTATTGCAAGGAGAATCCTTATGGAGCAGTGTTTTACTACTGGTGAGAAAATCTCATCATAATCAATCCCCTCTCTTTGTGTAAATCCTCTTGCAACCAACCTGGCTTTGAATCTGATGGACTCAGTGTGTGTTACCTCCACCTTCCTTTTGTATATCCATTTGCAGCTCACTAGATTCTGCTTATGAGGTTTATGCACTAACACCCATGGTCTATTCTTTTCTAGAGATTCAATCTCTTCCTTCATAGCTATTAACCACTTGTCTTTGTCAAGACTGTTAACAGCTTCCTTAAAATTTCTTGGCTCAGGGAATGCAATCTCTTCAGCTGTTACCAGTGCATAAGCAGTAAGATAATCTTCAGAGTATCTGGTGGATGGTTTTATTACCCTCTTCTCTCTGTCCCTTACAAGTTGATAGTCTTGTATATCATCTTCTTCTGTTCTATCAGCATCAGATTCTTCTGATTCAGCAGTGTCATCTTCATTTGTATGCTCCACCTTAACTTGTGACCCCTTAGGGATGGATTCTGTGATCAATTTCTGTTTGTATGATTCATTGAATGGCATTATATCCTCTGCAAACACTACATCTCTACTGATGAGAATCTTTCCTTTACCAGGTTCAGTGCACCAAAGTCTGTAGCCTTTAACTCCTGTAGGATATCCTAACATAATGCATTTCAATGCTCTAGGCTCCAATTTGTCTTGTTTAATGTGCACATAAGTTCTGCACCCAAAGACTCTCAAATGGGAGTAGTTTGGAGTTTTCCCTGACCATCTCTCTTCAGGTGATACTCCATTGTTTGCTGCTGATGGGCATCTATTTATCAGGTATGCTGCTGTGGAAGCTGCTTCTCCCCAAAACCTTTTGTCTAAGCCAGAGCTAGAAAGCATACACCTGACTCTCTCTAATATGGTCCTATTCATTCTCTCAATAACACCATTTTGCTGGGGGTTTGCTGGAACTGTCTTATGCCTTTTAATGCCCTTGTTCTTACAGAAATTATTGAACTCTTCTGATAAGAATTCTAAGCCATTATTTGTTCTCAGGCATTTCAGAGTTATTTGCTTCTCATTTTCCACTTCCTTGCACCAGTGTTGAAACTTATCAAACACTTCTGTCTTTGTCTTGATAACATAGAGCCAAATTTTCTTTGAGAAATCATCCATCAAACTGAAGTAGTATCTGCCTCCACCTAAAGTTTGGACCCATGAAGGACCCCATAAATCTGCATGAACATAGTCCAATATAGCTTGTGAATTTGATTTACCTGTTGGATATGGTAGTTTCTTGGATTTTCCAAGAATGCAGTCTTCACAGCTTGGTAAGTTGTCTGTTATGCCTTTGCACTCAATTGCTTTCTTCTTAATCAACTGTTGGATTCCTGATTCACTCACATGGCCCAATCTGGCATGCCAAAGACGCTTATCTTCAGAGACTGTGGCATCAGCTTCTCCCTCAATTACAGTACCATCCAGGTAGTATAAGTTGGACCTTCTGATCCCTCTGAGAACCACCTTGTTATCCTTCATGACATTCAGATAACCTTCTCCAGATATGAAGATGCATCCTCTGGTTTCAAGTGTCCCTAAGCTTATCAAGTTTCTTTTCAGTTGAGGTATATATCTTACATCCTTGAGTATCTTTACAGATCCATCATGAATTTTCAGTCTAATGGATCCAATTCCTTTTACAGGGCACACATGATCATTTCCCAGCATAACATTTCCAGTTTGGAGTTCTTTGAATTCATAAAACCAATGGATGTTTGGGCTCATGTGAAAACTGCATCCTGAGTCCAAGATCCAGCTATCTTCTCCCTTAGTTTCTGATACTTTCAGGATTTGTGGATCTTCCTCCTTGGATTCTGCAATTTCTGCAGAACTTGATGCATTGTTGTTCTTTTGAGCCATCCTCTTCTTCCATTCGAAACAATCTTTCTTGAAATGGCCAGGCTTCTTGCACCAGAAACACTTCTTGGATTCTTTTTCCTCTGCAGCTTTGCCTTTACCATTTGCCTTTTTCTTTGATGACTCAAAATTTCCAGGTTTCTTAGATTTCCAATTCTTTCCCCCTTTGATACTTAAGCTCTCATAATTTCCTTCTGACTTGTCCAGATGCACTCTCTGCATTTCCTTTGATCTTAATGTAGTTTGAACCTGTAGTAGAGTCACAGTAGACTCTTTCCCATACAACATAGCATCCTTCAACTGATCATATGTTTTAGGGAGAGAGTTTAACAATAAAATAGCTTTATCTTCATCACTCATTGTGACCTCTACATATTCTAAATCATCAAGGGTCTTATTGAAATCATCTAACTGGTCTTCTACTCCTTTTTCATCAGAGAATTTAAAGGAGAAAAGTTTTTGCTTAAGAAATAACCTGTTGGCAGTTGATTTTGCCATATACATCTTATCCAGTGCTTGGATGATTCCTGCAGCATCCTCTTCCTTGGATACTTCCCGGAGAACTTTATCAGCGAGGCACAGAACCACTAGGCTGTGAGCCTTTTCCATGATTTCTTGCCTCTGAGCCGGAGCCATATCCTTTGGGAATGCATCTTCACCCTTCAGCGCAGCAGACAAGCCCTGTTGAACCAGGAGGGCTTTACCCTTGATTTTCCATAATCCATAGTCGTTCTTGCCGTTGAATTTCTCGGTTTCCATCTTCATGATTGACATGTTTGAGTTTAGGATCTTCTTCTTCGCACCTCTTCCCACAGACGGCGCCACTTGTTGCAATATGATGCAAAGAAATCAACAAGATTCACTCCCTAAACCTCACAAACAATTCTATATTCACTCTTTGAACATAATATGAATTAAACACTCATAATGCAAAAACTGAACTTGAACACACAGGATTTACGTGGTTCGGCAAATGCCTACATCCACGGATCAAGAAGAGAGAGATTTCCACTATAGAGATCAAAAGAATACAAGTTACAAATGATTCCAAGAGCTTGACTATTTAATTAAGCTCTAACTACTTGTAACTAACTTGAAAAGAGATAACCAATCTAGTCAACATAACTACCCGCAAGTTACAACAGATTTTATCCACTTGCTTGACTTGATTTTATCAGGAGATGGAAGTTATAACAGAAATTCCATGCAATCACACCAAAAACAGATTTCTGTCAAAGCTGAACAACCACATTCGAAAGACAACAGAAACTTCTCTGATAGACAACGGTTTTGACGGTTAAGTTAGTTAAAACCGTTGTCTTTTGCTGAAATCCGTTTTCAAATTCAAAACTGATATTTGAGCTGAATTCCTTGTGTTCCAGATTTAACCAGCTTCTTGACACCTTCCATAATTGATCCTATGATTGTTGAAGACACAACTATATACTTCACAGAGGTGATTACCTTAATTATATATAATGAAAGCCATTTAATGATTACCTTAACTGATGTAGCCAAAACAGCGGCAAGGTCATTCTGTTTGTTAAACATGAACACCAACTTCTGACCCACCTTTCGGAACCTGGAGATGGCATTATTAAGAGGGTGTTTGGCTAAACTTATTTCAAACATTTTATAAATTGTTCGCAGAGCTTATAAGATGCAATTTGTTAAGAACTTATAAGTTATTAAAGTGTTTAAATAAAAGATCTTATAAGCTAGCAATTGAATAGAGTAACTTAGCTATGAAGTGTGTGTAGTGTGTGAAGTGTGTGTAAATGTGTGAAGTGTGTGTAAATATGTGTAGTATGTGAAACGTGTGTAGTGTATGTAGTGTGTGTAAATGTGTGTAGTGTGTGAAGTGTGTGTAGTGTGTGAAATGTGTGAAGTGTGTGTAGTAGGTAAAATTTGAGTATAATTTATAAGATCTTAAAAAATAAGTTGGACTAGAGGAACTTTTTTTTTTTTTTTTTTTGAGCTTATAAGCTCTCGGAGCTTATTTTTATATCTTATAAGTTGTCTAACATCTTATTTTACCAAACACATTTGAAGAGCTTATAAACTCTCAAACATCTTATAAGATGTTTTGAGGAGCTTATAGCTTAGTAAACACCCTGTAAGTCTTTTTTGCTCTATCCATGTTAACTATACAAGGCATCAAGTGTAAACACTATACCATGAGCCATTACCTTTGTAACCGGCTTCAATCAGTTGATTGCGTCAATCACTGTTAGACCAAAGGCTTCACACAATGCAGGTTGTACAAAAGCTCCCTTTGTATCAGCAATTGAACGGTATAGCTCAGCATTCCGTTTTTTCTATCAGTCTGAGCAGCTATTCATCTCATTTGCCCTTTGTGCTGATACTTATTTATCAATGTATGCATCTTCTTTATATCCGATGCTTCTTCTCTGTCTTTGGATTTTGAGGGATCGAAGAAACCACCAACTTAACAAGATTGACCAAGTTTTTGAGCCTCTTGTTCTTGCCATACCATTCTGTTAGTCCAATGATGTTCTTCACTATATCAAGCCTTGTCATGGACAAAGTGATTGGTTTCTTTTTGTCTTCTAAGCATCCACCGTTTTTTTTTACAAGATATGATGTGGTAAGTGTTAAAAGTAACTTTATAATGGTACAAAAAGAGAAGATTTACATGGTAATGTAAGCGAACATGTGTTCATCGTTATCAGCTTTACTAAAGAGGAGTGCTTCAATGTCAGGACGAAAGTTTGTGAATCGTTTCAGTTTGCCTGTGTGAGGGCTGTCAAAAGTGAGTATTTGCCTCATAAACTCATTCATATCTTCTTATTCAGAGGAAGAAATATATATATAGTGTACATGGTGTGCTCAAGAAAAGGAAAATAATAATCTGTGCTAACTATACAAAGTAGAGATACAACAGAATTGCATGAATCTTGCTCAATAAGATCAATGGAGAGATTTGAGGGATTTGACGTATTCTTTCCATCCATAACACTCCCCCTCAAGTTGGTGCATAAAGATCGTGAATGCCCAACTTGCCTTTTAGAAAATTGAAACGATCCGTGCCAAGTGCTTTTGTAAACAAGTCTGCAACTTGGAGATTGGTGGAGATGGACCAGGGTATGATGTCACCATTCTCAACTCGTTCACGAACGAAATAACAATCCATCTCAACATGTTTAGTTCGCTCATGAAAAACTGGGTTCATGGCAATGTGTCGGGCAGCCTGATTGTCACAGAAAAGAGGTGTTGGATCAAGTTGTGGTACCAACAAATCACCAAGCATCCACCGAAGCCATATTAGTTCGCTTACAGTGGTAGCCATGGCGCGATATTCCGCCTCCGTAGATGAGCGAGAGACAACAGTTTGCTTTTTTGTGCGCCATGAAATTGGGGAGCCTCCAAGAGTGATGAAATAGCCAGTGGTTGAGCGTCGAGAAAAAGAACATCCTCCCCAGTCGGCATCCGAGTATGCCATTAATTTTAGATCACCATTAGCCGGCAAGAAGAGTCCTTGACCAGGCGTAGTCTTCAAGTACCGCAAGACTCGAATAGCAGCGTTCATGTGGGTTTGATGAGGATTACTCATGAATTGGCACAATTGATTTACCGGGAAGGCAATATCTGGTCTCGTGACTGTAAGGTACAGTAGAAGACCAACGAGTCGTCGATATTTGGCTGCATCAACTGGAGGGCTATCATCATCTTTATGGAGTTTCAGATTCTGCTCCATAGGGAAGTTGCTAGGTCTACTTCCTTGAAGTCCACTTTCCTCCAAAATATCGAGTGTGTATTTTCGTTGACTTAAAACGATGCCTTCGGGAGACCGAGCAGCCTCAATGCCCAAGAAATATTTCAAAGTGCCTAAATCTTTGATACTGAAGCGAGCATCAAGATACAATTTGACACGATCAATAGTGGTCCGATCATTTCCAGCAAGTAAAACATCATCAACATAAATAAGAGCAGAAACAAATGTAGAACCCCTTTTGAACATGAATAAAGAATGATCTGCTCGGGATTGACGAAAACCAAAGGTTGTCAAGGCCTCTGTGAACTTATGATGCCAATTTCTGGAAGCCTACTTCAAACCATAAAGAGACTTTTGCAGCTTACAAACTCGAGTCTCCCCCTGTCTTGCAAATCCCTGTGGAATTTTCATGTATACATTCTCAACAAGATCACCATGGAGGAATGCGTTGTTGACATCCAACTGATGAATTTCCCATCCTTTCTTGGCGGCTATTGTTAATAAGCACCGAACCGTAACTAATCTTGCCACCGGTGCGAAGGTTTCGTGGAAATCAACACCTTCAATTTGGGTGAATCCCTTTGCCACAAGGCGGGCTTTATAGCGTTCGATTTCTCCTGTGGGTTTGTATTTAATTTTGTAAACCCACTTAGAGTCTATGGCTTTCTTTCCGGGAGGTAGAGGGACTAGCTTCCAAGTTCCATTTTTTTCTAAGGCGTCGATCTCCTTTTGCATGGCATCGCGCCATTTCGGGTCTTTGGATGCCTGTGAAAAGTATTTGGGCTCATCACGAGACGTGATGGCTGCTAGAAAGGCTTTATGAGAGGGAGAAAAACGACCATAAGAAACATAATGTGACAAAGGATGTACCGTGGAGGTGCCTGAAGTGGACGTGGGTAGCGTATGATCAACTGAAGGCGGCAAGTCAGTCTCAAAATTCTCAAGATGTTTGGGAGGTCTTCTTGATCGAGAACTCTTACGAGGAGCATCAGAAGTGCACACAATTTCATTTTGTGGAAATGGTTGCGGAATAGGGCCCTGATTCATGTCAAGCGGTTCACCTGTTGTTTCGGCAGCCATGTCATGTGGTGCGCAAGTTTCAAGAGATGGTTCAAGAGTGGCAGCAGAACAATCTGCTGAAACGGTGGGCTGGTGATAGGTACAGGAGCTTAGTTCAACCTCTGCGGAATCGGTGGATGTCGATGTGAATGGGCCTTCTAAATTTGTCATTAAATTGTTGCAAGGACGGCCTTGGATGGATGATAGTACTTCTTTGATCATCTCTTCAAAGCTGGAGTTAGCATCTAGAGATATATTCTTGAATGGAAAAATCCCTTCAAAGAACGTCACATCCCGAGAGGTGAAAATGCGTTGCATTTGCAGATCATATACTCGATAGCCCTTTTGACCACTTGGATATCCAACAAAAATACTAGATTTTCCTCTTTCACCAAACTTATCTCCTGATTTATTATCGTGTGCATAAACAAGACACCCAAACACACGCATTTGATCATATGAAGGAGAACGACCAAGTAAAATGTTATGAGGTGTTTGATTATTAATAACTGGGGAGGGTAGTCTATTTATGATGTATGCAGTCGTAAGTATGCACTCACCCCAAAACTCAATAGGCAAACCAGATTCAAAACGTAGTGCACGTGCAACCTCTAAAATATGCCTATGTTTTCTCTCGACCACGCCATTTTGTTGGGGTGTGTATGTGCATGAAGTTTCAAGTAGAATACCGTGTTCTTTGTAATAGTTCAACATGTGAGTGGTTTGAAATTCAGGACCATTATCGGTTCGAATACGTTTGACACACCGCTCAAATTGAGTTTTCACCATATTGCAAAAGGATGACAGAAAATGACCAACTTCAGATTTATTTTTCATGAGGTAAACCCATACACCACGACTAAAATCATCCACAATAGTTAAGAAATAATGAGCTCCCGTAAAAGAAGAAGTCTTGTAACCACCCCATTTGTCACAATGAATTAACTCAAAAACATTGAGTAGTCTTTATGGAACTAACGGGAAAAGGTAAACGACTTTGTTTGGCTCGCACACAAGCATCACAAAAAATGTTCTTACCACCTATTCCATCTAAAACATGAATCTGATGCAACTTTCTTGTCGAAGCGTGTCCTAGTCGTTTATGCCATAATTCGCAATCAATAGAGACTGACATTGCCTTTCCTTCAGTTTTGAGTGGTTCCAAGCAATATAGGCCGTCATATTGTCTACCCACTCCAATCAGACTCCTCGAGTGTAAGTCCTGTAAGACGCAAAAATCCGGAAAAAATATAAGTGCACAATTCAAGCTCTGAGTAAGACGGCTGACGGATAATAAATTGCATTTGAAATCCGGAATATTCAACACTCGGCGGATCTCGATCCCATTAGGTAGGCGTACATTTCCAATGCCTTTTACTGGAACCTCATCACCATTAGGAATTCTCACCGGTAAACATACACGATTAATTTTACCTTGCAAAATTTCTTCATTACACGTAATATGCTCGGTGGCACCTGAGTCAATGACCCAAGGCTTACCGTGATCGAATTTACCTGCCATATTAGCTGTTGGCAGATTGGTAGAAGGGCCACTGTTATTTTCAGATTTCAGAAAATCGACTAGGCGTAGGTATTGATCATGTGTAAGTCTTGGAAGAGGACTATTCTCGGCACCAACATGCGCTGCACGAGGTTGTTTCTGAAAATGTCCTCGTTTACCATCTCCTTCTTTCCACCCCCTTTTCCAATCTTCAGGGTATCCAATCAGCTCGTAGCAATTCTCGACAGTGTGGTTTGCTCTTTGGCAGTGAGAGCAACGTCTTTCTCGCCGCTGCTTCTTATCTGCAGCTTCATTATCATGCTTTTGTTTTCAATCAAAGCCCTCGTTCTCCCGCTTGGTGTGTGCCTGGAATGCTGCTCCCTCGATATTGGGTTTACGTGCTGCAGTGATACTTCGTTGTTGTTCGTCTTCAAAAACTAGATGATATGCCACACCAATACTCGGAGTAGGTTTAAGGCTAAGAATATGAGTTTTGATAGTTGAGAAGTCCTCGTTAAGCCCCATTAGAAACTCGTACAGTCTTTCTCGCTCAAGCATTGCTGCCAACTGTTTTTGTACATCACATGTACAACCATTACACGTACATTGGGGGATGGGCGATACAGAATGAATCTCGTCCCATAAGCTACGAAGTTTTGTATAATAAGAGGAGACGGAAAGCTTGTCCTGCCGGATCATAGTGACAGCTTGGCGCAATTCATAGGCACGAGGAGCACTTTCTTTTCCGAATCGCTCCTCAAGATCGACCCAAATTTCACGGGCTGTTTTGGCGTATTTCACGCTATTTCGAATTTCTTTCTCCATGGAACTGTTGAGCCACCCGCGTACCATCGCGTTGCATCGCATCCACAGTGGTAATTCCGACGAATCTGGTTTTGGCATGGGAAGAGTGCCGTCAACGAAACCAATTTTATTTTTGGCGTACAGTGCATTAGCCATATCATTTACCCAGTCACCATAGTTCCCATCTCGGAGCAATTCTCCAACATAGATCTGCCCCGGGTTATCAGATGGGGATATATAATATGGTGACATGTGATCTATAGTTGTAACAGAGCCGGTGTCCGTCGTTTTGGCACCGTCATTGGCCATGATGATGAAAGTAGGAACACACACTAGTACGGTGTTGAGAGGAGATAATTTGGATTACCAGGTTTTGGCTCTGGTACCATGTCAAAAGTGAGTATTTGCCTCATAAACTCATTCATATCTTCTTATTCAGAGGAAGAAATATATATATAGTGTACATTGTGTGCTCAAGAAAAGGAAAATAATAATCTATGCTAACTATACAAAGTAGAGATACAACAGAATTGCATGAATCTTGCTCAATAAGATCAATGGAGAGATTTGAGGGATTTGACGTATTCTTTCCATCCATAACAAGGGCAGTAGACTGATTGATCTGCACCAGGAGAAGCAATATTGAACTTCGGATCGAAAATGTTGATCCCTGATAATACCTTTTACAACACTGGAAGTTTGAACGTGGAATGGCTTTCGTATTGCTCTGGTCTGTCTTTGCTGAAAAGACAAACAATTTCAGAATTAATTTAAAAAACAATAAAGAGTTTGTTCGATAACATATTTTGTTCCATAGGTATAGTTTCCAATGATTAGATCAAGTTTCCCTTCCATGATTTCGATTATTTTATTTGAAGCATCCTATAACGAGGGCGAAAAATAAAGATTTTGTTCAGTAACATATTACAGATCATTTTTTTAATGCAGGCAAAATATGATCTTATCATCTAGCACCAATCTAAGTAAATTTCTTGAGGTAAGACTGAGGCGTGTCTAGTATAAATCGGCTAATAGGACAACGAGACTTAACCGTGGCCTTACGGAGAATCTGGCGCCTTGAGGAGACGTTGGAAATTGAGATTATTGCTTGGGGTATGATGGCGTTTAAATAGGGCCCTTTTGGGGTATGAACACAATTTGGTGGTTGTATGTGTATATCTTCTTGTGATATTTGCACCTTTCTTTTGGACCCTCTTGCACCTGAAAATTGGTGTATTATAACAAACATTAATATTCTAGATTACGGGAGATAATGATTCATTAAGCATAAAAATAGCATTTAACTAAGCAATGAGAAATTTACTTGAACTTTCAGCTTTCCCCTTACCCTTTCCCCTTCCTTTTCCTTTTCTACTATTATCATCCCAATGTCGTGTCAGACGAGTGTTTGTCAGGCCTCTTGCTCTAGAGGTTAAAGGATTACGAATCTTGCCTCCAGTAGCCGGCTCATTTCCAATCTGAACATTAGCATCATCACGCCGATCACCTACACTCAAATGCTCAAAAGAAGAGGCCAATTCATTCTTGACCTTATCAAGCATTTCGGTCAACTTGAGTCTTGCACCCCGATGAGATTTGCATAAATGAGCCAAGTCATATGAAGTCCTCATTGTCTGATTCACAAATACCAAAACAGATTCATAATCACCTCTAACTCCACCATTTTCGACCTCAATAACGCCTCTTTCTCCAGTTGTTTTCAACCACCTCTTTAAAATACACGACTGAGGCAAAGCGGATACATTCATAAGATTGTAAACTTTCAACGCATGTCTGCACAATATTCCAACGGTCTCAAAGTGATGACAACTACACATAACCGCATGAGTTTCCGTATCAAACCAAACATGTCTTATCTTTGAGTTTTCACCTTGAGATCTTACTCTGAAACCAAATTGACCATTCCCAAAATCTGATTGTCCAACAAATACAATATTCAAACACTGAAGAAATTCATTTTCGAACTTCTTGTATACATTTAATGTATACACACTTGCAGCAGAAGACAACAAAGGATTACGCTATAGAATTTGCCCAGCTATCCCCTGGCAACGAGTATTCTCATCCCCCTCATTGCTATGCCATCTTTTCTTAATGTTTTCATAATTTTCAACAAATTCAAACAATGTGAAGGTCCTTTTACCCACTTCTTTCAGAACCCGATTCGTGGCTTCACTACGTGACGTAGCGAAAAGGCCAGCACAAAACAGATCATTATTGAAGCATGTTGCCCATTTTCTTCTCAACTTATACATCCCATTCAGCCATGTATGATCAGCAAGATTGTATTCAAGAATCATGCGGTCCCATGTCTCCTCAAATTCACTTTCAGAATCACATTTATTCATGCACTTTTGCCACATTGATTTAAATGATGAATTCCCATTCAAACTACCAAAATGTGATGGGGCATTCTGATTGATGTGCCACTAACATAGACAATGATGTGAGTGTGGGAAAACAGATTCTATTGCATTCATCATAGCTTGACATTGGTCAAAGAAAATAACTTGAGGTTGTTTTTCATTCATGGAATCAATAAAAGTTTGAAACAACCATTCAAAAGAACTTTCAGTCTCATCTGACATAAAAGCTAATCCAAACATCACTTTTTTCATATGGTGATTTACACCAACAAAGGGAGCACATATCAAGTTATACCTATTCGTCTTGTAAGTTGTATCAATAGATAAGACATCACCAAAACACCCATAATCAGTATAAGATCTGTAACCCCTGAAGGAAAAATTCATGATCCGATCATCATCATCCAATTGCATGCTCCAATAAAAATCAGCCTCCTTGTTTGATATTTTTGTAAAATACTGGACTAAAGAATTAGCATCTCCATTATCAACTTTAGTATGCCTTTTCAAAAAATCAATGTGGTTATATGCATCCTTTCGAATGAAACCCAAATTTTAAGCCCCATGTGCTTCATTTTGCATGAAAGATATAGCATTACCCACGGAAATTCCGGCTTTGACTAGAGTTTCTAATGTAGATTTTGTTGCATCATTCATATGACGTGCTGATCTTAGTCTATGACTTTGAGTAGCTGAAACAAATTCATTATTGTGTTCTTTGATAAATCTACTTACTTTCCACTCCCCTCCCAACTCTCTTGAAATCCTAAGTCTTGCTTTGCAATTGATTCTAATTGTTGGCTTTTGGTAAACAGGCACTTTATCCTTAGAAGCCTTGTGATCTTTAGAACCTTGACAAGAACATTCAAATTCCTTTGATTGTAGTTCACCAGTGCGGGGAATGTACCCATTATCACCTTTTTTAACACTAAAGCCTTTAACACGTGCATATTCACAATAAATTAAATAGGCATCGTCAACACTACTCATATTTGTTCCAACCTCTAATTTACTCTCCAATTCATCAGCAAATGAAACAACTTTTATCTCATCATCTTGGGCTTGATTTTGTTCCTTACACATATTATCTACATCAGTTAAATTCACTTCATCGTACATGTTACGATGCTCGATTATTTCTTCTGTGTCTCCATCAAATCCATCGGATGATAGTGAATAACAACTTTCCATTTTATTAGAATTACCTAAATAACAATGAAAATAATAAATACTCCAACATGCAAAAAAAACAAAGAATATCTTAATACCCTGACTTACTACTCTAACACATACATAAAATTTTATCTTAACACAAAAATACCAAAAAATACATAAACCAAAAAATGAAGAATACATCTTAAGCCTCTATCTTACAATATGCACAACATATATAAGACATAAATACATATAACACAAAAATAAATAAATAAATAAAAATATATAACATAATACTTAAAGCAACTTTTACAAAAATGTAGCAACTAACCTTGAAATATATCAACTATTGCAGATACTTGGGTTCAAGGCTTCAAGCCATGTGAGGGAGCATTTTTTTTTCGACAAACAGATAGGAGAAAAATTCAACAGAATGGTGAATGAACTCAATTTAATCAAGAAGTTGTAGTTGAGATATTATCTCTATTGAATTCCGCACACTACAAGAAAAAAAGGTATTTACCACTAGTTTTTTGCAACTACAAGAGTGGTTACTAAAAGTAACCCCTTTTGTAACTATTAGTAGTTACATAAAATATTTCATATAATTTTAACCAAATTTCCTACAATATGTCAAGCTCTTTTGCAACTACTTGTAGTTACAAATACATTAGTAACTACAAACTAGTTGCAAAAAATTGTTACAAATGCATTAGTAACTACAAAGTAGTTACAAAAAACCTTTTTGCATCTTATTATAAGTGACTACCCTATAGTAACTACTTTTAGATTTGTAGTTACTAAAAATATTTTTGTGACTACTAGGCATGTCAAAATTGATCCGTCCCGCCCCGATCTACTCCGATCCGAGACCTTTGGGGCAGGGCAAGATCTGCCCCGATGAAGAATGGGGCACGCCCCGCCCCGCCTCGTCCACGGGGCGGGTCAGATGCGGGTCAGGGATCTCGCCCCGCCTTGCCCCGCCCCACCCCGCCTCGTCCTTATATATGTATAATTTTTTTTAAATATATATTATGTATTATTATAAAGATATGTATATATATAAAAAGAAATATAAAATATATATATGTATTTATAATATAAATTTTTATATATATTATGTTATATATATGTCTAGCTAATATATTAGATTATGACTAGATCTAGTAAATTTAAATAATTAAATTCTATTTTTTAATAATTAAATTTTAAAAAAAAAATAAAAATATTGAAACAAAGTTAATGTAAACCTAAAAATTAAAATTCTATTGACTTCAACAAAAAAAATCAAGTTTGTTAACAAAAACAACTGATTTTTTTTATAAAAATAAAAAATAAAAAAACCCTGCCCCGTGCGGGGCAGATCACGGGGCGAATTTTTTTGCCTCGTGGCGGGTCACGGGGTGGGGGCGGGGCGGGGCGGGTCAGAAAATCCAGAAACCCGACCTGACCCGCCCCGTTGACATGCCTAGTGACTACTCTTCCTTTTTTGTAACTACATTTTGTAGTGGCAAAAAGCTTTATTTCTAGTAGTGGCAATTAATTGCATGTCATTTCAATACAACAACTACAATTCTGAAAGCCCAAAAGAATAAAGAATTAAACCATTCCTTGTATATTTAGTAGGGCCCAGCTGCATTTTGAGTGAAACAATTAATTATGTGATGTAGTATACAATAAAATGGATAGAGAGAGAGTGTGTGAAAATATAGAATTAGAGAAAATGAAAAGATAAACTAAAATCCTAATTGGTAATGTGGGCCACCATTATTAAGGTGAACTGTAAAATAAAGGATGGGGAATCAATTTGAAGAGAGAGAAGACAATATTTTTACTGGGTTGCTTTGCCAGATGTCAGCCGCTGGCCGACTCGGGAAGATACCCGATCGGCCAGCATAGAAAAGGGGTTTTTTCATAAATGGCCTAGTCAAAGTATGACTTATTAAGAATGGCCTTACTTATTCTAAATAATCAAAAATAGCCTCTTGTTTAAACAACTCATGTTTCGACATATTAAACAACTGAGTTGTTTAAACAACATCCTAGTTGTTTACCGAGTTGTTTAAACAACTACCGAGTTGTTTACCGAGTTGTTTGAACAACTAGGTTATTTGAGTAAAAAACAACTCCAGTGTTTTAAACAACTCGGTTGTTTAAACACAAAACAACCATGTTGTTTTAAACAACTCAGTCGTTTTTTATACAAAACTACCATATTGTTTGCACAACTTGAAGAATGGAAAAGAAAACTATCATATAAGTATGAAAGAAAACTCACTTGAAAAAATAATCCGATCATGAATGATGATGAAGCTATGAAAGAAGAATATAAATGGAGAATTGAGAGAGAGTTGGGAGAAAAAAATGAGAGAAAGTAGGAAGAGAAGAGAAAAGAGTGAATACATAGGAGAAAGAATGAGAGGGAAATCTCAAATTTGAAGTTCAAAATCTGAAAATATTGTTTTTTTTTTAAAAAAAATTAGTCAAACAATAGGAAGGCTATTTTTTGGAGAGACACTTAGGTGCATATGGTGTACAATAAGAGTTATTGTACACCATATTAATTTTGACCCAGCTAGGTTAATTTAGACCCACTAGGTTAATTAATGAAACAGTAAATTCTCTAACTTCTCTCACCTCTCTCCGTCTCTCGCATCTCTCAACTCTGCGCGTCTCACCTTTCTCAACTTTCTCTGCTTCTCTCAGCTCTCTTTGCGTCTCTCAGTTCGCCGGCCTCCACGTCTCGACTCCATTCTGCTGCATTTTCGCATCATCCGAGCTGCGCGGCCAGTTTTGCATCTTCATCTCCAGATCATCTTCGTCTCCAGTTCGTCTCTAGTTCATCTTCTTCAGTTGAAATTCTGCGAAAAACAGGGGAGTTGACTTCGAAATCAATGAATTAGTATATGTTTGTCCTATTATAACTGTAGAAGAAAATGGTACAAGAAAATCACGAAGGTATATAATTTGAGTTTTGGACACATTGTATTCTTGCAGTATACTTTTTTTGTGCTTATAGTGCACGTTCTGTTCTTGCAGTAGACAACTTTTGTCTTTACAGAATACTTATTTTGTTACACCAAACTTGTTCTCTTCTTGCAGTATATTTATTTTATGTTTAGACTATAGTTTTTGTGTTCTTCACTATAATTATTTTGTTTTTAGTATACTTTATATTGACATACAAATTACATTAAGCATGATTAATTGAAAATGTTTTCAGTTAGGGTTTAGGGTTTAGGGTTTAGGGTTCAGGGTTCAGGGTTCAGGGTTTAGGGTTTAGGGTTCAGTTTAGTTTAGTTTAGTTTAGTTTTAGTTTAGTTTAGTTTAGTTTAGTTTTTTTTAGTTTAGTTTAGTGATACAAATTGAAAATGATCATGAAATTGAAATATCAAGTTCAGAGGATAATTCATTGAACAAAAGTAATGAAGGTAAACAACATATAGTACACTTTATACTCAATGTCAGTAAATTCTGGGTTGCCTAACTGTATAACTTATCTGCTGTTTTTTGTTTTTTTTCTTTTTGTTTTGACAGATCTTCAATATGAAACAATTGATGTATCTAGTTCACTGCTTGGGTTGAAAAGAAACAAACTTTGTGAGATGTATAGTTTATACTGCAAGCATGCTCGTACCATAGGTTTCAGTGTTCGAAAGTCAACAAATAGATTCTCAACAAAAGGAGAGGTCGTGGGAAAGGAATTTTTGTGTTCAGCTGGACAATTAAGCACCATACAAGATCCAATTCAATCAACTACCAAAGGAAGGAAGGCACGAAGGGCGAAAAATCCACTTGAAAAACGAAGAAAAAAGAAAGCAAGATAACCGGTTTAAATCAATAACAATGAATTTGGTTCAAAAACACCAAATGTTTGTATTATGTAGCTACATTCAGTCAATCTTTAACAATGTTATTCAGTTTTGAAAATCATTCTTTTGTATAGTATTTTTCCTATACAAAATACAGTACATTTAATTCCTGCTTATAGTATATGTTTTGTTGACTGATAGTATTCATTTGGCATAATTCTTTTTCCTTGTGCAGTTCTTCAATCCAGTTTTAAGGAACATTTTTATGTATAGTATGTTTCTAACACAAGTTACAATATATTAAATTTTTGCATATAGTATGTCTTCTGTTGGGTGATAGTAACAATGTTATACAGATTTGAAAAATATTCTTTTGTATAGTTTATTTCCTATACAGAATACAGTACATTTAATCTATGCTTATAGTGTATGTTTTGTTGACTGATAGTGTATACGTTTGGCATAATTCTTTTTCATTGTGCAGTTATTTAATTCAGTTTTAAAAAACATTCTTCTGTATAGTATGTTCCTGACACAGGTTACAGTATATTTAATTTTTGCATATAGTATGTCTTATGTTGGGTGATAGTAACAATGTTATACAGATTTGAAAAACATTCTTTATAATATATTGGGTAATTGTATTTCAGTAGTATATGTAAACCTTCCCTATAGTGTGCGGTGTGTGACCTGATAGTATATGTTTTAAATACATAACAAACACAAAATTAATCTATAACATAGTATATATGGGAAATTTTGCATCCTAATCATTAAAAATAACAAAGCATATTCAATAAATCCAAAACACTAATTAAACCCACAAACAAATTCAATATTTGCAACATTGTTTTTCACAACTCATTCAAAAAAATTCACTTTCCAGTCCTCTTTGGTTGAACTCGACGATTATATTTCTTCACAACAGCTTTACCCTTACCCCTGTTTCTTTCCCAATTCATTAGATTTGTCTTCCATTTGAACCTGCATAAACACAATTCATTGTGAAAGACAAACACAATTACAGAAAGACTGAACAGTTTAACCAAATTTCATTCACCACTTAACTCACATTTAAACAACATTCCTTCATTGTACAGTTTAGACTAAATGTACTATAAAGCAAAATAAAAATACTATTAGCAAACATTAACAATGTTGTAATAACAAAAATTATTCCAGGGCATAAGACTGTACAGTTTACAAGCATGTACTATAAACCAAATAAAAAATACTATCAACAAACATTAAGTATACGGTAATAACAAAAAATGCGGACGATGTACTTGTAAAACAAACTATGGATTCTGCAATACGCGATTCAGAAAATTATTAGGCAATATGAATCTAAAGTAAGAATTAGATTTTCAGACTATACATATGCAAAACACAAACAAATAGCACACTGACTATACATATGCAAAGAGCACAACATCACAGATGCACAATACATATTCATAATCAGCAGCAAAAACAGAACAATGTTACCCAACTCCTATCAAAACTATACATATGCAAAACACAAACAGATAGCATTGATATACGAAGAAATTCAGTGTGTTGCTTATGATTTGCAATACAGACGAGCAACATTATCGATTACATAACCACCAAAACAGAAAAACTAAACAATCGCAATTACAAACCCTAACGAGCAACAATCGCGACTAGAAACGCCAAAAATCCTAACATGCAGAAAGATTAACTATAGTAAATAGCTAAAATTAACACAAAAACATAAAAACTAAACAAGAAATCGAGTTTACCTTCTTCGCAACAAACCCCGAGAACAGCAACTTCGAAAAACAACGCCGCGCCACCAAATCACGTAAAAACCCTAACAAAATCGCAACCAACACCACCAAATCGACCACCAAACGTGAAGATACAAATCAAAATTGAAGAGTGGAAGAGGAAGAGAACAGCGAGATGCTCCGCGAAGAGAGAGAGAGAGAGTAACTTTTTTGAAAAGGAAACGATAAAAAGTAATAAATTCAGTAGGGTTAAAACTTACCGGTTAGAACCGGCCAAACCCGATCCAAACCGGACCGAACCGGGCGAAAATTGGGCTGGACCAATTGGGGGTACAATAAGAGTATGGTACATCAGATGTACCTAAGTTTTTGCCTATTTTTTATTATAAGCCGAATTATCCGGCCATATTTGATTTATACCACCATAGGGAAAAAGGCCAAAAATAGCAGGGGAGAGGAGTACATGCGAGATATAATAATTATGGGGTTAGTAAGGGCGTGACCGGTGCTCTTAAATACCATGCCGTTTGATTTCGACCGTCAACCTTGAATCGCCGCGGACCGCCCTAAGTGGAAGAGGGACAACCGATCTCCTTTGAGATTACTAAACCCTAAGGCGGTTTATCCACAACCTCCACAATTCAATCTATCAATAAAATATTCATTTATCTCTCATCCACATACACGGCCTACTCCACAATCTAAAAAATACATTTTTATACTTTATCAACAATCCAACACAACCCAACATTTTAAATTATTTATTAATTTCTTTTATCCAATACATAAAATATTTCTCAATAAAATTATTATTTTTACTAACGCCATATTTTAGGCCGGGTCGGGCTAGCGCTATATTTCGGGTCGGGTCGGATCTGCCCAAAATTAGGTCCGGCCTAAAATTAGTCGGTCCAGCCCCGAGTATTTCCCTATAATATACTTAGATTTTCGGGTTAGTTCGGATAAAAAATATATTGATGTCTAACTAGTATATTGAATTTGAACAAAATATATTGTTATCTAACTAGTATAAAAAAGTCACTATTTCAATTTGTTTCCAACCCACTAAATGTGTTTTGAAAATTGTATAATAGTTAAATATAAGATTTTTTAATTATTTAGATTAAATATAACTAACTAAAAAATTATGAATAATGTAATTTTTAATTCTTATTTAAATTAATCTTTCAAGAATAATATATATTTAAATTTATAACTTGTTGGGTATTGTTCAGTACGGTTCAGTAAATTTTTCGGTTCGAAAAATTAAGAAATATTCAATTCCGTAACAAGTAAATAATCGGTTCAGTTCAGTTCAGAAATGTCAAATAGTCGATGGATATTTTCGATTCTAATCTAACTCAGGCCAGGTTTCGATCCAATTTCAGTAATCTCCAAGCTCCATGCACAGCCATAATGTCAATATTAGACTCTACTTGTAGAGAAAAAATAAGAATTTCTAAAAAAAAAAAAAAAAGAATTTGTAAAATAAAAATTATTATTTTTATTTATTATTAAAATTATATCCAATAAATAATTTAATACGACTAATAAGGTAATAACATGTCACAAGTTGTGGAATATGATTAGGTTTGTTGACCAACCTATTCCACAACCCGATTGTGAAGAGATTGGTAACCTTTAACATTTTGCTTTTTCTTTAATGCTTGAATTATGATGAAGGGTCACCAATAAACTCAACCTAAGCAAGAGGACCCCTAGTTAAATTTAATGACACCGGAAGAATGCGGTGCGGAGTATTACTTATGATGAATCGTGCATAGTGGCTATACTTTCTAAAATAACACCATTGTTGAGACATGAAATTTGGTAATTTCACTATAAAAAAATAATCAAAATTCCTGTATAGAAATAAAAAACTAGATTAATTATATATATATATGTTTCCTTTATTATGATTCTACAATCTCTTTTTTTCTTATTTTTTATGCTTGGGTACTTCTCGTAACATGCACCATTATTACATGCCAACTTCTTAGAGTATTCCCTTACATTGCTCCCCAAATGAACCAGAGAACATTAGAAGAAATGATAATATCATGATCTTACCACTAACTTAGTGGTACGTAATGCTAATAAGTTGGGCAAAACGTGTACCAGGATCGCTAATTTGTACAAATACCAACATATCTTTCATGCCATAGCTCAAGTTAAAGTCATTTCCACAGACTCTGGAAAAAAATAATGTTGTTTAACGAAATCTGCATTAAGCTTGGAAAACTCAGAATGACACCAATATAATTAATGGATGGGGAGGGAGGGAGGCGGCTATGCAGTGAATGATCGAACCGCGGCATCAGACATAATACCGTTAAGAACTAGGAACATCATTCCATTGAATGTACCATATAATCCACGAGTCCTCCTCATTCTTCGTATTTATTCTTCTTTCTTTTCCGTTTCTCATGCTCAGAGCTATGATGCGATCGACGGTGAGAATCCTTTCTCCTGTGTTTCCGGTGCTTTGAATGCTTTCTGCTGCTACTCTTTTCCCTAGGGGTACTCTTATCTTCTCTTCTAGAACTTGAGCGATGTCCGCCTCGAGTATCTGAGTCATATGATGTGTCACTATCTGAGCTACGGCTTCTCCTTTTTCTGTGCCTGTGACTCTTCAAGTGCTTTCTGCTCCTTTCGTCATCTTCTGAAGAGCTGCTACTCTGATCCCGAGTTTTGCCTCTACCATCCTCAACCAGACCTCTATCTACAATTCTACTACCATCTACTCGCGGGTCTTTTACATTGTTTCTTGTACCTTCTAGAATGTTCTGTGGACCGTCTGACTTCTTTTCTGTAATTTCTCGATTTCTAGAACTTCCCATGGGTGTATCGGCTTTAATAGTTTCTTTTGGAGGAACTCTACTTGCACCAACTTTATTTTCTGGCTGTGGGATCTCAGGAGGAACCATTAAACCGAGTTCTTTCCCTAATGATTCTAAGAAGTCTCCGGCCATTAAGCGAGTCAGTGTAGTGTTTGCAACTTCAACCTTCTTTCGTGGATCCTCCGGTTGATTGGGTATATTATTTTCCACTTCATCTTCTTCGTCATCAGAAAAAATCGCCTGCATAAAGGACTGAGTATCAATATGCAACGCAAGTAGCAACAGCAGAATCACATATTAAAAAAATGGAAAAGTACAGAACAAGAGAAGCGTAGGAGGTGAAAGATGTGCTTAATTATAATAAATAATCATACTCAGGGAGAGAGAAAGTACTTTGTATAGATCAACGGGCCTCTCAACATTTTCAACTTCCACCTCATTCTCAAGTTCTTTCTCTGTTGCTTCTCCGTCTTCCTTTCCACTGTGAGCTTGAGGAACTGAAGTCTTTTCTGAATTTGCAGTTGTGATGGAATCAGGCATGAAGATTAGAGAGTCCAATTTGCTCCTTGCACGTGGAGCAGGAGGTGGCTGCATACGGAATAAGGATATACTCAACATTCTTGGAAGGAAAAGAACAGTCAGAAAAACAAGAAATAGAAAATATTTCCACACTAAAAAAGAAAAAAAAGATGGCATATTCGTCCACTCCGGTCACCAAGTATTAAATTCATTTCTACTAAGTGGCACCAGAAGTTCCCTGTTACGAGAGTTCATCTCCTTCTCACTATCTTAATCGTTTCGCAAAACTAATAATGATCCAGCCTCCCTCCATTCCTCCACTCCCTATCTCTTCCTCTAAACAACCAGCAAGAATAACCAATACTAAAAGGTATCTAGGTTTAGTTTCACTTCTAACAAGTAACAAGGGGACGACTTACTTCAAAAGTAAATCCAATTTTTAATTTTAATGAAAAGAAAAAGAGATGTACATAGAGAAGAACGCCTCACTTGATGCACGAATGAAATTGTATTTGCCTGTGATAATCAACTAGGTTCCTTTGTCATTTGAATACGCTTAAGTTACAGACAAACTTCTAATCCTCAGATGCTATATTCATGGTGATCCAAATTTTCATTCTGCTTTCCAATTTGTAACAGAACAGAGCAACTCAGCAGCAACATTTTAGACAGTCTTAAATGAAAATCCAAGTAAATAAAATTTGAATGTTGAAACACCGGGATAAAAAGAGTACTACTGGAAACACAGTGGAATAATATAGAAAAGACAGAGGGGACAAGGAAGCATTTGGCACAAGAATTACCTTGCCCATGTAAGGATCAATCAAATCAAAACGCTTGCACAAAATAGGTGCAGGTCGCCATTGAAACTCTTCACGTTTTGGATACATTGCGTTGGCTATCAATTCATCATTCGCTGGATCTTTAATTTTCTGCAAAACCATTCATGTTCACAATTAGGGCGTGAATTGCAAACATGCCTAAACAAAACCTTCATTGCACTGAATATACCTCTACTCCACCGCTAGTAAATTGCAATGCTGCAGCAGGCAACACATCTTTAACTAACAGACCACTACCCTGTCTTCCTCTCTCTGAATTTTCTTTCTCTATGGCATCAGCAGCTGCTTCAAATTCCAGTTTTTCACGAGCACGAGAAGCTTCAGACATGTTACTGGCACCACCAGAATCTTTAGTTCGTAGACCACCTTCATACTTCTCCTTCAAGAACTGTTCAAATCTTTTTTGCTTTTCAGGGTCATCATGAAAAGGTTTCCTAATATCTGCTTGCTCATTCTATAACCAAAACAGAGAAAGAATAAAAATATAATCAATATCATGAATTATACAGATGACCAATCACAAACTTTCTGACAGATCAATATAAAAAGATTGAAACTCACAGCCGATGCAGGTGTTGTGAATGTATCAGTAAGTTTAAATTGAACATTAACAGAACCAGCAGAAGCAACCAAAGGGCTTAGATCTTTTGAACTTCTCTCAAGGGACTTTTCTCCTAAAATTGATGCACGTCTTTCAGCATTCATTTGTTCTGAATTCTGAGGATTCTTCCCTTCCAATAGTTTGGTTTGCTCACCCCGCTTCTGGCGCTCTTCCCAGAGTTTTCTTGCATAAAAATCAGAACCAGTACCGCCACAAAGGAAGGCAAACAGCGGGTTCGACTGATTCTTCTCCCTGGAGAGATCCTCAAACAACTTGCCACAACGAGCAACTAAAGTTGCAACCCCTTCAATCAAGACCTTAAGATTGTTATCTTCTGGAGGAGGGACAGGAGGAGGAATTTCAGCAATCTTCCCTCCATTTTCAAGAGGAGCAGGAAATTTATGATGGGGAATAAAGTCCTTGGGAATTGCAGGGGGAGCAAATCTGTGATATTACACACAAATAAAATAAGCATGTAATACATCCAAACATAAAATACAAAACCAGAACAACGTGAAGCTTATCAATCATTACCATCAATTATATTGATAAAACAATCCAAATGGTCATCTGTTTGTGGGGGCCTTCCCTCCCCTGTATATGTTTATTACAAGGGATAGTTCACATCTCCCCCATGCAGGCAAGATGAGGGCTGAAGTTAAATTTTCTCTAGTATTATTTTTAGTCTTGTTATATTCTCACATATTCTAGTCCATTCTGTGAAACCAAGCAAAATGAAAGTTCTGAATTTTCCGTCGCATTTCTTTGCTCAAACCAAGAGAAATATCTTATTTACTAATATCCTCCCTCCCCTACAGGAAGAATAGAACGCCTCCCTTATCCATCTCTTCGTACCAAAATCAACATTTCAATGAAATTCAATTTAGGAAAGGTGCTGAAGAAACAGTGTAAAATGTGGCAGTTAGCCACAACAAGATAGCTGAATACAATTTATGCTTCTACAAAGTCTGAAATGACTCAAAATTAATTTCCTATTTTGTAATTGGAACTTAAATAATCCTAATTGCAGCAGAATATATCATAACCCCATTAAACATGAAGGTAACCTACAAAGATTCTGATGGCCCATAACATAACATCAACATATCAGTAAAGCATTCTTGGAGCTTTAATGGTGATGCAATCACACTGAATGTGGTTCCCAAGGACACCAGTAGAGTTACCAAATTCATTTTCTTGTTTTTTATCTTCTCTTTTATTCTCTAATCACAAGTTAACATATCCTGTACTTAGTCTACTAATAAAAACATCACCATAGTTATCCAACTTTACAGTTAAAAATGGATTTGATTACGTTGTAGGTGCATTTTGACTCAACGTCAGAGAGCCTAAGACTGAAAGTCTTCAGTATATCTACATATATCAACAAAAAAGAGAATCATATAGAGAGAGTGGCATCATTCTATAACTTCAAACTTCTAATAAGCGTAATTACAATTATGAAATAGAAGCAACAAATTTGGAAAGAGGTGGCCGGGGCATTTAAAGATGTAAGAGAATGAAAACGGTGGTGATAACTCCAGCAAGAAATGGCTGGATCATAGTTATATTAGAGGAGTGCCTCGGGCGCGCCTCGCGTGACTTCAGAGGTTCTGCACCTTTACATGGAAGAGGCGGCCGCAGTTACATAGCATGCATGCCTTAGTGTGCATCCTCTAAAGCACCTACGGTGCACCTCACGTCCCCAACCTTCACCGAACGTTCGTTTCTTCCCGACCAATGGTCATATTTTCATTGGTCAAGCAACTCTCAAGAAGCTCGGGTTTGACAAACAAATTTGACTAATTTTATGTGCTGTTAATCAATGAACTTATTGTCTTTGAACTCCAAAATTTGTCATTGTTATTGTGTTTGGTTTTGATTGTTTGAATCTTATGATTATTATGATTTTTGCGTTGATGCTTGATTTTCCATTTTACTATGATGACTACAGTTATATATCTGATGCTGTCTCTTTTTTCAGTTACTTTTCAGATTTCTAAGGTTTTCCTTCTTGTGTCAAAGGGGTGCGCCTCGGGTGCTAAATAGGAAGTGTTCCCCTGTGCCCCTCACGCATTCAATAAGTATGGGCTGCATTAGATAAATATCACATAGTTGATCCAAAGCATTCTGAATAGAATTTAGTTCATTACAGAATTAGGTTACAACGGAAAAAAGACAATCATGGTTAATTAAAACTCAAGATAGCAACTAATAAATAAAATTCCAAAATTCAGTACGAGATTGCAAAAAATAAACAAGTACCTCTCTAGTTGGAGCTCCGACTTTGTTGCAGCTTTAAACCCAGACAGAACATCGTCTCTCCTTTCCTTCAACAATGGCAAATTAACCACAGTACCTCTTGAAGGTTCTTCTATTTCTTGCACGTAAGTCTCTTGAAAGTCATATCCTGTTATTAAAGGAGAAGATGCTTTTTCAAGAGAAGAGTACAAGGACTTATGAAACAGTTGCGATTTATAGAACTTGGGCCCAAAACAAAAGGAGAGCAAGTGAATTTCAATTATTTTTCCTCACTACTTTTGTTCAACATTTCCCATCGTTTGACCTTTGGCTTCTCTCCATAAGGTTTGTTCAATTCCTCTTTCTTCCACCTTCCACCATTTTCCCTCTGAATCTGTCATCTCCCCCCCTCCCCTTTTCCTTTTTCCTTTATAGTTCATTAAGAAAAAGAAACTAAAATTTTCAAATCCTTGATAGAGCAGCCAAAGTTCCAACTCCCACATAAAGTTACATTAATCTGCTCATTGTTTGTTTTGGGAAGAATACGGACATTAAATGAAGACTTGGTGCATTCTCCTGTCTGACCATATCAGATATCACTGGCATGCAGCACAAGTCCTTTCCAGTATTGCTGACAACAATAGACTACACCGCAACCTATGCTTGGTCTTCCCACTACAACCAAGGATTTGTATGACCACCACAATTTGAGTCCAGGGCTTCAGAAAATTGAAGTTTCCAAGTCCCCTTTTTGAATTAGCAAATTAATATTTCATGGTTTAAGATGTTCACTAATATCAATATGCTTGTTGGTTCCCATCTACGGCCTCCCTCATTTATCAGTCAATTAATCTAATGCTCCAAGCATCGACTTAAAGCAAGAAAAAGTATACAATGATGTTGGGAGCCCATGACTTTGCAAACTCAACAAGTAAATCCCATATAAACGATTCTGGTGCTCTTAAGACTAATATTATCATAGCCCTGTTAAGCATTAGGTGGTATTTATTTATGTCCAGTTTATTGCTTAAACATAGCACATTGTCCATGACTTACAGCTAGAACTCAAAGTTAATTTTCAAATAATCTAATAATAAACAGTTTAGTTTTCTAGTTCCTTGTGTAGTTTCAATTGAGTGAGGTTAAAACCTCATTCACTACCTCGAATTTGCCCTTCAACAGAGTTTAGACACAATGTAGTTCCACACAATTTCAGCAAAATTCGCAAGACATTACTCTAACTTGATATAATATACAAAATATACAGAATGATGGTGATGGTGATGGTGATGGTGATGGTGATGGTGATGCTTGAAAATTGCTTACAAGCATTCCCAATGAGCTTTCTCTATTGCTTTTTTTATTTTTTCTCATTAAGGCATATAAGAAAGAGAGCAAGAAAATAACAATATAACATTTGCATTAAAAATACGAAGTCAGCAGAACAGATTGGGTTTAGCTTGTTCCACTTCATTTACAAAAGATCTAACCATTTGAAAGATACCCAAACTATCTAACTACCTGTTCGTTTCCTAGCTGATGAGGGGGCTGACCAGAGAGGCACCAAGATATATCATATAGGCAAACTACGCTACAAGCTAAGAAAAAGTTGAATTACAATAATAACTAGTGAAAAAAATCCTAACCATGGTCGTATACATCTTCATCTTCAGCATCTAGATCTTCAAGAGCACCAATACCAAAACCAGGACCAACCTTTCCTGGACATATATAGCCAATATGTTAGAAGAGGCCTAGCGCAAATAATTGTGCAGGCTACTATAATATCTAGAAATAAAAACAAAGCTTACGTTTCACAGAAAGAGACCCATAGGACTCCGTCTCCTTCCCAGACATTCTTTGTCTTTTCTTTTCTAAAACAAAAGAAGAACAATCAGTTTCCTGAGTGGAAAAATTAATTTTAGTTACCAAAAAGCAGAAACTTACATACCCCTAAACTCAGGAGCTTGCTTGAAAGGATCATAGCCTAAGCCGTGCAAATCTTGCTTTGGGTTGAGTACATATGCCTAGAAAACACAAAAGAAACTAAATTGGAATAACACATGGCAGAAGATACTAAATATGATGTCATCACGAGACATTGGAACAAAGTGATCAACAGCATTCATGCCTACAAAAATGTAACTCCAACTATCTGAAACAAAACTAAACTATTCTCTTTTTATCCTCCACCAGAAGATATGGTCCACGAATTGTGAATTTTAAACTTCAATTGGTCAATTTATGGAGAATCACAATTCTAAATATGATATGTGAACATGAAGCATCACTGACGAATGGTGATATGAATTATTTGCCTTTCGACTCATCTATCATTTATTTGCAAGCAATTTATATCTTTATAGACTAGTTCATACTCGTTTCAGCAGAATACAAATGCATAGCAGCAAATGCAGTTTGCATTACATAGAAATCCACATAGGTGTAGAAGTATCTCAACTTCGATGCAGTAAATACAAGAATTTGACTTCAGATGATCTCCTGATTCGAAAAACTAGTCAATGGAAATGCAGACCCCAGAATCTTTTTAAGACCTCAATAGATATCTATTAGAAACTCACCACTGAAAAATCTGACAAATGCTAACATAATTCATCCTAGCATTAGAAAACTACACCCCCAAAAGAAACAATTTTATTGCTGAACCAAATTCATCCAAGCAAAGGAAACTCTCTCTCTCGCCGCAGCCACACCCCTCCATGCTGATGGAAGGATGGAGGCATCACTTAAATCTAGTCCAGCCAGGAATTCCAAAGTTAAAATTTAATGAAAAATGCCACAGAACAAACTTAATTATCAGATAAGTGTGAACGTAATCTAACCGGCATGCTTTTGGTGAACTGATTATCACCATTAGCTGACACATCAGGAACATTTCCAGCCTCTTCATCCAGCGTGGAGTCAGCAATCTCTGATCCTCCAACTTGCGAGAGTGCCAGGAAAGCTTTCCTAGCCTGTCGCCTAGCAACTGCATGAAAATAAATAAAACGCAAGAAAAAGTATAAGATCAACAAATGATTCACTAAGCACACTTCATGACATCTCTATAAGCACAACACCACCACCCCCCCCCCCCCCAAACAAAAAAAAAAAAAAAAAAAAAGTAAAGGGGAAAACAACTTCACACTAGAATAACAAAAGCCAAAGATTATGTATATTACAATAATAATAACAATTATAACATTATTATTTCAAATTTATTGTGTGACAGAGAAACATTTAACAAAACAAAGCACCCAACCTATCAATAACATTTTATCTAGATATTGGAATGATATATTGAGAATTACTATGCAACTAATACGAGAATTGAACATTTGAACCGTGTCAGGGTCCATTACTATATGGTTGATAGCACTTCCAAGAAAAGCTAAGGAAATATTCAAATGTCAACCGAAAACAACACCAATTGTTTAAAGCAATGAAGCATTACAAATCGTAGTTGTTCCTCTGCCGAGTACGAAGTGGTTGATGGAGGTTACTTGTTTATATGATTATAGTTTAGAAAGCAGTCATAACAGAAAGAAGGCATCAAGGACCAAATGTGGTTAATTACTAAAAGAACCAAAAGTAGATGGGATGTAAACCACGGAATATATATAAAACGTAAAAGTATGTCCTTTCCTTCGTTGCATCTCAGATAGTTGTTTGATGTCCATTCTGGAGTTCCCATCACTACCTTCACAACAGCAAAATTGCTAATACCCTTTTCAAAAGTACCATATGAACTATGCAGCATAATCTCTTATAGCCTCACTTCTAGAATACTTACATAAAACAAACTACAATCTCCAGACTCCAAAAAGTTACCATCAGATGTTGGACAAATTATTGAAAAATGACATGCACAATATTAGATTTATACTTTTAAAAAATGACTAGATAAACAGGACTAAAGTACCATACCATTAAGTGAATTCTTGTTAGAATCCTTTATGGATCGCCCTTGTCGCCATCCCATCTTTAACAATAGTTTGACACCTACTCATAAGAAGCACACAAACTTACAGAGATGAAATAACAGCATGCAGCAGAAAGAATATGCAATATCAGCAAAACTGATACGAACCTATAGACTCTGTAGCAGGAACTATTAGTTCATCAGGAACAAGTCCAGGAATAGCCGAAGGCCTAAAATAAGTAAAAGAGAACACGTCAGGAAGTGAAGGGGAAGATATAACCACAAGTATTAAATTTGAGAAAAACATTAGTTCAGCCAATAAAAGAAAAGAAAGAAAGACATAGAGACTATAAGAATATGAGGCAGGGACTATAAAATAACTAGTAAATACAGCTACAAATGAACTTTATATTGGAAAAAGGCAAAAGCCAAACAGATAAAACCAGAGAGCCAGTTAAATCTCTAAAAGATATCATACATTTCTTAACTGGATCTCAGCAACAGAACAAAGCTCAAATCAGTTAAAAGTGCTATTAAGGATCCAAACTAGTAGTCTAATTAACAGACTCTCCATCATATATGCTCTTAGATTAACTAATCATTGTGTTTGCATTATATTGAAGCCATCAGGAGATTAAGAGAAGATAATCCAGATCCTAAATAAGACAAAGACTATTTATCAGAGGTCAGCTGCTACCTTATAGAAAACCACAGCAAAATAAATTAAACAAACATACTTCCTCTGGAGAAGATTCTTCTTTTTTGGTTCTTTTTTTGGAGCACATTGAAAGAAGATATTGACACAGAACAAACATATGAATAAATACCCAGAGATACATAATCTGAGAGAAGAGACACCTTTGTTGTTGCTCCTTCTCAACTTGTTTCCGAGCAAACTCAGCAGCTGTAAATCCAAATGTATCAAACTGCATCGATGTCCCCAAGCAGTGACCTTCCAACTCCTAAAACACCAACCCAGAAATTAGAAAAGATAAACAGATGTTACAGATCAACTGAAAAGGAAAAGGTGAGAGGAAGAAAAGGTTCAGAGTTACTAAATCTCAAATTCAGCAATATCCTATTATCAAACTTGAGTGACACAGGAAAAGGAAGTAGCATAATATTGTTGTTGACATTCAGAATGAATATAGAAAAAGAATGAAAGGAAGGAAAACAAAAATAAAAACGAGAGTCGTACAGCTTTCTCATCCTCGTCCAGGAAGCTAAATATGTCCTGTTGCTGAACTTCAGCCCTCTTCTTCCGGGATGATGTAAATGATTGTGGAGTCCATCCTGCAAGTTTCGAAATATCAATCAATAGTTCTACCGTGTCTTTACAAACAAAACATGCATGTATGGACCTCAATCAAGAAAAAATTGAGCAGCATAACACCTTCTTTGGAGCCAACACTGTTGTAGTAACCGGCCGAAAATCCACCAGTAAAAGCACCGTGAAACCTTCTCCTCCCTTCTTCATCTGTAACCTGCAGAGTTCCACATTACAAACAAATGCAAATAATCCAAATCGCTAAACATCAGTCGCTGATAACAATCTAAAGGGTAAGCTCCAACAAAAGTGCAAGACAAAATAATGCTTTTCTTTCTTCTCTGGAAACTACAATCGAATTTAACAACTAAGCATCCCCTCCCCCACCCACCCACCCACCCCAGAAAGAGGAACTTAAATCTTAGCAACCATTCTATTTAAACATCCTAATACCCC
Source organism: Ajuga chamaepitys (assembly GCA_958295605.1). Lineage (NCBI taxonomy): Eukaryota > Viridiplantae > Streptophyta > Magnoliopsida > Lamiales > Lamiaceae > Ajuga > Ajuga chamaepitys. Next base: position 15,720,174 of record OY282506.1, read on the forward strand.
CAAGACGAAAAAAAAAAAAGAGTCAATTTTCTGGTTGTTACAAAGTGCAACTTGAATTCAACGTTCTCCATGACATCCCTAATACATTCAATGAATATTTCCCGCAACCAACAAAATGCTATGACAAGCAAATACACAGAAATTTAACTTCACGAAAATAAATGACTGTATGTTGGCGAATCATCGCGAGTACCTCTTGCTTCCATGGAGGAAGAGCGGTCCTGAGCTGACCGGAGGCCTCCGCGACGGCCTTTTTCTTGCGAGTCGTAATTTCTTCTTCTCGCTCTATCGGAGTTCCATAAAACACGAAATCCTCTTCGTCGCCCGACATTTCTCGATTTTCCCCTGTTCTTTGGCTGAATTATTCGATGAAGTGATTGATGTGTTTGAAGGAAAATGGTAACGCCACATTTGTTCTTGCCGAGCCGAACGAAGAGGGTTTTGCTGGTTTTCTGTCTGGCCGATTCATTGCGGTTTTTAGGGAGTTTTTTTTCCCTTTCGTCTCGTTTAAAGAGAAAAAATTGAAACTAATCATGTATGTTAAGCCTTATCTAAATTGATTCTCTATGTTTTTTAGTTTAAAAAAATTAATCCATCGTGTTCTCATATAATGACTAGTCACCACTAGGGATGGGGAAAAATACCGAAATGTCGAAATACCGTATATACCGTATCGAAAAAATATCGAAAATATCGAAATTTTCGGTATACCGAATTTTCGGTACGGTATCAAAATTTTCGGTACGATAACGATATCAAAATTTCAGAATTTTCGGTATTTCGGTATATACCGAAATACCGAAACAAACCGGTATACCGAATATCGATGCATACCATTTAATAATGTGTATAAGATTTTATTTTTTTTCCCCATTAGTTAATTTAAGTTATAAGATTAATTTGTGATATATTTTTATGTTCATTTCCTGAATATACAATACAAGCAACAAACCCTAGTTCATACTTCATCCTGCCGCTCTTCAAACTTCAAAGCCCTAGACCCTTTCCCTTAAGCTTGTCGTTGTTCCTCCGATCGATCCGCCTGAGCAATTCCGTCAACTTTTCTCGCCACCATTTTGCTTCCCTTGGATTCCTCCGACTCCGCCTGAGCAAGCCCGTCACACTCCTGTCAGTCTTCTCCAGCCGTCGCCAGTGTTGGACCTCCGGCGACTTCTCATCCGACCACAGCTCCAGTTAACAGCAGTCTCTCCCTTTCTTCTCCAAGTAAGTCTAACTATGTTTCCCTAATTTCTTGTTTAAGAGTTGGGATTTGTCAGCTGAGAATTGATAATTTCCGCGTATTGTGAGATTGTGCAATCGAAATGGTAATTTTTGGATTGGATTATTTCTTGTTTTTGTTCTGCTTGCATTGCTTGAAGCTGGAATTGACCTCGTTTCTGCGATTAATATTTAATCAGTCGTCAGACATTGATTTTGAGTAATTAGTTGAAGCAAAATGTGATTGAGTTTTTTTCTAGCTTTTTTATTGAGAGCCTGTTTGTTTGGTTAGCACAAAATTGATAGTTTCTGCATAGGGTGAGATTGTGCAACCGATATACTAATGTTTGTATAAGATTATTGTGCTTGCATTGTTTGAAGCTGGCAATCATCGTTTTTACGAATAATATCAGATTTGAATGATGGAGAACAGTAATTAGTCCCAAGACTTTGATTTTGTATTTATTAGTGGAAGCATAATGTTCTTGTTTGGTTAGCTGAAAATTGATAGTTTATGCGTAGGGTGAGATCGTGTGTTATTGAGGAATGTATACAATGTCTTGAATTCTCATCTATCTTGCAATATTTTCAGATTTTCGAATGGAATCTGAATCTTCTCATTCATTGCCAAGTCCATCCGAAACACCTAACACAGTAGACTCGGAGACAAACAATGATTCTACAAGTCGAAAACGAGCACGAACGGGAAAGTCACCAAAGCCTCCTGTACATCCGAAACATAGGAGTCAATATTGGGAGCACTGTGATAAAGTGTCGAGGATGTTGGAAAATAAGACCATACAAAACATGGCGATATGCAAATATTGTAAAGTGGAGATCCCGGTGACAGGCGGAAGTACTAGTGGGCTAAAAAATCACTTGGAGAAGAGGTGCAAGTCTAGTCCATTGTACAAAGGGAGTGGGATAGGGAAAGGTCAAACCGTGTTGACAAATGAGTCTATGGGACAGGTAAGTCCCTTGGTTCCTCATACATTTAATCAAAAAAGATGTGAGTTGAAGCTTACGGAGTTTGTAATTGTTGATGAAATGTCTTTCCGGGTTGTCGAGGGGAAAGGGTTAATAGGTTTTGTGCATGAACTACAACCGAAATTTAGAATTTCGGATAGGAAAAAAATTGCTAGTATGGTTTATGAATTATTTTAAATTGAGAAAGCCAAGATAAAGAGTGTGCTTAGTGACCAAAGGGTAAGTATCACAACTGATACTTGGACCTCCATTCAAAACATAAATTACATGGTCATCACAGCCCACTTTCTGGATAGTGATTGGAAATTGCATAAAAGGATAATTAACTTCACAAAAATCACTAGTCACGTAGGAGAAGAAATAGGCAAGATGGTTGAGGTTTGTCTAAGAGAGTGGGGAATAGAAAAAGTATTTTCGATAGTTGTTGATAATGCTTCTTCTAACGATTCTGCAATTGATTCCCTGAAGAAAAGAATGAAAAGTGAAAATACTTTGTTGCTTGAAGGAAAATACTTGCATTTAAGATGTGCGTGTCATATCCTTAACTTAATTGTTAAGGATGGTTTGAAAGAGCTTAATGCTTCGATCAAAGCAATACGAAATGCAGTTGTTTTCATTCATTCCTCTCCCTCTAGATTGAATAAATTTAGGGAGTTTGCTGTGCTAGCGAAATTTGCTAGTACGTCAACTGTCCCTATGGATGTGAAAACTAGGTGGAATTCGACATATAAAATGCTTGATGTTGCATTGAAATATAGAAGAGTGTTTGAAAGGATGGGTGAAGAGTGGTATCCTTTTATGAACTATTTTCATGAAAAGGATGATAAGGGAAAAGAAAGGGTAGGACCTCCTGAGAAAGAGGATTGGGAGAATGCAAAAGCATTTGTTCACTTTTTGAAGAAGTTTTACGATGCAACTTTAGAGTTAAGTGCATCAAAGACTCCTACCTCTCAATTAATTTATCAATCAATGATTGCATTACAAATCGAAATTGAGAGAAGGAGCAATGATCATTCAGATTTCCTTCTTCAAAAGGTAACAAGTGCAATGAAGTCGAAATTTGACAAATATTGGGGGAATTGGGATAATATGAATGCTTTGATTTTTGTTGCCAATGTTTTGGATCCGAGGAACAAGCTACAAATGATCAAAGTAAGCATCAAGAAATTGAGAGGTCCTTCTTGTGAGGTTCACGAGTTTGTTGATATGATTAAAAAAAACTTAGTAAGTTTGTGGTCGGAATACAAGGGAATAAATTATACCTTGAATGTTGAGAAACAAGATATGGAGATAGATTGTGATGGTGGAGTGGGTTCTAGTAGTGTTGGTGGTGGTCTTTGGGACGAATTATTCAATGAGGTTGAAGCGCAAAATGAAGTTGAGCAACTACAAGAGATATCAAATGAAGTGGATAAGTACCTAGCCGATGAGATTGAAAAAAGATATCAATCTTTTAATCTTTTGGAGTGGTGGAAAGGAAGTGAAACTAGGTATCCAATCCTTTCAACTATTGCCAAAGATGTGTTTGCAATCCCAAGTTCAACCGTTGCTAGTGAGTCTGCTTTTAGTTTGGGCAAAAGGATAGTTGATCCTTTTAGAAGTAGTTTGAGTCCGAAAATGGTACAGGCATTGGTATGCACTAATGATTGGCTCAGAGCAGAGGAGTTCAACGTCTACAAGGATCCAACTGACGATGATCTTAATTTATATAAGGAGATCGAAGAAATTGAAAGGAGTAAGTTATTTTTATTAAGTATAAACTTAAATAATATTTATTTATATAATCTAGCTTAAGTATTAATAATTGATACTCTGTGTTTTTCAGCTGCAAATGCCATTCAAGACCACTCAAGAAAACTCACCCCGGCATCCACTTTGTCTACTGTTTAACAAGTAAGGTGGTCGGACAATTTTTATATTTATATCTGCTTGGAATCTGAAATAATACATAGCAATTTCTTATTCAGTTTTGTAATTTTCAGGTGGGTAAAGTTGAAGACTATGAAGACTAAAGTATTGATGAAATGAAAATTTTGAAATCAAGTTATAATGTTTTGATTCTAAGGGATGTATTGTTTATTTGTGTTGAATGATTGTTGTCATTGGCTGGGAATTGAGCATGTTAATTGGACTTAACAGTAGCTACAAGTTATGACATTATGATTCTAAGGGCATGTATGTTTTATTTGTTTTGAATGATTGTTGTCATTGTCTGTGAATTGTACATACTAATTAGCTTAACAGTAGCTATGATTAATTTCAAAACAGGAGATTTCAGTTCGGTATGAAATGGTATATTGATACCGTTTGAATTTTGGTATACCGAAAAAATGGTATAAAACGGTATATACCGATACCGTTTGATTTTCGGTATACCGAAAATTCGGTATGAAACGGTATATACCGATACCGTTTTGAAATTCGGTATACCGATTATTCGGTACGGTACGGTATATGGTAATCGACATACCGAAATTTCGGTATACCGGATCACGGTATACCGAAAATTTCGGTACGAGATCGGTATGGTATTTTACCATACCGAAATTTCCGGTACGGTATGCGGTATGAAGCCAAATTTTCGGTATACCGTACCAACCCACCCCTAGTCACCACCGAGTCGACCGACGACGGTTGCAATTGGAATGACTAGTCATAGTTCCGCGATTGGGAGGCACTTTGGGTGGGGACGACGACTTCCACAGCCTCATTGATTCCATAAATTGATGAGAATGCAGTGTTGCTGCAATCAATTAGGGCTAAATAGTACAACAATTTGTCCCTAGAGTACAACATCGTGATGAGTACCGATGATGAATCATTGACAGTGACGAATATCTGAAGGGGATGAGACTCATCCACCTCCTGATGGCAGCAACAGAGGCGATAGGCGAATAAATGCCGCAATTTGGCTAGGGTGATATTGGTTCAGCTCAAGGAGTTGGTGTCCCCAATTGACGACACCAACATGGAGATATTAGCCGCCTATTTCACCGATGCCTTGCAGGCCTTGCTCGATGGTGCTGGTCACGACAACCAATTTTATTTTTCTGATTCTAGTTTTGGGTTTAATGACATGGCATCCCAACTCAGCAGGAATTAACACTTGTTGCAAAATCCCCCATTTTTTAGCGTCACGTGGCCTTCACGTGCCACTTTCCGACAACTAAATTGGACGAAAACTGATTTTGTCCTTAAATTAGATAAATCCAAAAAGATGGAGGACTAAAATTGAAATTAAGGAACATACATAGATGACTAGTTTTGGACAAGGCCTAACATATAGGACTTGTTTTGAATTTCTCCCAAAAAAATAGTATCAATCCATTTGTAAGGTAACCTTCTTTCTAATACTCCTATCACATAATAAAGGTTCTATTAACAAGAAAAATCCCATCTTAAAATAAAGGTGAACTTGTCGCGAAAGTCGCTCCAAATCGCTAGGATTGGAACAACCTTCTCAACCGTAAGCGTACGATTTGTGAAAGAGGTGGAATAAGATATCGAATGACAAGGGGGATTTTCCGTGAGAATCGACTTTAGCACTTTCGAATTAATTAGGTCAATCGAAAATGAGAGATGAGGACTAATCTAAATAACATAAAGCAATAAATAATGGCAAGTAAGGAATCGATCGATGAGAAAATATTCTCGAGTCTCGATTTTCACATAACTAAGATGGAATTACTATTAAAACGATTATAAGACATTGTTGTGAGTTATTTGTCACTAAACTAATCCTAAAATCTTTACCCCAAGAGAATATTGCCTAGGGAGCGAGGCCCTATGATATTCTTCGAGATCGATGAATTCTAGGAAAAAAGGTTGAGGTGCTCCTAATAACCTAGAATCGGTGATTAAATAAGGTTCTATGTAGACTACCTACATGAATGAACAATTAAAATCCTAATACCCCGGGATTCTAGTTTCTTGTTTTTCTACGTTTCATACAACGTATTTTTTTTAAGCTCAACTCAATGATTTGGAGTATGCAAATGTTAACTAGAATATATCACAAACATTGAAATGCAATGACTTTGCCCGGCGACCTAATCCACCTTATAGCTCCTTCGACATCCTTTATGTTTTTACCACCTAAAGTCAATTATTTTATTTTTCACAAGTTCATCCTTAATCACGTCGTGTGTGTTTAGAAATTACAGTATTGCTCACAAGCAACACAACTTCGGGCTAAGTTATTTCATTTACACATGCAATCCTCCTGACTATGTCCAAACATTCATCTACCCTTAAATCGCATTGACCAATTGATCTCATTGATTTTTAGGTTAGAATCATCTATTGTTTTATACTCATTTTTTAGAGATTTAAATTTTGAAATTTCAAAAGTCAGGACACTTCCAGTACTTCTTCCTCATCAATCAAACAATAAGTCAACTCCACAATTATTCAATCAAGCAACATTATTCATTCAAAGCAATAAATACATAGAAACAAAATATGGTAGAATGACATAGATCATAACTAAAAGCAATTTCATCAATAATAACAAACATCCTCTTCACGCGCATAAAAATAACAATCCTTCCATCCTCTCCACAAACTTAGGCAAAATTCTCAAGCCCAAGTAGCAAAGGAGATGAAATTCATGCATTTCTCAAAGATTCATCAATCAAAAAGCTCACAACAACTCACATTTCCAAACTAACCATTTATTCAAACAAAGATTCAAAGAGTCAAAGATTCAAGAAATGTATATGTACAATATTTCATGATTGATTATGTGAATATGAGGAGAGAACTTCAATTAATGCAAACAATATCTCTCCTTCCCCACAAACTTAAATGCAAGCATGTCATTTAAGTAAGCATATGAATTAAGTGCATGGAAAGGCAAGTCAATATATACTCAAATTTACAAATAATAATTAAAAAAAAAAAATCAATCATGAAAATCAAGAACAAGCAAAGATGACACAAATCACATGATTACGAATTATGCACGTGCAAAAGACATAAGTAGAGAGATAGAGTAAAGCTCACTTATTTGAGGTGTTGACTCTCTATATTTCGCTTTTTTGCATTACTCCGAGAACTACTCGACATGATTTAGCATCATCAGTGCTTGGGGATTATTCTTCAAGATTTAGACTCTTTCGCCTCGTTCATGTTCCCAAGAGTCAATTACCTATTCAACAACTCAAGAATTCATCAAATATTGAAAGGAAAAACTAAACTTAGAACAAATAATATTAAATCCTAAGAAAGCGTTAAATTTTTATGCTTGGGTTGCCTCCCAAGAAGCACTTAGTTTAAAGTCGACGGCCCGACTTTCACAAGTGTTATCTAGATCCAAGAACAAGTGTCTATCGTGCCATGCTTTGTTTGCTCAAGATAATGAATTGATCCATCAACATAAACATGGCACGATGGATCACAGATAATTTTTTATGGACGTACGAATTATGCAAGAAGATAAGATCAATGTCCATAATAGATGTAATCTACCTTTAATATTAAAAGAAGGTCGCAAGAAAGTAGGAGAAAATACGTGTCTTTCTCACAATTTTTTCGCCAAATTTTTCTTTTAATTTTTTCTCTCTTAATCTCCTTTACTATTAAAGAAGAATCTCAGGACACGTGTCAATCAGCCATCTATTTAAATTTCCTTTTTTTTAGCTGCGACACGTGTCCTTTTTAATTTTTTTTCTACAAAAATATATTATCTGTAAGAATAAATTGTGTAGTTTAAATTTGAATTTTCAAAATTTCAAATTATTAAATGTCATAATATAAAACCTAATTATCCCTATTTTTTTTTATGTTAACTTCTATCCTATGTCACGTTAATTTCGGCTTTTTTTTCCTCTCAAATTTTAAAAGTGTGATAACTTTTTCGTCTCAACTCCGTTTTCTATGAAAGTTATATTAAATTAATTTTCTTTTTACGATCTTCGATTTGACGTACATGATGTACATATTTAATTTAAATATTAATTTTTTCAAATGTGAAATATATATTTTATGATTATTGTAATATTAAAAGTAAAATATATAAATAAATAAATACATATAAGATATGACATGGAAGGGGAAGAAAAATGATTGTATAATAATATATGGATAAGTTAATTCATTGGCACGTATCCACTTGATACTCTCAAAAGTGTATATGACATAACTCCATTTTATTTTATTAATAGAATAGAATATATTAATCCCGTGCATAGCACGAGCGGACATCTAGTCATCTTAAAACGTGTCTTCTCCGAAAAATAAAACCTATCTTGAACGTGGTTGATCCACTTTCTTTGTTTTACGATTTTTATGGTGAGAAACTGCTGCTCAAAATTCATTATTGATTAATTTTTACTTTGAAATCATAAAAGTTTTTGTCAATCATCTCACTCTGTCTCCCTCTCCACATCTCATGGTAAGATTTTCTAAACCCTAATTTATTACTATCTCTTCTAATTGTGATATATTTCTCTCGAATCTGTCACAGAAAAAAGTTGGAATCACCGGCGGGCAAGCTCTGGATACCGACAAGTTCCTAAGCGAAGAACAGCGTCTTTGCCGTAGCTGCGATGAGGGCGGGTTCCAGCGATTAAAAACAAGATGGGGAAAATATGTGTTATAAACATAGACGACGCCGCCGAGATGCGGAGCATTATATAAGGCAATGCAAAGTCCTATTCGGAAACTGCATTGAAGAACAAGTCGGGAAATTATGACGCCGGATTATTTTGATGTCGCAGCCGGATCCGGCGTCGGCGGAATTTTCACGGCGACGTTTTTCGCCGCAAACAATCAGAACCGCTTGACTTTTCACGTGGACAACAAGTGGAAATTCCTTCGCAAAACAATTTCTTAAAGCGAGTTTTCAGCAAAATTGGCAGCGGCGCCGCCGGCCTGGAGAACGCGACGAAGGAGGTTCACGGACGAAAAAACTGGGCGCAGGTTAATGCTGAGAGACACGCTTAAACCAGTTTTGATCTTGCATTTTCATGGTAATCATTTTGCTAATTTTAGGAAGATGAGTTATATTGGTACTGCAAATTTCACTCTGCGATGTGGTGTTTGCCAAAGGTTTTATCCATACCCCTATCTCTAAGTTGTTCGATTGTGTAAGACGTGATAATGGTTACAAATTTGGTGGTGCAGACGGAGTATGCCAAAGCAGCAGCCCATGTCAACTTTCAGGAATACAAATGATTCTTCAAAATTGCATCTACTGTTGTATTATTTTTGTTCATCAAAGATAAAAGGATTTTGGTGCAAATTTGCTGTAACTTTGTCGTTCTTTTTCTTCCACCCTCTCTTGGTCTCTCGATAGTGGATAATTTTGTTGAATCTTCTCATACAATTTTTTTTTAAATAAGAAATCAGCTGAACTGAGGGTTTCCAGCAAGATTTGCATGGATTTGGTAGACGAGTCGACCCACTGCATCGGAGTGAACCGCGGGTTGGCGATGAACAACCTGACGGCAGCTGTGATAACGCATGTTTTGCACAACAAATAGGAGTTTCCATTTGTAAGAGGGGTCGAGGTATAATGGTACTTTCACTTGGGCCGGCGGCGGCCGACAATTGTTGGAGGGTAGCTTTGACTATGAGCAGATGAAGAAATGAAACCCCAAGGATTAGGCTCGGTCGTTGGCTCAGATTTCCGAGGAGGGTCCGGCGGAGATGGTTGATCATGCGGTAGCTATGGCGTTTGGTGATGCCGGAGTAATAATTACGTACCAATTGAGGTATATACCAAAGTCCACTCTTCATAGCCCCTGTGTTCGCTAAAGGTATATACGTTTTATCTGCAGTATATTAATATCTGCCAAATTATATGCAGAACATTCTATATATATATATGCACACATATAAATGTTAGCTTGAGGAAAGGAGATGAATATGTATCTTAAGAACGAAAAGGAATGAGCAGAGTTTCCATTAGCTATTTACTTGAGTAGTTGCAGTCTATTCAGGTATAGATAAATTGCAAATATATGTAATTAAATAATTATTTCATATTTTAGCTATATAATTAATAAAGTTGTTGAATTATAGATGACATCATATTTTCAAATTCTTACAATGCGATAGATCATCGTCATTAGGGATGCTACTGAGTTTAGGGATTTCAATCCGATGCGAATTATACCTTATGCAGGCTTTAAATTTATCTTTATTCTTTATAAAATAAATTACGATGTATTTTTTTGTAGATGTTTCTGTATTTTATGTATTTATGGCTGTTAATGCAATTTCTGATGACTTCAAGGCTGAAGACACAGTGGTAAAAAATATGGTTGAGATAGCAGAGTACAAGCAGCAAGTAATATAAATTTTGACTGTTTTATATAAATTTGCATAAATATTTCAATTTTCATGATTTTATAGTATTAAAATTAATTATTTAAGGATGGGGTTTTTATTATTTTGTATGCAGAAGGATGCTGAAGAATGTTGTAAAACTAAAGAGAGTGTGCCGGATGAAGAACTTGAAGTGAGAGTAATAAAAGGAAGGGAATTATAAGGGAGAGAATGATGTGGTAAGATCTTTGAAAGATTGGTTCCCTGCTTCTATAGCAGCAAAGAAGGAGCATTAACTTTTGGTTCCAAGCTTCTGTGCTTTTTAGGATGTTGGAGGTTTCAGTTAGTATTTTTCAAAGTTATCTGAACATTGTTTGATGGAATGACTACTAGGACTGTTTCTTTTTGTCGTTTTTTTTAGCTATGATTAACGGAGTGATGTAGTAATTCAACTTATACAGCAATTGGCTAAAACATTGAATGATGCATGTAGTAATTCCAACTTACACAACATGTTATGCAACAAAAAATAATACTCCAAATTTGATAACTTGCAGAATGTATTTTACACAATAGCAGTAAAGGGAACTGTTTAATAACCAGCTAATATCCAATATGATGTAAGTACTATGGGTGTGTTTACTTAAGACTTTGCTCAGTAGATTTAGGGACTCAAATTCTGATAAAGCACACTCATTAACTCCCTCAATCAGGTTTGGCCCAGCACTCCCCAACCTTAAGTAAACACACCGTATATTATTATCAAATATTGACTTATAACTTTCATAATTAAATCATGGATAATAACATCTTTACATATCATTGAGTAATGAACCTCTTTTAACAGATTTTTAAAATTTTATACATACTGGCCTTAGAATTTAAATTGCAGATTTATTTAATTAAACTATTGGTTTTTTCCTCCACCAATAATAATAATGATATTAATATCTTTTATATTTCTTTGCATCTCTGTGGTATTAATCGCATATTGGTTAAGTTCGTCTTTTCATACAAATAATATTATATTCAACATTATTTATATACTCTTTGTAGAATGATATTACTTTTGATTTTTAGTTATATATCAAGAAGTTCTATTTTTTAAAGTTGCCCTTTATTTTTTCATTAACTTTTATTTTGTTAGGAAGATGATCAATCACAATAAGCAACACCTTTGTGCAAGAATATGATCAATAGAAAGAGATGTGATAGAAAGAGAGGTGGTGGATTTCATCAATAAGATGCGTTATGTAATATATGTTCTTAGTTATTTTTTTTTATATATATAATTTTAGTATGATCTATTTTTTATATGGCAAAAATTTGTATGCGACCATCACACAACCGTCGCACCGTGTGACGGGAAAAAGTATCATTTTTTTATGGTTATAGTATCACGTTTACCTGTAAAAGTATCAATTTTTTTTAACAAAAAAAAGTACTTCCTCCGTCCCGAATGAACTTGCACACTTTCCGTTTTCGTCCGTCCCAAATGAACTTGCACACCCTTAAAAAGGAAAGTTCTAACACAATTTCCACCTTCAAAATCTCCACTCTCAATCTCCACCCTCAATCAACCTTTGAAAAGTCAACAAAATCCCAAAAAGCAACTTTTTCTTAATATGCGTGCCGACCCCCCTGTGCAAGTTCATTCGGGACGGAGGGAGTATAACTTTTTGTAGCAAAAATATCACCTTTATCTATAAAAGTATCAATGTAGTAAAAGTATCACTTTTATCTGTAAAAATATCACTTTTTCCTGATAAAGTATCAATTTTTTCTGTAAAAATATATTTCGTCACACGTGTGACCGTCACACACAAGACTCACTTTTTTTATATATGTTCGTGACAAATTTATTACATTGTTACATAATTTCATGCTCAATAAATTTCAGGTCATCTTTTTACTTATAAAATAATTTTATATTATGATTAAAAATTGTTTTAACCCGTGCATCGCACGGGTGGACAACTAGTTTTTTCAAAATATGAATGAAATGACGAATCAAAACTTGCATCCCGACCACTAAATGATGCCTCAACAAATGGATCATTAACAAGAATGCAATAATAGTCACACACTTTGTTGAGACATTGTGATTGCTCTTCCAAATGTAATACAATTATTTGGAAGAATTATCACTATTTTCCAATGGTGGCTAGCTCTTGAGAGAGAGGAGGTTTTTACTTTTCTCTTCTTTCTCCTCTTCCCTCAATTACACACTTTAATCTTTATTTCTCTCCAAACATGTTTGAAGAGAAGGGCTTCCACGACCTTAGTGTGTGCCAAAAGTTCATCAAAGTTTTGACCAACCTCATCCTTGACCTCCCTAACTTCTTCTTTCAACGAATCGATCAAAGAAATTTGGTAAGACTCGGATCACTCAAAGGTTTGATAACTTGAAGGGAGAAAATTTTGATCACTCTTCCATCTTAATTCATAATTGTTTGAAAATGAATTGTGATCCATAAATTAAGATTGGTGGGTATGAGGATATTGCAGTTGTGAAGAAAAATGATGAAAAGAGTCACAATCGATAGATAAGTGACCCTCCTACCAACAAACTTCACATTGCATTACTTCCACATTTTCAAAATTAGAAGAAAAATGATGTTCCATCATCATGCATATAGGCAATGCATTCACTTCGGACGGATTGAGAGCATAATTCTCAAGAAAATATTAATTAAAAAATTAGAATTTTTATATTAATATTATTACTTTTATAGTTAAGGGGGCCAGTTGTACACATTAAGAAAAGAGTGAGTCTTGTGTGTGAACGGTCACACGTGTGACGGAATGCACTTTTACAGAAAATCTGGATACTTTTAAAGGAAAAAGTGATACTTTTACAAGAAAATGTGATACTTTTACTACATTGATACTTTTACAGATAAAGGTGATACTTTTGCTATAAAAAGTGACATATTTTTTTGTTAAAAAAAAGTGATACTTTTACAGATAAACGTGATACTTTTACCACAAAAAGTGATATTTTTTCCTGTCACTCCGTGTGACCACCGTGTGACGGTCACATACGAGTTTTTGCCTAAGTAAAAATGTGTATGTTGGTGCCTAGAGTACTTCCGTTTGTAAACATGAATATATTTTGTCTCTATATATGGAGAATTTCCTATATTCTATTTGCAAAGAATGGACTAATTCTCTTTCTTTTCTAAAGACGGATATGTCTCTTTGTACTAAATATATACTCATGCTTCCTGATCCACAAATTTTGAATAAAAGACAATGTGAAATATATAAAAGTCTATAAAATACAACGGCTGTATTGGAATTTTGAAATGAAATTTCGTATCCAATACAATTGGGCCTTGCAATTTATAGCCACACAACCTAACTGGAGATGGAAACTGGCTCAGTGTGACCATCCTATGACTTCAATTTCCTCTGAAACGAGAAGCTACTAGCTAAGTAATAATCTCCATTAATGGACGCTCAAGTGCTGTCATTATATTCAACTACACCGTCTTCAGCCACAAATCAATTTCCCAGAAACCCCTCTGAGCTGTCGAATTCTTTCGTGGCTGCAAAGTTGTTGATTCATCAATCATCAAGCTTCAATCCGATTGCTACGAAACGAACTGTTGCCAGCATCTCCTTTAGCCTTCCTACCACGTAAGTTTTCATTTTATTATATGAAAATTTCGCTGTTTTTATTTGATACATTTTACTTGCGGCTTTACAGGAAGACGGAGGGATTTGCTTCTGATACGAAACCTATGTAAGATTACATTTAATTTTCCTTTGGTTGTTGCTACCTATGACTTATTTTATGCATTATCATAAATTGAGTATTATGCATTGTTGCGAATAGTTACCGAGTGAAATTTTCTTCCGCCTCCACTGCCGCCATTGTTCTCCCTGTTGCTTGATATAGTTTCACTCTAGACTGCTCGTTTGCCGTTGTCGTCGCCGTCTTCAACCCTCGCTCGCCGATGCGTGCTACTTCTCTTCGCTGCTACTCGATCGGGGCTATTCACTAATACCCGCTACTACAGTCCACCAATCCATAAGTAATTAAATTAAATAATTTTTAAATTATGAGTTTGTGTACCCATTTTTTTTGCTGCTACAGTCCGTTCGTTCTGAGTTTGCAAGAACCAAACCATTGGCGTCCTTTGTAGCAGGTCATGTTTTATGGTGTTTGCTATTTGAGGTTAATATTCTTTGCTTCAAGGCAATATCCTCCATATTTCTATTTTTTATTTGTTCTTTTAGACTACAAATCTGGAGAGGGTACAAAATTTCTGCAGAAAAAGAGTATAAATTTCTGCAGGATGATGTTCGAGAATGTCGTATTTGGTGCTTATGATTCTTATTTGTTTGCAAACTTTGCGATCATAGTGGAAATCAAATTTTGGGTATTTAAAAGTTAAAGTGTTTATGTGGTTCATTTAAAAACATCAAGTGTTCAAGTGGAAACAAAAATTAATTGGAGTGTCTATTTGTAATATGGTATACAATTGAAGGGTCCCATTGACCTACAAATTCGGGTAACAGTCGTACATATTTCGACAAAAATGAAGATGAGACTTGGCTTCTTTTTCTTTTCTTCTTTCTATTATTTTGATTGTAGTCTTGATCTTTTTTTGGTTAATAACGTCCCTTAATTGTTTACGAATTTATTGCTTTTGTTGTTGATGCACAATGTTTCTCGGATTTAACTGTGGTTTTTTACTTACAATTTACAATAATTAATGAAGTTGACCAATTGGCAGTGCTTTCCTTAAAATTATGAAAGAAGGGAGTGTATGTAACTATAAATTAAGTTACGAATACCATGCTTCATATTGATGTTTGTTGAATTCTATAATGATGGTGTATAACATGCTTTTCGGACACTTTCTGCATATTGTTAGAATATTTGGAATTTCGAAATTGATATTAGTAAGTGATGATTTTGTTATTTAACACACCTGATAGTGAAGGCTAGAGTATGTAAAAAATCTTGTTTTTTTTTGTTCACAGTTTTGGAGCAATTTTTTGATGATTTCATCATGGATGAGTGGGTTTGATTTTCCGTTTGCAGGCTGGACATGTACATCACGATTATCTCGTTAGAAAGAACTTGCACATAACTGCTGATATTTTAGCCATAAGAGGCTGATATCCAGCCCAAATATGTTGGTATAAAGTCTATCTTTTTAATTAACTCTTTTGCATAATTTGATGAGCATATAACTGGAAGCTTTGATTCTTTTGATTTGTTGATTTAGTGATTTTTTCCAAACATTTTTCATTAATTTACCTAGGGGGCTTATTAATTAATGCAACCTGGAGGTAAACGTTTTTCACTTGGGTAATTAAATTGATAAAACATTTTTCATTAAAAGGAATAAAGAATCAATTGCCAACAGATTTCTTACACCTTATTCTAATGGCCGATCTCACTGATATTTATTCACTTTCTCTAGCTTGGTTCACCATGCATCATAAGTCGGCAGATTTTTTGTTCATTTTTTTAGATTGAGGAAGAGAGGGTGATTCCCATCTCGATTCCCCCCAATTAGTTAGTCAGTGATTGAAATGTGATTTTATCTCATCAAAATTTCTCAATGTGATTCAGTATAAATTAAGGGGGTGTTTTCTTGCTTAACTTTTGAAGAAGTAATTAAGGAGGTGTTTGCAATTGCTTTTCCCAAGTACTTTTAAGCTTATAGTTTGGGAAGAGCTGTTTTGGAGTATTCGGGAAAACAACTTCAGTTTAAACAAAAGTGATTTTAGGCCAAAAGATAAAAGTAGAAAATAATTTCTTTTTCCAACATTTTGATATTTTGGTAAATAAATAGAAGTTTTTTCTTTCACTGATAAGCTAAAAGCTGCTTAAGTATCAAACACTCCAGCTTTTATATTTGACGAAAATTACTTTTTATTCTCAAACATTACCTACTTTTAATTTAAGTGAGTTTACCATAATCTCTACTTTTAATCACTTCTTTGAAAGTTAATCAAAGGAAAACACCCATAAATGTGATTGCAAAAGTTTTAATTAAATTTTTTGCATATGAAAAGTCTTGAAGGAAATTTTTAACTTAATATTTATTTATTTTGAAATTAAAATTTATCTCTCTGAAATCATATCTTGCCCCCAAAAATGTTGAAGCCCCTACAAATAGCTAGGACCTCTGCTCATAATTTTAAGGAAACTCTCCCTCTCTCTGCTCATAATTTTAAGGTATATGACTCGAACTTATTTTGATATTATACTTAACAATATTACTTGTAAAATAAACTAGTCCAATTTCTTGGAGCTTATAGCACTCCACGGGTAAGATTCTATGGTGTCTCATGTGTGTATGTCAAAGGGAGAAGATGAGGTTGTTGACTAGGGTAAGTAATCATGGAAGGGAACAATTGTTGAGAAGTGCACAATTGAGAGCCTATGAGTTATGATTCTGAAATACACATGTAAATATTTCTGTTTTAGTTGGGTTTCCTAGTTACTGTCTGACATGCCATAATTAATGAGAAAATTTATTTGTATGATTTTTTTAGGTTGATCGAATTGGGCTAAATAATGGATAATTACAATTTTTTTTTTTTTTTTTTGGTGATATATGGATAATTGTTTTGATGATAAGAATATTTTTAAGGACATGAAGATTGATTTCCAATTTCTTGTATTTTACTCCTCCATTTCATTTTATACAAGAAATGATGTAGTTTATGTGGATGAGAGATTAATTTATAGTTAAAGTGATTATTACCTTTGTAGTAGCTAACAACTATTTATAGCATGATCTTTATATAAGTGGTATGCTATTGGCCTGTATCTTTTTCTCTAGTCTTTATTTTAAACATAGTATATATATTTGAAGTTATCATTTGCTTTCCAAAATAATTTTATTTTGTTTAGAATCCTAGGGTATGTTTGGTTGGGGTTGGGGTGGCTGGGCTTTGGCAAGTGGATGGTGTTAGTGGCTGGGGTTGTCTAGAGAGTGATGTTTGGTTGGGTGGCTGAAGTTGTTGATTGGTAGTTGGGATTTCATTATTAATTGAAAAAGTTGATGTGATGTGTGTAAGAGTTAGTTATTAATGATTGGGGTATTAATTAAAGTAGTGTTGAGATTTGTGATTGATTGATGTTGTGTGTGATTGTTGATTTGTGATGTTTAGTTGTTTTTAGTTACCATTGTTTGTATTGGGTTATTTTTTATTTGTTATATAATTATTTTACTAATAATAATGTAATATGATTAATAAATAATTGTGGGTTAATTATTTACCCATAAAAAAAACGTGTCAAACATCACCAAATAATTGTTATCTTTACTTTTTATCAAATAATTTTTGTAATTACTTTTTTTTTATTATTTTTATTTTCGTTTTTTTTTAATAAATATTTTATAATCTATTTTTTCATTTTTTTTAATTTTAACAATTTTGAATCAATATCCTACGTATATTTCAAATAAATCATTAATTCACTTTGGTTTCTCACCATTGAAATGAATATATTTTATAATCTAGAGCTAGCTTAATGTTTGCTCATGAATAGCACACCCGTTAAACACAAATGGAATCAAAACAAATAACCGAAATTGGATAAATTTGTCTTATGACTACATGCCACGGAATTCAACTTAATTAAAAGACTAACACAATCCATTTAAATTGTTCAATCATGCATAACGCCACACCATTAACTTACTCATTTGTTAGCACCCAATTTCGCCTCTCCGATGCGGTCATTTCTAAAAACATGTTCGTGTTGTACTCCAGTTGTAGGCGCTGAGTTGCCGAGATTTTTAATAAAATCTCAACACCTTCCATCGCCCGGACTACACTAACGTAATGCAGAAAGTCTAGATCAAGCACGGGATCCTCATGGTCAGTGAACATGTCTGTGCAAAAGTCAAAATAGGGCTGTCCCCTGTGAATCATGTATCGGGCCATAGGTTCCGTCTGCAAGCCATAAATAACTATTAATAGTTAGAAGTATACTGAGCGCGTCCAATAATATATAAATTAAAATAGGGAAAACCAGCTTTGTACCTGGTATATAGCCTCCATCAAATCATCATCGCCCATTACAGTCTCACGTACTGGGTCCCATGCAAGCCCCGACATATGCATCACATTTCTCAGTAGTCTCCATGTTCTTCGAATTAAATTCAGTTTGGCCCTCAGTTGACTAAGTGAGTAGACAAATGGTACAGGCGCTAGAGAATTAAGATGAGGCAGGACGGTGCTAAGTACGTCATCATTGAAGTGTAGCATTCCTGGAAGTGCATCCAAGGACTCACAGTACAGAAGATATATGAATGTAGACTCATCCTCGGTAGTCCACGTGGCCCTGTTCATAACTACTGCAAAGTGATCGTTAAAAAAATATTGGAACTTATAAATTTATAATGGAGAATGTTTAGCTAAAACTTGGGACGTTAATAACCAAGGAATTTGGAAAATGCTCGATGTTCAAATTACCAAATAAGGTAGCACTTGAAATACAGAATTCATAAGGACCACAATTACGTAGTGACTAGAAACGTCATAAAGCAAACTTACAAACGTAGCACACGGACTTTAAATTAAATACATATTAGCTTAACGGTTTCCAATAACAAACCAACGAATGACCTATTTAGTTAGGGTTATCGCTTTCTCCTCACAAATCGATCAATCCGCCGGCCCTCCCTAAGCATTCCAAAGAGCCATCGCTATAGCATCACGCATATCGCCCTGTTCCTCTCTAGTCGCCGTGGTGGGGAGACGTCTCTCTGAAAAGATCATGTCGTCTGGCTCAAAGTGCGTCGGTAGTCCGAGGAATAAATCGTCTGGGATGCCTGATTGCTTGATCCAATTATGTAGAACACAACACGCCATGACAATCTTCCTTTGGTCTACTATTTTGAAGCTGGGCATCCCATAGCGAAGAAGAGGGAACCGGCTCTTGAGCACCCCAAATGCCCGCTCTACACAGTTTCGTAACTGTGAATGCCGATGGTTGAATAATTCCTTTTCATCAGTAGGCAAGATTCCACCATTGCTAAACTCAGGTAGATTATACCTAGTTCCCCTATACGGAGCCAGAAAGGCGCTGTAGTTAGTGTACCCCGCATCAACTAGGTAATAGTGACCTACAAAGAATATTAAAAGGCATCAGTTTCATAGAATTTGATCGCGTGGTCTATTGCGCATATATAACCGAGTTGGTTTGAACTACCATCCGGTGGATATGGAAAATGCTGATCGTTCATGACTGCATGCATCAGCACACGAGCATCGTGGGCACTGCCCTCCCACCCAGTACACACGTATGTGAACTTCATATCAAAATCCACTACGGCCAGCACATTTTGGACTGTTGAGCCTTTCCTAGAGCGGTAGGCAGTTTGCTCAGAAAAGGGTACATGCGCTGGAATCAGTGTACCGTCTAGAGCTCCGATATAATGCTGTGGATTAAAGGCAACATGAATTTTAAAGAGGCTATCATGGATTGTTAAATTGATTATAAATGTAACCAGTGTGAAGGGAATCATGTGTTGTATGCACTACTTTTTCGAAATCGTACCTCGAAGAATGGAAACACATTCGTGTCATTAAGGATTCTGTTTGGGATTCATGTGAAGTCAAGTCCCGTGATTAGCTCTGGTGATAGGGCGATGAGAGCATCTAAAACAATGTGAAAGTGAGTGCTGATAGTGTGGGTAGAATGCTGGAACCGTTCCTCGGTATCACGAAAGCGAAGGTGCATCGCAATGGTACGCAGGAATATTAAAACAGATTCTGCACAACTAAGCTTGGTTATGTGGTCTTCATGGATGAATCCCCGTTCCTTCAGCATGTTCACGAGGGAGTAAAAACAGTCTCGAGACATTCGAACATTATAGTAAAAGCGGTCATGATTCTCTGTAGTTAGTATCTCGGCCATCCAATCAGTGCCTTGGAGCCGTGAGGTATTTTTTGTTCGACTTCCCGAGGAACGTGGTTCCGTTAGCAAAACGTTGTAGAAATAATCTGCCATCATATCGTCCTCAGCGTTCTGCTGTTCTCCGCTGTCCGCGTAGACCTCTTCATTGTCGGATGAATCATCCATTTTAGTCGGGTCCTAAGATCACTCACAAGGGAGCCCCGATACTACACCAAACATTCCAATACAACATAAACTTTTTCGGAAGCTCAATTATATTTCAGAAATTATAGAGGCAACAAGAATATATTGTTGATAACATATTACCAATCATAAATATAATTAAGTAAATTCAAAATGCAAATTGTTACGAAGACCCTTAAAGTGTTCAGTAGACATAAACCAGCGATCAAGACATTAAAATATTCAATTTACTAATACAATAACAAATCTCATTAATCAACCGGTCAAACAATAACGACTCAGGTGGCATAAACCCCAAGACCCAATCCCTTCTGTCCTCTGGTGACCAAGAAAGGTACAACTGCTGTGTCATCCGATCAACCAGCGCCTTGCCGGCTTTTCGCTTTGCAAGACGGGGCAGGTCCATGGCGTTGACCTCGTCAAAGATGACACGCCCTGCATCCAGCTGGCTAACAGTTAACTGACGATCTCGGCGTTGGACGTATGCGTCCCAACGCGCCATCGAGGTAACCCTAGCATCGCGCTCATCATCCGCGGTTAGATGCCTACGCCGCTGGGTCGAGGTTCCCACGCCGGCTCCTTGGTTGGAACCACCTAAGAAAGCGAAAGAGTCGTATGACCTACGTTGCCCAGATCCACTTGACCCTCCACTTGTATCTCCAGCTCCGGCTCCGGAAGAAAGGGCTGCGGATCCGGTGGCTTGTCTATTGAGCCACATTTCATTGCATAAGTCATAGTTCGGGCATCTGTGCCCAATGAGCCTCCGATAATCCGTTCCTTGCTATTACGGAGAGAGTAGGAAACGAGGACATTAAATTAAAGAAGTAAGAAGTACAGATACGCCAATTGCAGAGGGTATGTTGGTAATATAGTTAGCTAAATGTACGGCATAAATGCTTTCCATGAAATCTTCTGACCCAGTCACTGTCTCACGCTCGTTATCCCAGCCGGCGCTAGACTTCCCTCGGTTGTCACGGAGGATCTTGTAGACACGTTTCATATTCTTCAGCTTAGGCCTTGCTTGTTTTATGCAATAAAGCCCTGTTCGTGCATCCCTACCCGCATTAAGTTTTGTGCAGATCCGAGTGAGGGTCAAATCACTCCACTGTTGGGTCATATAACCACCCACAATATACTCAGCATATGCATGAGTGATTAGCTCGTGCTCGGTCGTACGCGTCCACACAACACGTGGATCCGCTGAGGCATTACGCCTACCTCCAGTGCTCCCGCCAGCGCTCGACATCTAATTACATGTTCGCTTATTTGTTATTCGCCATTTCATGAAAAGTTTGCTATCCTATCCCGAGCACACTACTATCTCGACTTAATAACATGTAAGGCACTTTTGTTATAATCAACCCTAATTAGCAATGTATTATTGAATTTAACCCTAAAGAAAATCTTCCTAGACTCCATATGAACCGCAACTTAATAATTATTGGGCCCTCTTAAATTTTAGTTGTTTATCTGCCAGATATACGGAAAAAAAACTGCATTTTAATTCCCAATTTAAGACCGTCCCTCTATAGTTCAAATTCAGGAAATTAATAAGCCGGTTATGGGGAAAGGAAATTCATAACATGTCGAGCGACTAAGTCCTGGTGAAGCTTTTAAAGGCATGGTCAGATTATAGTTTGATATTATACACTACAAATTTTCCCACTTTCATATGAGATTTGAAACCAAGTTTGGCATTGGTGATCGTCGGCGCCCATAGTATTTCTAGGCTTATTAATTTACTTAATCTAGATTTTATTTCTATGTTGAATTCATAAATAATCATCGGGTATTTTCCTCGTCAAATTACGATATTTTCATTGATCTGCCCGAATTTCCACATAATTAAATTTTTTCCGAAATTAATATTCCAAATTCTTCCAAAACTTTGGATTAGATCGTTTATATTAATAAATAAACCCAAACTATCTTCTTCGAATTTAAATTGTTGAGCATTTAAACAGTAGCATTTAATCCAATTATTTAAGTTTCTATTGATGTTGCCTTTCTTGCTAATAAATAACAATATTTTGTTTAATTATCGAAACGTTGAATTGATTATGGGAATCTTTTTTTTTTTAAGACAATATGGATTGTACATAAGCTACTGAAAATTATGATCCACCAAAAAAAAAAAGAAAATTGTACAAAAAAATATCTGAATTTCAACCCTTTATACAAGAATCTGAATATACAAGTAATTAAAAATATACAACATTTCCCGTCTACAACAATTTTTTGTTAATACATGAATGCTCTCTTTAGATACATCCGTGTGTGACATCGACTGGATATATGTTGGATACTGTATCGAAATCTGGGATTGCCTTTGAATTCTTTTTAGCAATCAGTTTGCTGATAAGAGAATAGCCAGCAATCCAATTTTTATTAGACCCCACAATTAGCAATCTTTCACTACCAGATTTACCCTAAAACAAGAAACTACATTATGTACAAATTACACAAAAGTCTGGACAACACAAATTACACACAATAAATAGACACAAATCACAGACAGATTAACATAAACATTAGAAAACCAAAAGATTGACACGATTGTGGGGCCATAAATCGAACACCGCTTAGTACTCAATGGGCCATAAATCGAACACTCCTAATAAAAAATCGGATCCACCAGACGGACCTCGGGATAAAGTTTCACTCTATGCACTCAATGGGTGATAGAAACCCATCTATGGTGGACTGGTGGTTCCGTTACACCTAAACATTCTGCTTTCCGGCAGAAAAAAATTGCACATAAACCGAACAGGAGTACCAGCAACACAATCACAGATCAGGATTAAAAAAAACAGGGCACATAAAGGGCAACACGAAATATGGCAAAAACCCTAAACACAGCAACATCAGAATAGTCCAAAACATCGTCAAACATTCGAAAGTCGGCAGGAAAACACGAAATAGACAAAAATACCCTAAACACAGAAACATCAGAATATTTCAAAACATCGTCAAACTCAGAAAAGACTGGCAGGAAAACACAAAAATGTAACAAATCAAAGAAGAACAGTGATATCAAGGCACCTTTTGCCGGGGAAGGGGAACAATCTCAGTACTCGAACCAGACTCCGTCCGGGCACAGCAAGAGGAGGTGCAATCCTTCCTCCTCCTAATTCGAAGCGAGTATGGCCAGACTAATGGGCTCGTGCATAGTGTGTGCATAGTGTGTGAGCCATTTTGAGTTTTTTATCTTTTCCGGAGTTGATATGGCTTAGGAGCACTACAAGATTCATCAGAAGACATGGCTTTATAAATCGAACCAAAATTTCAGTCAACAAACCCTAAATCGAGAAGCCTAACACAGTACAAACACAGTATAAACACAGTACAACATTTAAATGCATTTAAGCGGAAATAAAGACATTTTTGGAATCAAAAAGCAGTGGAAAGTGATGCATGTAGCAGAGATTCTCTGCAAATGCAGAAAAGCCAGAAATCGCGTTGAAACAGAGCATTCAATAAGAAGGAGGAGCATTGAAAATGGCCGTTGGGGCCATTAATATCACCCCAAAGAGGGCCCGTCTGAGGCCTTAGATTCAACTCTACAAAACTGAACACGAAAGTATACAGATTTGAGACCCAGGTCTGCTCCACAATGAACAGAGGAGAACAAAATTTTGAAGAGAGAGAAAAAAAATTTAGTGCAGACGGTGGAGAGAAGATGGGGTAGTCACATCCCCTCTCTCTCCTCTCTCACTTAAAACGCTGTCAGATAAAGAGGCGAAGCACATGGGGGACTGTATTTATGTCCCCCAAACCCTTCAAATGACCGACTTGGGCCAAGCCCCTTAAACCAAACATGCAGTGGGTTGGCCCAACCGATCACAGGTTGGGCCAACCCCAACCAAACATCACCGTATAGATTGAATTATATCTTTCATTTTTTTCTAGATTGCATTTGGAGTTTATGGAGTTGTAGATCCGCTTTTCAAGTCGAAGAAGCTGGTTTATGTCTAGCATTTTTATTATAATTTGTATTTTAGTGGTAAACCCGAAGTTTTAATATGCACTCTTTCAATTTTAAGATGGTATTGCATGGACAAATATTATGGACATAGTACACTGTTCTATTGTTTATTAATTTGATTTTACAAGTTTTGTTAAATTATTGCTTTTATTTTAACGATTGTACAAAAAAATAAAGTAATAAAGTAAGATTGGTAATTATTTTAAAATGTAAAAAATAATCGATAAGAATCAACACAAAATACAAAATGGATAAAATTTGTTGTTTAAAAGCATAGACAACAGATATATACCATCGTCTATAGGTGAAAATTGTGTAAAAACGGTAAAGACAATGATCAAAATTTGATGTCTATTACTATAAAAGACAACGGATATAAATCATTGTCTTTGGTTAAAACATTTATTGTTAAATCCACTATTGTCTTTTCTTACTTGGATAAACAATGGTTTATAACTGTTGTTGTTATAGGAAAGGCAACGTTTTTAAACCATTGTACATAAGAAGAAAGACAACGGATCTAAAGCGATGCAGGATCGTTGTCTTATTGGTGATAGACAACAATTTTGAAGCGACGCGGGAGCGAAGTCTTTGTTGGGAAATACGACGGTTTAAATTCATTCTCTTTCAACGACACTATTTTTATGTTATAGACAACGGGTAAAAACCATTGTCTATCAGTGTTTTTCTTGTAGTGATAATTCAAACTATCCAAATATTTTTACGATAAAGGTAAATTAAAGTAAATAATTTTAATCTTCTAAAAAAAGTAACTATGTTTAAAAAAAATATTATTTTTAAAATTATATCACGTTTTTATTTTGTATACAAATGTTTAAAAATTAATATATATATCATAATCATCCTAAATACTACTACTATTGACCATAAAAAAACATCACCTATAATAATTTGGGGTGTCTGTCCCAGGAAATGGTTTATCAGGAGGGCTGGCCATGCTTTGTCGAAGAGATATAGATGTTAGTTTCCAGTCCATGTGCTCTCGCTACATTGATGTCACGGTACATTTCTTCAATCAATCTTTTTGCGTAAATGGTTATTATGGTGAGCCATATATGTCCAAGAGAAGAAAAGCATGGGTGGTTTTTCGAAATCTGAATACTCTTATATCTTGCCCCTGGTTCATGATTGGGGACATAAACGAAGTCCTTTATCCGTATAAATTTTTCGGTATTTTACCTAGAGCTTATTGGAAGATGGGTTCCTTCTGAGATGCTTTAGAATAATGCGGGCTCTATGATTTGGGTTTTTTTCGGGCTGCAAATATACCTGGCTCCGATATGTTATACATCCTTACACGCAGCATGGCAGGCTCGCGCTGTCGCAAACATCAACTAGCGAACCACCTAGCTTCCCGTCGACCCGCATCCATCATGTCTCCACTCACTTCTCCGATCACTCAATTTTACTTGCATCCATATCCCCAACCAACCATACTCCACCAAATCATGCTAGTTCCTGGCCTTTCCATTTTGAGGCTATATGGCTTAAATCGGATGAATGTGAACAAATAATTAAGGAAGCTTGGTCTCAAGAGGTTGTTTCGCTACTGATAAACAAAATTCATGTGTTGTGGGCCTTGTCAGCTGGGGTGGCAATATTCAGCATGAACTGAAGAAGGATATTTAGCGTACTAAAAAATCCTTGGCCTCTCTCGAGTCGGGTGTTATCACCCCGAAAGTCAAACGGCAGATTATCATCTAGAATCCTAGCTGAATATTTTACTTGACAAAGAAAATACCCCTTGCAAGCAACGAGCCAAAAAGTATTGGCTCCCGGAGGGAGATCGAACTACCGGATTCTTCCATGCGTATGCTAGCCAGCGTCGAGAAATAAATCAAATTTCTTCTCTGACAAATAGCCTCGGTGTTGGCTGTACCGAACATGCCGAATTGCAGCAGCTTATTCACTCCTACTTCACTGGTCTCTTCCTAACCTCAAACCCAAATCCATCTGCTGTAGATGAAGCCCATAGCCGAATACGCCCTAGAATGTCCGAGAATATTTCATTTGATCTTCTCAAGCCTTACTCTGGTGGCGAAGTTGTGAAAGCATTAAAAGAGATGCACACTTATAAATCCCCCAGACCAGACGGTATGAGCCCTTTTTTTTATCGAAACTTTTGACATATTATTGGCTCTGATGTAACCACATTTGTTCTTAATTTTCTAAACTCTGGTCTTATGCCTCAGGCTATTTTTAGTACTTTCATTGTTCTTATCCCAAAAGTGAAAAAACATGATTTTGTGTCCCAGTGCCTATTAGTCTATGTAATGTGTGTTACAAATTGGCATCAAAATTTCTAGGTAATAGGTTAAGGTCTTTGCTTCCTGTTTTGATTTCTGAATCTCAATAAGCTTTTATACCTGGGCCTCTAATAACTGATAATGTGTTTCTCTTATGAAACCCATCACTATATGAAGTCGATAAATAGGGGAGGGGGAAATTCTTTAATGTCTGTCAATTGGATATGAGTAAAGCGTGACAAAATTGAATGGTCTTTTCTTCGAGCTATTCTTGGTTGCATGGGCTTTCTGGATGCTTTTTCAAACCTTATCTTTGTTTGTATTCAACGGTCTCTATTGAATTCATGTTAAATGCCTGTAACTTTGGAAAACTAGGGGTATTAAGCAAGGAGGCCTAATCTCACCGTACTTGTTCATTATATGTGCAGAGGTGTTCTCGTGTATTTTGTAGGATTTATTTATTTGCCAAAAAATTCACGGGATTTGAATAGTTCGATCGGCACCTACCATTTCACACTTATTCTTTTATGATGATACTATACTGTTCGAGGTGGCGACTAAGCAAGAAGCTGTAAATTTGAAATTTGCCATCAATTTATATGAGGAAGCCTCCGGTCAAAGGATTAACTATGACAAATAGGGTATTATCTTCAGCCCCAACACGAATTCATGGGTGACTCAAACTGACGTGGGACTTTCATTGACGAACCCACTATGTCGAACACCTCCGAAGAATAAGGTTAGTATTACATTTGATGGCGTAGTATGTAGTAGGCAGAAATATACCTATATTGGAGTATGCATGATAGATGCCAAAGGTAATATTATGAAGGTGGCAGTAAAGTCCTTCCCCAGTTACTTGGATCACTAACTTGCTGAATTTTTTTCGTTACAAGAAGCTTTAGAGGACTCCGGCTTGAATGATTTAATTATTCTTGGAGATTCCAGCACGACTATTTTAGCATCACTTGGTGAAGCGGATTGTGCATCTATATGTCTCCCTATACTCATGGGCATCAAGGACTTATTATCTTGGTCAACGTCTACTCAACTCTTATGATTCGCATTCCGAAAACTTTGTTGCTCATAACTTAGCTAGTTTTTCAAAGTTTAATGTTTTAGACTTTACTCTGTGGGATACAATCTCACCCTTCATTTGTCAATCAGGGCTATTTGATTCCAACATTATTTAATGAATTACCTTTTCGGCTTAAAAAAAAGAGAGTAGGGTATTGAGCTAAAATTGACGAATTGTTCTTCTACCTCCGCAACCCCTTCTATAGTTATAACATTTTACCATCATAGTAGCTTGATAAAAAGAAAGAGGGAAAACAGTTTGAATAGATCACCATTACTACCATGAAATATGCTTTGTAAACAAGTACACTTATGCCCATCAAGAACTGAAGCACTGACGTCGCATTTGAGGTCGTTCAGACGTGCATCTGTGACAAGTGTCATACATGAAAGCTAGTACTAGATGCACTAGGCGTTGTCTGGCACTCCAGAGATATTGTTTGCAATTCTGCACCAAATTTCCTTCAACCATTTCCTTAATTTCCTATACAATATTTGACTTTCTTTTCTGATTTCTTCTTAGTTTTTATAAAGAAAAAAAAAAGGAAGCTAGTCAAGATTCGCACTAATTCCTTCATCAAAATACGTAGAGATATCTTATTGATAATTTTGACTCCTCCCAGAGGTGGATGGAGAGGGGTCAAGAGGCAAGAGAATTATTGGCTATTCCCAAATTTCAATAATTTTGTAGGAGTATTTCTATAAACATTAGTTAAAAAAACTAAAAAATCCCATGTGAATACTATAAAAATGTTAGGTTTCTTATTCACTATCTTTAAATAATTATTATGTGAGTCCATTTTCTTCTATCTTAACTGATATTTAAACAGTCATATAATTTTACCAATTACCAAATATACACATCAAAGTTGCAGAAGTCGAAAATTGGTGAGCAAACATCTTTGCGCCGCCTTCATGCCACCTAGCTGATCCATTTATTTATTTATTTTTTCTTTCCAAATCAAGTCTTTGATTTGGGTTAATGATTCCTCACTCCATATTTAGCTTAAATTATTAATAATGAATAATTAGTTTTCACCTTTTAGAATAACTCCAAATTTTAGAATTAAGTCAACTAATTATTAGTTTCAAAATTAAAAAATTATTTAACATCAAAGGGAGGGGCGATGGTGATCGCGAGCGACGATAGTGACCGGCGATAGCGGCGGCAAGAGAGAGGCGAGCAACGGTGAACGACGTCGGAGTGAGGACTTGAAGGTTTGAGGGTTTCCGGTCTCTTATTTTTTTATTTTTTTATTTTTCATGCCGAAGACTTCAATTTTTAACCAAGCGATATCATTAAGATGAATAGAAAAATAGTAATCACGTAGGACTAATTTGGCTACTTAGGTAGCTCCTAGCGTACCTAGGCGGCGATTAATGAAAAAATGCCTAAGGGTGACGTTTTTGGTAAAATCCAATTGGATAACATGCGGCGCGTAAATGCCGCCTAGACTGATTTTTGCAATTGATGTCGAAAACGTTTAAGGGTGTCGATTTGGATAAAATCGGATCAGATAACTGGCGCCGCCAAAATCAAGTTTTATAACACTGATATACATATGTATTTATTTTTTGCAAATGAAATTACCTGTTAATATAATTGAAATTTATTATAATTATATGGCTACGCAACACACTAAATGTAGTAGATAAGCTTTAATAAATTACAAAAGTTATTATTAAAATGTCGTCATAAATTATTTTTCAATTAGTTTTTAAAAGAATAATTTCTTTGTCCGTTTTGTTGTGACATCTCAAAATGTAGAAACCAAAAAAACTTATCCAAGTATACGCGATTTGATACTTAATGTTTTCATTTTCTCATACAAAGTAAGCGAATTTTAACATCAAGATATTTTTAGCTACCATATCTTTTTATGATGTTTAACTTTTCTGTCTCGTCTTTAATATATGAATAACGACAATGTGTGTATATATATCTACCTAGCTGAAAGATATGGACTAGATTAGGATATGTGGACTTTATTAATTAATAAGTCAGACTAATTAATTAATTAAGCATACATGGATATTAGGCCCATAAACCTAGGGTTATATGGTACTATATATACATATTCTCTATAGTAGTGAATTAAGGATTTTTATAAGATAAAAATATAGAAGCACGTAGAATTCAATAAGTGATTTTCTAGCGATCACTTATCGAATAATTGCACTGAGGATAGTTCCTACAGTGGACGGCATGCGCGTGGATACTTGAAGTGGTGAATCAATCGCTCAATTCTATCCGATTAATTACGCAACAAGTAAGTAATTCGAACTTATGCATAATAATTGCTCAACGTTTAATTCGATTATAGATCACGATCATAATTCTCGACTATTTATTCCACTGCGTAACATTAGATGTAGTAAAAAATTACTAACAGTGGTATTAGAGCCCAGGGCTCGATTTATAATTGATTTAATTTTTAATTACTTGTGGATTAAAATTTAAGAAAAAAAAAATTCTGCAATCGATATTGACAATAGTATGTCGTTTGTTTTGATAATCAATTCCGCAACATATTTAGCGAACAGTTTTAATTTGGTCATGAAAAGTTTCAAAATAGCTTTGTGAAACTGTTGAAACTGGTCCAGATTTGTAAATTGGTTTTGGAAATTAATTGATGAAACTTTTAGTTAAGAAACTGGTAGGCAACCCATTCTCGTTACCTAACTAAAACCATCCTCTCAACCTGAACAACACGTCGGCGACGGCAGCGGCGTTTCGACGCCGCTGCTGTTGCTCCCACACAAGGCGGTGGCGTTTGCTGTTGCACCCTACTCCAACTAGGACCATTCTCCCCGCTTGAGATAAGGTTCGGCTTTTCCAATCTTTCAACTTTTTTCCCACTCTATTTTCCATCGAATCAAATATATGTGTTTTACTTCTCCCCACATTTGTTGGTAGGCCAAGATAAATGTCATGTTTGTCTACTTTTGGCACTCCCATCACTGTAGATAGATCCACAGTTACATCCTTTGGCACACCTCGACTAAAGGCTATCTCTGACTTCTCTTTACTTATGAGTTGACCTGAGGCCCCTTCATAATCCTCAATCAGCTTCTTCACCACTAGAATCTCCTGCATGTTTGCTCTGCCGAAAATAATACTATCGTCGGCAAAGAAAAGATGTGAAACTCTAGGAGCTCCTCCACAAATAAGAGCACCATGGATGCGCCCTTCCAACTCTCGTTTCTTGATTAAAGATGAAAATGCTTCTGCAGAAAACAGGAAAAGATAAGAAGATAGGTGATCTCCTTGACGGAGACCCCTAGATGGTAAAAAACTTTTCCCCGGCTGGCCGTTTATAAGAATGGAATGAGATATAGTAGTGATACATCTCGTAATCAATGAGACCATAGAATCCCCCAACCCCAATTTGAACATAACTCTCTCAAGGAAGCTCCATTCTGCCCTATCGTAAGCCTTGCTCATGTCAAGTTTAAAGGCAAAAGTGCCTTTCTTCTTGGCACTATTATGTTTCATCGAATGGAAAATTTCATGAGCAAGAAGGGAATTATCCGTTATAAGCCTATCTGGGACAAAAACAGACTGACTAAGATCAATAATGGAGGACAAACAAATTTTCAACCGTTTTGCAATGGTTTTGGTTATGATTTTGAAAATAACATTGCAGAGACTGATAGGTCTAAAATCCTTAGTGAATTCAGATTTTTTCTTTTTAGGAATAAGAACTATGTGAGTCTTATTAATGAAACTAGGGTCACCATTGTTATTCAGAATATCAAGAATACAAGACACAACATCAAAATTAACAATAGACCATAATTTATTGTAGAAGATAACGGACATACCGTCAGTGCCCGGGGCCTTTGTAGGGTGCATCTGAGCCAAAGCTGCCCCCACCTCTTCCTTAGGAAAAGGTTCGGTCAGACTTCTCAACATATTGGCATCCACCTTCTGATCGATCGTATCAATCACTTCCTCAATCCCCCGATGTTCTCCTTTTGAAAACAGATTTCCAAAGTAGTTTTGGAAAATGCGTGCAATGTCATTATCCTTCTCCCACTTAGTACCCATTTCATCGATAATGTATTCAATCGTGTTTCTTTTTCTTCTCCCGCTAGCAATCCTATGGAAAAAAGGATGTGTTTTTATCACCATCCCGCATCTAATTCACTCTCGATCTAACGTGCCACAATGTTTCCTCTTTTTTCATTAGGCTCATGATTTTGTCCTCAACCACTTTTCTTTCTTTGATGTTTTCAGTCGTAGATGGTCTCTGTTGCAATTTGCCAAGCTACTCTCTTAAAGTATTCAATTCATATTTCACATTACCAAAACAATCTCCATCCCATTTGAGCAAGGCCGAACCACAACTTTCAATCTTTTCAGCTAAGTGTATTACCGACGAACAAGGTACTTCATTCCAAGTAGTCATGATGACATCCGAGCACCGATTGTCTTGTAGACACATTGGTTCGAAGCGAAAGAGTTTTACCCGTTTTTTCTTCAAATCATCATAGAAGAACCTCCCCATTTTCACCATCCATG
Organism: Ajuga chamaepitys; assembly: GCA_958295605.1. Lineage (NCBI taxonomy): Eukaryota > Viridiplantae > Streptophyta > Magnoliopsida > Lamiales > Lamiaceae > Ajuga > Ajuga chamaepitys. Next base: position 15,752,588 of record OY282506.1, read on the forward strand.
ATATTAACACCGGGCAATGGTCGGATTCTTGTCTCTCTAAATGCTCTACTCTTAGCTAGGGAACTTCTCAATCCAAGTGATATTTGAAACTGCTCTATCCAATCTCTCTTGTATGTTATCTTCACCCGATTGACCAGTTGTCCATGTGAATGTATGTCCCTCGAACCCCAAGTCATCAAGATGACAAGCATTTATCGCATCTCTGAAATCAATCATCCTCTGTAGATCTTGATGACTGCCCCCCTTCTTTTCATGACTAAATAGGATTTCATTAAAATCCCCGACACAGAGCCAAGGTATATGAAAAAGATCTCCCAGACTCCTCAATAGATCCCACGATAGATGTTTTTTATGTTCTTCCGGAACCTCGTGAGTCGCCAAGATGTATTACCTTTAATGTTGCCAATACTGGCATCTAGGTGGTGTTCTGATGAAGAATCTACAGTAAGCTCAAGCCCTTCATTCCACAGTATCACCAATCCTCCAGTCATTTCTCCTCTACTCGAGTCACAATCAACCGAATAGTAGCACTCAAACCCAATCTTATTGTGTAGAACATCCACCTCACAAGACAACAACTTTGTCTCCATTAAGAAAACAATCTTAGGATCTTCACGTCGAATTAACTCCGACAATACCCGAACTGTACGAGGGTTCCCAAGCCTCCGACAGTCCAGCTAAGACAACTCATTGTGTTCGGCGGGGTTGCAGCTGGAAAAGATGTCCATTCACTTGCTTTCTTCAAGTGTGTAGGGGTTCTACTTCAGAGTCCACAACCATATCTATTGACTCATCAATTTGACGTTTGGTTAGGACGGTTTTACTAGTCTGTTTAGGTGTATTAGTGGGCTTTTTTTGGATTAGCACGTTTCCAAGTTTGTTTACGTGTGATGGTAGGGATGGGCCTGGTTGTTTGGTTATCGAGGGATGTATGAGGGCGTGAGTAGTTGAGGTCATGTGGTTTGGCTGGAAGTTTCCCATGCAGAGGTAATTTCTGAGATGGGGGTAAATCCTGATATAGTATAAAGTTGGGATAGAGTAATGTTTGGGTTAGTGATAGTGACGTGCATGGGCTAATGAAGATTGGATGGTGGTTTGGATATAATTATAGATGGGTTGTTGGCTAGGGTGGTGATTGGGTTCTTGTCATCATGTTTGTGGCTATGAGGTTCGACCTTTATGAAATGGGACTGTGATTGCGTATGAGAAGGTATTAATGGTGAAGTATGGACTGGGTCTGGGTTGGGTTCTTTATGTGTATTATGGTGTATTGTGCTATAGCCATGTGAGTTATTCTATAATTTGGTCAAAAGGACACATGAGTGAGGGGATTTTCTAGTTTGGATATGGGGCTTCATTTTTATGTGAAGTGATTCTGAAAGGTTTTCGATTTTGGTTTCGAGGTTTATAACAGTTTCAGGTGGATTATTTTGTTTCTTAGGCTTTTGGTTAAGATTTAACGACGGGATTGAGTTTTGGCTAGTCGGTTCTTGGTCAACGCATTGGAGGTGAGCATGTGTAAGGTTATTTGGTGAGGCATAGGCAGTTGTGTGAGGGTCCTTTTCTGCATGTGCGTTGTATGTTGTTTCATGCAAAGGGGTATGGTGAGGGGGATTACCGGTGTTTGTGTTTACCTCATTGATGGCATTTGGAGTTTGATTTGGCAAAGGAAACAAAAGCCTTCGAGAGGAAGTTCCACTGTCTTGTGTAGTAGTAAACTGTCATAGTCGTTTCAAAGGAGATGCTTTCAGAAAAGGGCCATATTTGGTATCCATAGGAGCCGGGCACTCGTTCCGATCATAGTCATCGCAAGCTTTATACCAATGACCAACCAAACCACAACAGTAACAATAATTTGGCATAACTTCGTACTTCAGTGGTAGCCACACCTGTTTTCCTCTATATCGTATCGTGATCCCTCATAGCAAAGGCTTTGTCAGATCAATACGAACTTTGAATTGCAAATATTTCCCCACCGTAGCACCGCTTTCTTTATCAAAATCTTCCAATTCGCCAACTTGGGCAGCAATCACCCGTAAGAAACTTTCAGTATAGCCACTGACTGGGATATCATATGCCCTAACCCACAAAGGCGATTTTGTAATTCAGACAGTAGATGGTTGTTCCGTACTTGACAGCTCCTGAATTGCGAACAGATTGGCTTCAAAATGCCAAGGTTAATTTTTTAGGATATGGTACACGTGTTCTGTGCACGCACTTTAGGGCACTTTTAGTGTCATTTTAGTGTCAATAATGTGCATAATTATGTGTATTTAGTGCTTTTGTATTCTAATGGGCAAAATAATGCGTTTGTGCTATTTTGTACTAAGACAGGTGAAAAAAGGGCCGAAAACTAACATCAAACGACCGCGGAGTCGAGGGATCGATCGAGGCAGCAAAAGAAAGGGCCAACTGAAGATCTCAGCCGAGACATGATGCAAATCTCGGCCGAGATGAGTCTCTAGGGAATTTCATGAAGAATTGCAAAATCGAAGATCTCGGCCGAGATACAATCCAATCTCGGCCGAGATGAGTCTCCAGGGAATTCTTGAAGAATCTCAAAGATGAAGATCTCGGCCGAGATGCAATCCAATCTCGGCCGAGATGAGTCAAATCCCAAAAAGCCCTAATTTCCTCTTTTCACGTCTCGGCCGAGATGCAACCCAATCTCGGCCGAGATCAGCTTTCGACCCAAAATTCCTGAAAACCCTTTTTCACGTCTCGGCCGAGACACACTTCCGTCTCGGCCGAGATTTACTACCCTGTTTTGAAATCCTGAATACGTTTTTGCCTATTTCTGATTAGCACTTTCTCTCCTTATATATATATCATTCCATTCGAATTTAACCTAACTTTGGATAACTTTTGAATGCCTTTTTTATACTTGGAGAGCACTATTCAGCCACCAAGGAAGGAGATTGGACTAGAGATTGAAGGATCATCTTCTCCAATTGACATCTTTGGATTCACCCCTATCAGTATCATGTTTCTTTATTTTTCCATTTATTTTCTGATTGTATTAGTTAATATGGGTGGTTAGCACCCTTAGTTCATCCTTGATCATTGTGGAACCTTGAGTCGAGACATTGATGTGATTATTACGGTTAATGTTACCGAGATTATTGTGTATTTAAATGTTTTGTGTTATTTGCTCTTATTGACTCACATTTATGAATTGATTATTGGTTTGATCACCCTTTAAGGGATTTGTGAATGTGTTGCTAGAATAGGAGATCACTATCCGTAATTGTAGGATTTCCGATTCCCGTGTAGCAAACAATAGTTATTTATTGGGGATAACACAAAGTCCAACCACTAAAACCGAGCTTTCGAGTTTTATATTGAATTTATCTCGTTGTCCTAGTGTTTAATGCTTTTGGTGATTGAATCTAAGAGAGCTTGTTCGAGGATTCGGTTAAACTGAATAGGGTTAGTCGAAGAGCTTATTTTGATTAACTAAGATCAAGGGACAACAAGGCTATTAGAGCTTGTTCATAGTCTGGAGATAAGGGCTTAAATCACAATTTAATCGGGCATTAACAATAGTTGCATCAATTGTTCAAGATCAAGGGGAAGCATGATCAAGGGTGACTTGTTTTACTATTTGAAAACTAAAATAAAAAAAGATCTCTTCTATTGTTTTTGAGTACTTGTTTCTTTCAATTGTGTTTAGTTGCTTTTATTTGTCAATATTAGATTGTTAGTTCCTTATCAATTCCCCCCATCGTTATTGCTTTTTTAAATATTTATTTCTTGCGTATTTGATCATAAACTGCTCGACATCGGAATCAAAACTGTTCGACCGTTCCCTGTGGGATCGACCCTTATTTACCATTCTACTAAGTAGGATAGTTGGTAAGGTTTAAGTGTATTCTTCATACACATTTAATTTGGTAGCAAGAAACGACGCTACCAGGATACTTCGTTTCAACTCCATATTCGTGAAAGTAAACATAAACATATTGTCGCCCCATTCTCGTACTGTCATCTTTTTTCTTGCCTTCCACGAGTTCGTCATGACTTCCAACATAGAGTACTTGTTATAGTTTTTATTTTGATCAATTTGCCGGCTAAACACACCATCTCCTCAATCGACTCATCAATCAAACTATCATCCGAATCATCCAATTCAATTACCCTCGCATCCCTTTCTGTTGGTGCATTCATAATTCCTTCAATTTCGTAACCCGCTGTCCAGGAGATTTTCTGTGATTGATACGATCGACAGTCGAAACTCTCCAATATGAAGATCGATCCAATCCCAACCTGAAACAAGAAAAGAGAAAAATGAGTAAGCAGTCGCTGAGGTCCAGTATGCCCCAATAAAAACCAGACGAGCCCTAGCAATATGATCTGCCAAAAAGGAATAATGATGGGGATAGATAAAAAAGATCGGTATGTGTGATCGGACAAAAGGCACCAGATCAGTGGGCGGTGAAGGTAAAAACCTAACCCTAGGCTCTAATGTGAGCTAACGCGACTCCTTCGAAGAGAGGAGAACTTTTTTAATATTATTGTTGTAGTGTTATGTAGATTTTGCAAATAATTTGAGTTTGATGACTTATAAATTATAAATTCCTTTGAAATGGAAAATCATTTTGAGATAAAGTGCATCTATAGAAAATAATTCAAAGTCTTATTTAGCGAATATGGTCTCATGATTTTCAATATTATTTTTGCCAGTCCTCTATATAAGCATGCAATTCGTTGTACATCCTCAATCATTCTTTGATTTTTGCAAATACACTACTTCTCTCATTTTGCAATATTAATTTCTTTCTTTTTCAAGATTATAATACTCTTCAATATATATGTCTTCTGAAACTGGATATAGTCCTGACCAACTCCAGAAACTTGAGGAGTAAGTATAATGCTTTATATACATATACATATGTATATATATAATATACCTATATATATTTAATTCAATGTTGCTTAATTTTTCATTGTCATGTTAGCAATTGATTTTGCTTTTAAGAAGTGACTGAAATTAGAGATATTAGAAAAATTACTTTTAAAAAAGGTGAGTAGTGTTTGAAGAAAAAAATGATTTCAAATAATTGAGTAAAGAAAAACATGAAATTTTATGTGCACCTTTTAAGTACTTGTAGAAATATTTTGCAATCACCTCCTTAGGTTGTTTTTCCTTGAACTTTTGGAAGTGACTAAAAGTAAGGATTATGGTAAATTTGATTAAAATAAAAAAAACAAGTAATGTTAGAGGATGTAAGTGCTTTTGTTAATTGAAATGTAAATGACGTTTGATATTAAGTAGCTTTTAACTTAAAAATGAGATGAAAGTTTGTTTTTTTACTATAATACAAGAAGCTCAAGAATGCAACTTTACCCCGGCTTTCAACTTTTATTTGAGAAAAAATCTTTTTCATTTTCCATTTTTCTTTTTTATATTTTGCAAATCTATTAATTTATTAAATAAAATTGATCATTTTATCCCAATCGTTACATACATTTTTTAGTATATGAATATTTTTTGTAAAAATATTTAATTTATTATTGTATAATTTATTAATATTTATTTTTGTAAACATACGGATTATATATTGTAAATATCTATTTATTGTGTCCTATTTATTTATTTATTTTTATTTTTTATTTTTTTTATATATCGTTAAAAAAATTAACTCGTGCATTCCACGGATGTACATACTAATTTTACCTTAAAACACTCAAAATAGTTTTTTTCAACTTAAAAACACTTAGGACAAGCAAGGGAGAAAATCCTTCGTCACATTATCTTGATTCAAATGAGAAAAAGAAATATTATCAATAAAAACTGTATTACATTTGATTTTTTTTTATAGAAAAGGGTATTTTTCTTTTCCATTTCTTTTATACCGTTGTTAAGCATCGATTAGATATGGTTCTTAAGATAATTTGAGAATTTTTGGAATAATTGTAGAGGTAGTATTGAAAAAAATTGTGGAGAAAAACTAAGAACACATTATTTTATAAATAAACTACAAAACCTAAAAAGACAACTAAAAGAAGAGAAAAACTTGTGTGATGGGAAAAATTTAACTTTTTATAGCAAAAATATCACTTTTATTTGTAAAAGTATAACTTTTTTGGACAAAAATAATATCACTTTTTGTACTAAAAGTATCACATTAATTTATTGTAAAAGTGGTATCACTTTTTAGGAAAACGTATAACTTTTTCCTTATAAGTGCATTCGACTGCACTTCATCACACCATGAGACCGTCACACACAAGACTCACCTCCAAAATAAAATGAAGGTAATATACAATTTTCAAAGAAATAAATAATTCCAATATTTGGTTATCCAGAATTACCGACATCTCCTTATCAGTTAATTATGAATGTTAGGTGTTCAAACCCCGCCCTCTTCACCCCCACTCAAAAAGACAGACACGAAAATAAATGGGCAAGTGAAATGAATAAATAACACCTTAATTAATTAGTTTCTCTACAAATATTATCTAAATCTTCCCGACTCTTCTCTTTATATAATATCTGTTTTCAATTATATATTAAGGATAATATTGCAAGAAATATAGAAAAAGAGCTAAAAGACAAATATTTATAAGTACTTTATAAACCCTAAAACTACAACTAAAAGAAATGAAGATAAGATGTCTTAGTAAATAGGACCAATGAATATCAAATTAACAACATATTTGTTGAATTTATGGTGTAGGCTTTTTGAGAATTATAAGTTTCCAAGCATTGAACAAAGAGAAAGATGGAGTACAGATCTTGGCATATGCCTGGAAGAAACCAAGTGTTGGTTCAGGGATAGAGCATTGCTCCAAAAGGTGTCTTATCAATTAAAATATTTGTGTTTTAACTATGGTGTCACAACCATATCCTGCATCTAATACTATGCCATTTTGAGACGTCAATATAATTTTAAGTTTTAAAATATTTGAGTAAAACGGTGGAATATGAAGTGGAATATGATTAATTAATACATTATAGTTTGAATAGAGAACTCCGAACAAATTAGCTTATCTCAAGTCATAATTAAATTAATGTATGTATGGGAATATTATATATGTGTAGGTTGAAGAAACAAGGCAAGAGAATATTGCACTTCGGATGGATAATGCAAAACTCCAACAAGAGAATTTAATAATTCGTGGAAAATTGGAGAAATGACGAATGAGTAGTTTGTGTTCAAGAAATCAAGACTTCAACGACTTGATATTTCAGAATGCTACACTCAGAGACCGGGTTAACTAACGTTAGTGTTCAATTATTTTTTGGAACGGATTCGAACCCGGAAAGTTCACCATAAACTGGTGATGTGATGTCACTAGGCTACCAAAATCTGTGCAATTAGTGTTCATTTTTCATCACTCCAAAATATACATATCGTACGTGCATAGTATATAATATATATTTGTATATATTGCACGCAGTAACCCCATTAGTACACGTGATTGATCGATTTTTGCACGTAGCAATTTATTGCATATCCCCTATTTTATATTTTGTTTCATCTAGTATTTGAATAACCACCACACCTTATATATGTTAAATGACATCACTAATAAACATATGATATAATATATATTATAATTAATTGAATACTTGATGAAACATGCACTAAATGAAATAGATGGTATCATCCGCCAGCAGCAAGCATTAAATTACTAACAAAATATGTGTGTAACCCGATTAATTTCTTTAATGTCATTTAATTTGTTTTTTAGGTCGAGATCCATTTTATGTTCAAACATTGGAGAGTAAATCTTTATTTTAGAATAACCTTTTCTTTTGTCCAAAAAAATAATTTTCATTTTTATTTGTAGTAGACTTCTATTGTATGTTATTCTAAACAAAATTGTTTTAAATTTCTAGTTTATGATAGTGATTAAATTATGGTTTGTAATATATGATCGGCAGAAAAATCGATAATAAATTTAATTCATTTGCAGCACCAAAGAGTGAATAACATCATGGTGGGCATGCTGCAAAATCCTAAGTTATTACAACTGCCAGGAGATAAGCAGGATGTGAACCTTGAACTCAGATTGACACCTACCTCAGTCAACGAACCTCATCAACAAGAATAGATATCATTGTGTTTAAATTAAGATTTTATGTACTTAAGTTCTTTACAATATTATGTAACCTACAATGTTTTTGAGAAAAATAATAATCATATATGTACTTTTTTTTTCTTTTATCTTTTTTCCCTAAACAAATTAATAGAATGAGGTAGTGAAAATGAACTTCTATCTTAAATAGTTAGTTACACGTGCTTTGCACGTGATGAATATAATTTTACAAGAATAAATTGTTCATAATTTAGAGAAACAAAGTGTCAGGAGGTGAATTATAAATATTAAAAACTTGAGATATCTAAAGTAGGTAAATTAGAATATAATTAGGCATTAGCAATTATTTCAATTTTGTAATATTGCATCAACTTATATGATTTACAAAGCTTGATTGGAATAGTTTCAACCCCTTACATATTTACTTCTGACATCTAGTCTTTGAGTTAGAAGCCTTGACCGCTCACGCCCATGACATTCATTCACATTTAATTCACGATAAAAAGTAATAATTTCAAATACTAAAAACCAATAAACAGGAAATTACATTTAAAAAACCATACTAATATTATTGGATTCTATAATTGCTTAAGCATTCTATTTTCAGGGAAAATCATCTCGTTCAAAACATACACGAGAGACGAGAGATTACGAAAAGAGATTCTAGGCTGCGAAGAGAGAAATAAAGAGATAAAAGAGACAGCATTTGTTTGTTCAATCTTAGTACGGTGATGAGGACATTATGGATAAATTTGTATATCTTCGTTCCTCTCTTCATCACCCAAAAGCTCTCTCCGTAATCTCTTCTTCCTCATTCGTATGTTTGGAACCGGATGACCTTCACCTCATGGGGAAGGTTGTTGTTTGTTATTAATCATTTTTAAAGGCTAATTAAAGTGACACATATTTACCCTTATAAGAAAATGAGTGCAAGACAAGTGATTCTCAGTTGACCAAAGCCATTAGTTGGCAGTTGCCAGTAGGGGTGAGTAAATCGAAATTCATTATTAGGATAGATGTTTGAAATAATGGTTTGATTTTCAGTTCTTGTTCTTAGAATTTTCGGTTAATTCAGGTTGGGTTTGGTTTTAAAAAAATTGCGAAAATAATTAAATTGAACCGAAATATATATAAGACCTTTTATTTTAAATATCGATATCTAATATATGTGTGTGTGAATATGAAAAACGTTTTTTAGTTCTGATATAAATATAAATATAGATATTAAATATATTATAATTTTTAACCTTAGCTAGTTTCTTTATGCTAAACTATTTACTCACACGTGTTATTTTTTCAGTATGAATAGTGAAAAATCTTGAGGGAAAATTATTTCAATTTAATCGAATACCAAATCGACTGAACTGAATGACATCAGTTCAAATGAAGTTCGATTTTGAAAATAATGGTTTTGTTTTTCTGTTGGAAATTTTAATGTGGTTTTCCTTTTGGTTTTACTAATTAAATTTGCTTTGGTATCGAATCAAATTTTGCTCGCCCCTAGCTGCCAATATCAGATTTTCAATAGTTTGGTGGCCTATTAAGAAATTTTAGTATTTCATCTATATGCATTAATAAAAAAAGGCCAATACTTTGACGACCTATTAATAATTTTTCTTCATTGATATAAGGGTAATGTAAATCTCAACTTAGTAATAAAAATTTGTAATATTAATCTACTTATCCTTGAGTTCTTTTATTATAGTATAACGATGCATGCATAACAATCTATGTTGTTTTTATTTTGTACATTTAAAGTTGTATCTATACACTAAAATCCCATGTTCTTGTATTTATAGAAACGTGCTTGAAAGCATATTCTGATTTAAATTAGTAAATGTCTGTATTCTCTTAAATATAAACAAAATATTAGGTGCAAAAGAAATTGTCATTTTAAATATGAAATAACTTTTTGTTATTTCATTTATTTGGGACAAATATATGCTATATTTACATCATTTATTAAAATTAAAAGTATGACATGTTAGTAATTTTTGTGAATGCACAAAACTTTAAATATCTTTACTTAAATTTTTAATTTTAATACGAGGAGAAAATATTTATCTCAAATATATATTTGTTTGACTTAGGCAATTAAATTAATTAAAATATAGAAACCAAAAATAATTTTTGTCATAATTCTAAGATAAATATGACATGTTTTCTGGAAGTTAGTACATTTTATTTAAAATATAGCTTCCACAATTTTTTTTCCTTTTCTTTTTCTTTCACATATTTAATGTATATTTTATATGTCATTCTTTATGATCATAGTAAATGTATAGTCATTTTCATCATCTTTGTTTTTCTTCTTGTAAACTTTATACTCTTCGAATAGTTGTTCCATGTATACAACAATATATATATATAAAAAAAAAAAAAAAAAAACACCTTTATCCCACTATTGTAGTGCTTGACAATGTGAATCATATTCAGCTGTCATGTTAAACAAAGATATATGTTTTTATTTATATAATCTGGATACAACATACTACCACCAATTTTCTTTTTACCTATAGTTTTAATCGGAAGAAAAATTTAAGAAGTACGCACAGTGAACAAATAATATCAGTCTGAATTTTGTGTCATGCACTAATATAATTTAGTAGAAGATATTAACTGTTACTAAGTTTCTCCTTTCCCTTAAAATTCCTAATTATAATCATTTTTTCTTTATATTATCTCTCTTTTTAATTTTTTTAGATATGGTAAGTACGAAAAGACAAAAACATCTATGTTGCGGCCATACGGATCCCCGTTATGCGTGACAGGTCTAATTTATAGGTAATCTAATGACCAATAGCCATATCCAAGTTTTGACTCTATCCGGGAAATTAAATTCCTCTCTGCCGCACAAGATAAGATCCGTGTGGTTGCAACATAAGACTCACTAAATAAGACTATATTAAATATAGTTATATCACTTTTTCTTCCATTAGTGATATGACCGCTTAATTTCTTTTTAAGGCTTCAAGATTTTTTCTATCTAATCAAATATGTTCATATATACATTTTGATTTCCGTATTTTTTTCGGTTGCGCTTTATAGTATAGCTAATTAAATCATTTTAGGATTCTACCAATTCACAAATTAACATAATATAAAAATCTAACAAACATCGTATATTTGTTTCTCGAAAAATATCTTATGTATTTTACAACATATGTAATTAGTAGAGTTTAGTTTCATGTATGTCTATTCTGCATCTTGAGTTTTATATATGTCTGAGAATATTGCATTGCCATAAAGTAATTTTAATTTATAAAATCATAACAATTAAGTGAGATATCAAATCGACTGAACCGAATAAAATTGTTGGCTCGATGAAGTTCGATTTTTGAAATATTGGTTCAGTTTTTCTATTTGAATTTTTTAATTCGATTTGGTTTTCTAATTAAATTAGTTTTGGTTATCGAATCGAATTTTGTTCATCTCTAGCTGCCAATATCAACTTTTCAATAGTTTGGTTACCTCTTAAGAAATTTTTATATTTATATGCCTTAATCCAAAAATGCTAATAGTTTGACAACCTGTTAGTAATTTTTCCTCATTGATATAGAAGGGTAATATAAATCTCAGCGAATAATAAAAAGTTGTAACATTAATCTACTTATCCTTGAGTTTTTCTATTATGGTCTAGTGATGCATGCATAATAATCAATGTCTTTTTTAGTTTGTACATTTAAAATTGTAATTATACTAAAATTTCGTGGTCCTATATTTAAAAAAATGTCTTTGAAAGAATATTCTGAATTAAATTTGTAATAATTTGTATAATAATTTAGGATAAAGTCATTTTAGAAACTCTTATATATAAACAAAAAATATTAGCTGCAAAAAAATGTCATTTTAATAATGAAACAATTTTTTATTATTTCATTTATTTGGGTCTAATGTATGCTATATTTACATCATTTATTAAATTAAAAGTATGACATTTTAGTACTCCCTCCGTCCCGAATGAACTTGCATACTTCCCTAATCGGGGTGTCCCACCCCTTTTGCACACTTTCCATTTCAGGAAATAAAACTTTACATCTCTACCCCACATTAATCACATAATTACTAATCTGCCATCATATAAAGGTAAAAACAGATTTGACTAAGTCAACATTTATAGAAGGCACATTTTCTTAATATGTGTGTCGGGGGGCCAGTGCAAGTTCATTCGGGACGGAAGGAGTAATTTTTTTGAGTGCTCAGAACTTTGAATATTCTTGACAGAATAAGTCTAGCATCAACATTTACATAGAGGAGAAAATGTTTAACCCAAAATATACTTTTGTTTCACATTGACAATTAAATTAATTAAAATATGAAAGCCATTAATAATTTTTAATCATAACTCTCTAAGACTATATGACATTTTTTTTTGGAAGTTAGTACATTTTATTTAAAATATAGCTTCTATAGTTTTCCTTTTTTTTTCTTCACATATTTAATGTATATGTATGTGTCATTTCTTTATGGTCATAGTAATAACATAATATCAATCTAAATTTTGTGTCATGCATTAATGTGATTTAGTAGGAGATGTACCAAATGCAGTAGAATATCTAATTGTTACTATAAGTCTTCCCTCTCCCTTAAAATCCATATTTTTTCTCCTCTTTTCTTTATATCTCTCTTTACAAATTTTAGAGATGGTAAGTATGAAAAGATAAAAACATCGGTGTTGCGGCCACACGAATCCCCATTCTGTGTGGCAAGTTTAACTTAGTTTAATTTAACTTCTAGTTTCGAAAAAAAATTTAAGTATGGATTTTCTTCAAGGATTTGTATGAGTTTCTTCACAAGTTCTTTTGACAAAGACAAATTTTGCAACACATTAGGCCTATTTTCAACCTCTTTTTTCGTGTCAACAGAATACAATTGAAAATATTTTGGACAATCTTTTGTTGCTTTCAATCCTGAAAGATTGTGATTAGTCATGCCTTGTACTCTAAAGTTATAAACTCAATGCCTTCCAACTGCGAGTTCTTTATCGCAGGGTTATCATAATAGGACCGGATCGGCTGGTTCAACGGGGAATCGGGCACGATTTCGATCTGATAGGCACCCAATAACTGGATTTGCGGTTAAACCACAAGTAACCGAAAAAACTCATCCAGAACCGGCAAAACCTGAAAGGATTGGAAAAACGGTGGAACCGGTTATATTAAAAAGTGTAGGATTTTCGTTGGAATCTGGAAACTTGCCTTTACTCGTGGCAAATAGATTCGCTGGAGAAATGTGAGGAAATCAAATCTGAAATTTTTGGGATCTTTAGATCTATAAAATTTGGGAATTTTTAGATCTGCAATTTGGGGATCTTTACCTATAACTTCCTAAATACTTGAAATTACTCTCTTAGAGATAACAATGAAACAAGAAAAATAGATCAGCTGTGGTTCGTACTCAAATCTTGCAGCACCACAATAAATGCAGTTTGGAAAATTTTCCGATTCATGTTTTTCTTTGCATTCGGAGTTATAAATTCTTGTTCGTGAATCAATATAACTTTCATAATAGATAAACTAGAGTTATAAATATTATATAACATATTAACTTTAATACACTATTTTTTCTTTAAAAAAGTAAAGTGACTTACCATTTGAATGGCATGAAATTTCTGTGACACGTGCTTTTTTTGTTGTTATTAACTTTATCTTTATATTTATGTTTTTCAATAGCACTCAAGTTGGCATTCTTGTTTTTCCCTTGCACGTTTCCTTTGTTGATATAAATACTTGTTGACACATGATTTTACAAGAAAAGGAATTATATACATATAAGATGTATTATGTTGATAGGTACATGACATTTTTACTAAGTTTCCCTTATAGGAAATATTTCAATAATAGATATATTAGCATCACTATTTCACAATTCAATTCTCTTAAAATAATGCATAAATTGATATTCTGTTGATATTTAATAACCAATTTTGATAAAATTAATTGTTTGTAAAATTTAAAACTCCTGAAATAATTACCCAAGAAACATCAAAACTTTTAAGGAATAATTGGGAAATAAAATATGATTTCTTACTTGTTAATGTTGCAAATCGGCAGTCTATGGTCGAAATATCCTTGGGCTGTACTTTCTTCTACTGTTCCTAAGTACTCCAAAATACATGTTTCATTATCCTCTTCCGAGAAGCCTCCAACAATACTCTCATGTAAAAGAGATGAATGTCTTATTACTAAAATTTGGCTATTTTTCATGTGTTTTCAGCAATAAAAAATGTCCAACTGGTTCACTTCCTTAGAAAATACAAGTAACCAGACAAAATTAAAATTCAAACAAGATACCGGAATAATCTCCTAAGAGAATTGTCCCTCTCCAAGAAATCTCATGCAATAAGTGATTAATTCATTTCTTGATTTCTCCGAGGTTAGGAAAAAGTCGAGACTGCTCTCCATGAAATCTCATGCAATAAGTGATTAATTCGTTTCTTGATTTGTTTGGGGTTAGCCAAAAATCGAGACTGCTCTCCAAGAAACTCGTCCAATAAGCGATTTGAGATTGATTTTGTTTCTTGATTTGTGGTTTCTTGATTTGTCCAGAATATTTATGTGTTGAACTTCTCTGCTGTCTGCATTATGCACGATGTTGTGGTATATAATTAGAATACATAATTATAATATAAGTAGGATTACAATTATGCTTGGAATATAAATGGGGTTCATATTAATCAGAAGAATATCGTAACAAACTCATTCTATTATTATTTAGAATAAAGACAGATCGCTAACATCTGCAAGTGTGAAGGACTTTGTCAAACGAAAGTCACAAATACATAACAATTCAATCCTATTGAACTTTCACTTAGTTATTTAAACTTAATTAATTCTCAAACAAGGCAATGGTGATTAGAATACAATTAGGATTAGCCTTAGGATTGGAATATAATAATTAGGATAGAAATTACAATATTATCCTTAAAATATCTAAATTTAAATTTAAAAAGATAAACAGGCCAAAAGTAAATTGGATGAAAATTAAAACACTTTATATTAGTTTATATATGTATATATGTATGTGTAGATGTATAGGTATATAGGAACGCTTTTGCAAGAAAGTTGGAGGGAGGGGACACCATCCTCAGTCCCCCTGACTCCGTTACTGCGTACTTCATTGTCCGGGTCATGAAAGTTATGTGTAGAAATCTACCACTATCACAATTTGAGTGCTAATTTTACCTGTGGAAGATTATACATCTATTTTTTATATTTTCTATTGTTGTGAATTCTACTCAATAAACACTCAAAACCAACCACTTCAATCTCACAAACTCTCAGCTCTCTTTGTGAAAAGAAAATGAATCAACATGAACAGAAAATCAAACACGAACGATTTACGTGGTTCAGCTTTGAAAGCCTACATCCACGGGCAAAACCAGAAGAAGAATCCACTATGAAATGAATCACAAAGTTACAAGAAACACTCAAGAATTAATCCCTTATATGTTGAGATTAATCTTCCACTCAAGCTCTCATTTCTTGTTCTAACTTCTAAGGCTTGTTGTAAATTGTTTTGTCATCCTCCAATGTGTATATACGCAGCTGAATGAGAAGAAAAACCGCTCCAAACCGTCAGAAACAGATTCAAGCCAAAACCAGAAAAACTGCTATTTGGAAGCTAATAGACAACGGTTTTTCTGTTATGAAACCGTTGTCTTTTTCCCGTAACAGAATAACCGTTTTTCCCCCCTTGCTTTTCTGATTCTGTTTTTTTTTCCTCCTACTTCAGTTCTTCAGCTTATCTCCTTTCCTCAACTTAATTATCCAGCTTCTTGCTTAGTCATACAAACATTTTTGACACACAAAACTTACATTCTCCACCTTGCCAAACAATGTGGAAGAAAACAATCAAACCTTATAATTCAACCATATTGAATCACTCCTGTTCTTACCAACTTTTGCTCCTGTCCAGGAGCTAATTCCTTTCCAAACTAGATATCCGTACTAACTTCAGACAAAGATAGAACTTTTCTGTAGTTAGAGCTTTAGTCAGCATATCAGAAGGGTTATCTTCAGACCTGATCTTCTCTAATATCACTGTTCCCTTTTCAGTGATATCCCTGACAAAATGAAATTTTACATCAATATGCTTACTACGATCGGAACATCTGGTGTTTAGATAAGTGCAAAGCACTTTGTGAATCACTGAACAGCTTTATTGCCTTTTGTTTAAACCCAAACTCCTCCAGAATACCCTTTAACCAGCAAGCTTCTTTGACTGCTTCAGTAATGGCCATAAACTCTGCTTCTGTGGTTGATAAGGCAACTACTGATTGCAGCATAGACTTCCAGCTAACTGATGCTCCAAACAAAGTAAAAATATAACCTGATGGAGACTTTCTTGAGTCTAGATTTGCAGCAAAATCTGAGTCACAGTAACCACATAACACATTTCCAGATTCTATGTCATCTTTCTTGAACAATATTCCAAAACCACTAGTACCTTTCAGATATCTGAGTAGCCATTTTAAGGCATTCCAGTGAGCTCCACCTGGATCAGACATGTATCTGCTAACCACTGATATGGCATGAGCCACATCAGGTCTTGTACAAATCATAGTGTACATAACACTCCCTACTGCATTTGCATAAGGTATATTCTTCATCTCATTCTCTTCTTCTCTTGTCTGTGGCTTCTGTGCTTCACTTAGCTTAAAATGTAAACCCAGAGGAACTGATACTGGTTTGGATTCTTGCATATTGAATCTGGTCAATACCTTATGGATATAGCTCTGCTGATTTAGCCAAAGCACTCCACCAGCTCTATTTCTGATGATGTCCATTCCCAATATTCTTCTAGCATTTCCCAACACCTTCATGTCAAACACAGACTGAAGTTCTCTTTTCAGATTATTAATCTCTTCTTTGCTCTTGCTAGCTACTAACATGTTATCCACATACAATAGTAGAAATACAGCAACTTCTTTTCCTCTGAACTTCAGATACACACAGCTGTCATACTTTGATTTCTGAAACCCAATCCTTTGCATATGACTATTAAACTTTAAATACCACTGTCTAGGACTCTGTTTCAGACCATATAGAGATTTTTGCAGCAGACATACCTTGTTTTCAGTTCCAGGAACAATGAAACCCTCTGGTTGTGCCATGTATATCTTTTCATTCAAATCACCATGCAAGAAGGCTGTCTTTACATCTAACTGTTCCAGTTCCAAATCATATTGAGTGACAATGGCTAGCAAAATTCTTATTGAGGAATGTTTTACTACTGGAGAGAATATCTCATTGAAGTCAATACCTTCCTTTTGTGTGAATCCCCTGGCAACCAATCTAGCTTTGAATCTGATGGTTTCTGTCTGAGCTACTTCCAGTTTCTTCTTGAAGATCCACTTGCAACTGACCAATCTTTGATTCTTTGGTCTGTCTACCAGAGCCCATGTTTGATTCTTCTCCAAGGAGTCTAACTCTTCTCTCATTGCAAGCATCCACTGAATCCTTTCATTGCTCTCAATAGCTTCCTTATAGTTTCTAGGTTCAAAACTGTCAATCTCTTCTGCAGAAACCAGTGCATAGGCTGTAAGATATTCATCAGCATATCTGGTAGAGGGTTTGGGTATCCTTCTTTCCCTATCCCTCACAAGCTGATAATCCTGTAAGCCTGGTTGCTTAGTATATTCAGTATCTGATTCTTCTTCAGGGTCTTCTTCTGATTCATCTTCTGACTCCACCTTAACTGATAACTTCTTATTAGTGTTATCAGCTTGAATCCTGATCTTCTGAGTTTCTTTAAGTGGCATGTCTTCCTCTGAGAATACCACATCTCTACTGATGATAATCTTTCCTGCTCCAGGTTCTGTATTCCATAGTCTGTACCCTTTTGTTCCATCAGGATATCCAAGCATCAGGCATTTAATTGCTCTGGCTTCTAACTTATCTTGTTTTGTGTGAGCATAAGCTCTACATCCAAAAACTCTTAAGTGTTCATATCTGGGAGACTTTCCAGACCATTTTTCCTCAGGAGTTAGATTGTCAATGGCACTGGAAGGGCATCTGTTGATCAAATAAGCAGCAGCGGAAGCTGCTTCTCCCCAGAATCTCTTATCCAACCCTGAGCTTGATAACATGCTTCTAACCCTTTCTAGTATGGTTCTATTCATCCTCTCAATAATGCCATTTTGTTGAGGATTTGCTGGGACTGTTTTATGCCGTTTTATTCCCTTGGTGTTGCAGAAACTGTTAAAATCTTCAGACACAAACTCAAGCCCATTGTCTGTCCTCAAACACTTCACACATGCATCTCTTTCATTTTCCACCTGCTTGCACCATACTTTGAATTTATCCAGGGCTTCTGACTTTTGTTTCAGAACATATAGCCATAATTTCCTGGAGAAATCATCCATGATGCTTAGAAAATACCTGCCTCCTCCAAGAGTTTATGTTCTTGAAGGGCCCCAAAGATCAGCATGGATGTATTCTAGAGGGGCATTAGAGCATTTCTTGCCTTCAGGGTAAGGAAGTTTCTTGCTCTTACTGAGAACACAATCTTCACAGAGTTTCTTCTGACTCTCTTCCCTTGATTTGATCAGTTTTTGTTTTAACAATTGTCTCAGTCCAGAATCACTTACATGCCCAAGTGGCATGCCATAAATCTATACTGCTCTTTTCAACAGTATCAGCTTCTCCAAGAATCACTGATCCCATTAGATAGTATAGGCTTGACCTTCTTACTCCCCTTAGGACAACTGACTGATTCTTGATAACATCCAGAAAACCATTTTCAGATTTAAACCAGCATCCCTTCTTTTCCAAAGTGCCAAGGCTTATCAGATTCCTTTTTAACTGGGGAATGTATCTAACTTCTGTCAAGGTGATGATCTTATTCTCATGTGTTTTCAATTTCAGATCACCTATTCCCTTAACACAACATACTTGATCATTTCCCAATAGAACAGTTCCAGCATTCTGTTCTTTAAAGTTTTCAAACCAATCCAAATGAGGTGTCATATGAAAGCTGCACCCTGAATCTAAGATCCATTCACCCATAGATTTAGAGTCTGCAATATTTAGTACCTGATGATCATCACTTGATGCTTCTGCAATGTCTGCAGCATTTGAGTTAGATGTTCCTTTCTGGTTTTGTTTCTTCTTCCATTCAAAGCAGTTCTTCTTTAAATGTCCTGGTTTCTTACAAAAGAAACACTTCCTGGACTCCTTTTGATCAGTTTGCTTTGGCTTAGGATTTTGATTCTTCTTAAAACTGTCACCAGATTGGAATGGCTTCTGAAACCTGCCTTTCTTGATGTTTAATCCTTCAGGAGTACTCTCTTGCTTTACTTGTTTCATCTTTTGAAGTTCCTTTCCCTTTAATGCTGCTTGAACCTCGGCCAAAGTAATTTTTGAGTCTCTTCCATAGAGCATAGCATCTCTGAGGTGGTCAAATGCCTGAGGCAGGGAGTTTAGAAGCAACACTGCCTTGTCTTCATCCTCCATCTTCACTTCTATGGCCTCCAGATCATCTAGAGTTTTGTTGAACTCATCCAACTGATCCTCAACACCCTTTTCTGCTATAAATTTGAAAGAGAACAATTTCTGTTTCAAATATAACCTATTTGCCATGGATTTGATGAGATATATTTGATCCAGTTTCTCCATTACTCCTTCAACACTCGTTTCTTTTGAAACTTCGCGCAGGACTTTGTCAGAGAGGCAAAGTATCACCAGGCTATGAGCCTTTTCTTGGATTTCCAACCTCTGATCAGGGGTAACAGAGGCAGAGAATCCCTTCTCCCCTTTGAGGGCAGCTCCCAACCCTTGTTGAATCAGCAACGCCTTGATCTTCAACTTCCAGAGGCCGTAGTCGTTCTTGCCGTTGAATTTTTCTACTTCAAACTTTGAGATTGACATAGTGAATGAGTATTAAGATCTTCAGTTCGTGGTGTTTCCCACAGACGGCGCCACTGTTGTGAATTCTACTCAATAAACACTCAAAACCAACCACTTCAATCTCACAAACTCTCAGCTCTCTTTGTGAAAAGAAAATGAATCAACATGAACAGAAAATCAAACACGAACAATTTATGTGGTTCAGCTTTGAAAGCCTACATCCACGGGCAAAACCAGAAGAAGAATCCACTATGAAATGAATCACAAAGTTACAAGAAACACTCAAGAATTAATCCCTTATATGTTGAGATTAATCTTCCACTCAAGCTCTCATTTCTTGTTCTAACTTCTAAGGCTTGTTGTAAATTGTTTTGTCATCCTCCAATGTGTATATACGCAGCTGAATGAGAAGAAAAACCGCTCCAAACCGTCAGAAACAGATTCAAGCCAAAACCAGAAAAATTGCTATTTGGAAGCTAATAGACAACGGTTTTTCTGTTATGAAACCGTTGTCTTTTTCCCGTAATAGAATAACCGTTTTTCCCCCCTTGCTTTTCTGATTCTGTTTTTTTTTCCTCCTACTTCAATTCTTCAGCTTATCTCCTTTCCTCAGCTTAATTATCCAGCTTCTTGCTTAGTCATACAAACATTTTTGACACACAAAACTTACATCTATATTCTCCGGCTACGAAGAGTTCTGCAATTAATTTCACCGTAACTTTCTGGGAGGGGGAAGGGTTGGAAATTTGGATAAGTGGAAAGTTACCTAACTACCACCAATGTCAATATCATTATTCTTTGGGTAGGTTCACACTTGACCGACCCATGATCCAGAGCAAATCCAATTACACTAGTAGGTAGTTATGTTTGGTACATTTGTCAACCGAATTATAGGTGGATTCAAATTAAGAGCTATTATTATTATAGTTGCTACAACTTTAATATTTAAGTTACTTATAATTAAACCTTTAACATTTCACCAATCATCATTTCTTTGTTTCTTACAATTATAAAAAAAAAATCTCATTATAAAATAGATAAGAAATTTATAAAAAATCTTAAAAAATAATAAATAAATAAGAATAATATATTATATCATATTACTAAAAAGGAAGAAATAATAAGAAATTTTAGGTTTAGCATAGATGAATATCTTATGTCATGGAATAAAAAGATCCACAAATTAAAAGATAGGATTTGAACGTGCAATGTCTCTTATCGAGTTAATAGAACTTGAAAAATATAGTTACTAAAGTGAACTTAAAAACCAAAACTCATTAATGATATAATAGACAAATTAAATTTTGTAAGAAATTATTCAAAGTGTATAATTACAAGAAACTCATAATTTATAAGAAATTAAGAATATAACCGAGCTCAAACACAGTTTTTCAGCAAAGGTTCTATTTGTTAACAATCCTAATTCCATTTTGCAGGATCTTATACTTGCAAACTGTAACAACCATTATTTAAAAACAAAAATAATGTTGTTAGCCTCGATCCACATTATGATCGATCCCTGCTGTAGACACAGTGGCCTGCTGCTTTAATTATACAATTTGTTAATTATCCTTTGCTTTCGACATGAAAAATATTTCAAGGAATATTACGTACTGTTGATAGGGAGAATATACAAAGTACATTCCAGTAACGAGTTGTTGATGAATCAGCCAATCTGTACTTCCATAATCAAGAGTCAACTGTACTTGCAGTGGTACTTACTACTTAGATATCAATATCAGTACTACACTTAAATAACATTAACTTTGACAATTGACTTCATCTCCACATTAAAGGTAGCCTAAAACAACATGGGCCCTTTTGACTTTGATATGTATTATTAATTCCTTAATGAAAAACACAAATGTTATTAGTGTTTGTGCATGAATCATGCTGTTTTCTTGATGATGTGATGACGAGTAAGGTTATTGCATCTCTCTCTCTCTCTCTCTCTACATATATATCCAAATGGAATGCCATATATATGTAAGTAAAAGAAAAGAAGTAGTGATTGATTCAGAGGATGAAATATCGTGGTTTAGTATGGCAGATGTTATTGATTTTGGTGTTTGTGGGGTACATCTTCATATGGATCATTCTTCCCACTAAAACTTACAAGAATTCGTGGACTCCCAATCTGAATGGAGAACTCAAGTCCACATACTTTAGGGAACAAGGTACGTACCTTTTTTCGTACGCGATTTCTACTTTAATTTGTTCATCACTTAGCTGTTTTCATATATGCAGGTACAAATCTTGTTTTATTCAGTGTTCCTCTCATGCTTATTGCTGTTTTGGGATGTGTTTATCTACATTTACAGAGCAAATCCAATTCTGCGAGTGGGAGGTTTGGCGTGTCTTCATTAATTAGTCCTTACATAACAGTTACCCCCTAACCTACTAATTAAGACAATTTTCTTGTTGCAGCTGTTCTAAGAGCTACTGTGATACCCTAAGACGACGTCCAATGGTAACGGCGCCACTCGGAATAGTAACCGCGGTCGAGCTCACATTTGCTGCCATGTTTATAGCTCTTCTCATCTGGTCCTTAGCTAACTACCTGTATGTCAGCTTCCAACACCTCCACATGCATACCGAAGGAGAAAAAGTGTATGTATCCGAAACTGCAGAACCGGGATGGATTGGTGTGGTTCCTCTACGCCTAGATTTACCTATTTAACTCGTTTAACTGTAGCCTAATAAAATATGGTTTCTGAAGGTGGGAGGCCAAGTTTCGTAGTGTATTTCTGAGGCTGGGATACATTGGACATATATGTTGGGCATTCCTGTTTTTCCCCGTGACTCGAGGATCATCCGTGTTGCCTCTGTTCGGCCTCACATCCGAGTCGAGCATCAAGTATCACATCTGGCTTGGACATATCTCGAATTTCCTCTTTGCTGCCCACAGTATCGGATTCATTATATACTGGTGGTCAATGACCGATCAGATGTACCTGGTATAGACTCTACCCTTAAAACCTCTATAAATTAATAACCTTGGGACCAGACAAAATCAGAAAGAAGTGAATGTTGATTGCAGATGCTTGAATGGAGCAGCACTTATCTGTCAAATGTAGCCGGAGTGATCGCATTTGTGCTTTCACTAGGGATGTGGGCGACGAGCTTTGACGGCGTTAGGCGGAAAATGTTTGAGCTTTTCTTCTACATGCACCATCTCTACATTCCATTGGTCTTCTTCTACATGCTTCATGTTGGAGTGGCCTACCTCTGTATGATTCTTCCTGGAATCTTTCTTTTCCTTATCGACCGCTACCTACGCTTCTTACAATCCAGACGGAGGGCTAGGCTGGATTCCGCGCGTCTATTACCTAACGGAACCATGGAACTTAACTTTGCCAAGAATCCAGGTGAATTTTTATACACCCATGATCCATAACCTGTTTCACTGCACTGTCTTATATTTGTTCAATGTGTACTTTTTCCGTTATAGGGTTGTCTTATAGTCCCACCAGTACTTTGTTTGTGCACGTTCCGAGCATATGCAAATTGCAATGGCACCCGTTTACAGTGATCTCCAACAGTAACATGGAGACAGATACGTTAAGTGTTGCTATCAAGTGTCAGGGCAGTTGGACTCACAAGCTCTACAAACAGCTTTCTTCGACTTCGTTGGATCATCTTCAAGTATCAACTGAAGGACCTTATGGCCCTACTTCATCACATTTTCTAAGGTAACATCTCTTCTTCTACTCGGTTTTAGAGTTGGTCGTGCTCACAGCGTTTGAACTTGTTCAGCCGCGAGTCTTTGGTGATGATCAGTGGAGGAAGCGGCATTACTCCTTTCATCTCAATAATACGGGAAATCATCTTCCGTAGTAGAGAAACCGGTGCACGCGTTCCCAAAGTTGTTCTAGTCACAGCCTTCAAGAAATCAACCGATCTCGCCATGCTAGATTTTCTACTTCCCTGTTCCGCCACTGCTTCAGACATTTCCAACTTGCAACTGCAGATAGAAGCTTACATCACCCAAGAACATGAAAGGCCCAATGATGAGGTCAAGAATCAAATCGAGACAAAGCTGTTTAAATCACATCCATCAGATTCACCCATATCTGCAGTTCTTGGAAGAAACAGCTGGCTATGGCTTGGCGCGATAATCTTGTCCTCATTCGTCATGTTTTTACTGCTCTTGGGATTCGTTACGCGTTACCATATATATCCTGTGGAACACAGGGGAGAGAACTACCACTACAGCTACAAAATTCTGTGGGACATGTTTCTTGTGTGTTTATGTGTTTTTATTGCAACTAGTGTTATTTTCCTATGGCAAAATAGAGAAATTTCAGCACAAGGGAAGCAAATTCAGAATGTGGATCTGCCAACGCCGACGCGGTCACCCTCTTCGTGGTTGTGTGGTTCGGATAGAGAAGTCGAGAGCTTTCCTCATCAGTCTATTCTTCAGTCAACAAAAGTACATTTCGGTGCAAGGCCGGATCTAGAGAGTAAGTTTTTCTCTTGTTTTTACTCTTGTTACATTTTATTTTTTTTCTCCTCTAAAATAGAACAGTGGAAGCTGACTATAGACAATAACAGGGGTGCTTTTGGAACGCAAAGAACCAGATGTTGGGGTCCTAGTTTGCGGGCCTAAAAGTATGAGACATGAAGTTGCCAAAATATGTGCATCTGCTTTAGCCGAAAACCTCTATTTCG
This sequence comes from Ajuga chamaepitys, assembly GCA_958295605.1. Taxonomy (NCBI): domain Eukaryota; kingdom Viridiplantae; phylum Streptophyta; class Magnoliopsida; order Lamiales; family Lamiaceae; genus Ajuga; species Ajuga chamaepitys. The sequence continues at coordinate 15,777,154 of OY282506.1, forward strand.
AGTCTATCAGCTTTAACTGGTGATGAATGGAAACAAATGCTGAAACAAACGCGTTTCCTATTTGATTTTGGACATATATAGTTTACCAAAAAGTTGTTGATATTTTTCCCTTTGATCTTGATAAAATTAATTACCCAATTTCATTTGTCAATGGGAACTTATTATGTGTGACTGAATGTATGTCATATTCTTCTTGTACAGCTTTCAGTGTGCAGTGATATTAAAATTACTCTTCAGATTATATTGCACGTTAATCAACCCTTATTTTGTCTCATGTTGTAAGTGTAAACACAAACAAATACACAGCTACAAGTTAAAAAATCAGTCCTTTTCTTGCTCTTCGTTTGTACACATGTAAAAAAAACGTATATAAGACTCTTCACGGGACATAATGTTCAGCAGAGAGAATACTACAGACTAAGAGAAACAGATGAAATCGGTTAAAATCAAGACGATGTTTCATAAACAAATTAAGAGGATTCAGCTAGCAATAAAGCTTCTGATTCTTGTAATTTTTCTCGCCTACATTATGATATGGATTATGATGCCCACAAATATATTCTGGCTGCATTGGTTGCCTTACATCAATGCTAAGGCGAATTCGACCTACTTTGGAGATGAAGGTTCCATTTCTCAACCCAATTTCTTTTTCCATATATAAATGTTTTCTCAGAGGAAGTTACGTATTAGCTATATGTTTTGGTAACTTAGGTACAAATATTCTTATATACTCTTTTCCAATCTTACTTATTGCTACACTGGGATGTCTATATCACCATTTGGAGAAGTACGATGCCGATACTAAATACAGGTACGGTAAATATTTTTTATACTGCAGTCACTATGTCTTTAATCTCTTCCACCAGTATTATCAGTTGCATTAACAGAATTGCCAAAGATTCAAATTTGGCCTTGTGGAGACAACCTGTCCTCGTCAAGGGCCCTCTTGGCATAGTCTCTTGGACAGAACTATCCTTCGTGTTAATGTTCATCACACTCTTAGTTTGGTCATTTTCGGCCTACGTAAGTGGCATGTTCAAGAATATCACCACACAATCTTCATCAAAGATAGGCGAGCACGTGTAAGATAGTTATTTTTATTCGATCTAACTGATAGTTGGAATTATTTTCTTATTAAGCCTGGATAAATTTTATAGGTGGGAAGCTAGGCTAGACAGCGTTGCTCTCTTGCTAGGCCTCGTTGGCAACATATGTTTATCATTCCTTTTCTTCCCAGTTAGCCGAGCATCACCAATCTTGCGTCTCGTTGGACTCACTTCAGAGTCCTCTATTAAGTATCATATTTGGCTTGGCCACACAGTTTTAACCATCTTCCTCTCACATGGTCTATGCTACGCGGTTTTTTGGGCTAATACGCATCAAATCTCTGAGGTATATTACACTTTCTCCACTCTTAATTTTCAACACAGAAGGATCAAATTTGCATTTGTTATGCTGTGAAACAGATGCAGAAATGGGACAAAGGTGGAATTTCTAATGTGGCTGGAGAAATCGCTCTCCTTTCTGGGCTAGCCATATGGATCACAAGCGTCTCTCGTATCAGAAGAAAACTATTCGAGCTCTTCTTCTGCACGCATCATCTATACATTGTTTTTGTGTTCTTCTTTGTTCTACATGTGGGATTCTCTTATTCCTGCATCATGCTACCGGGCTTCTATCTCTTCCTCATCGACCGCTTTCTGAGATTCTTACAATCCCAGCAAAGCGTTCGCCTCATCTCGGCTCGTATTTTACCGTGTCACGCTATAGAACTCAACCTCTCCAAAGATCCACGTCAGTCATAATCTGTGCATCTCTTCATCAAGAATTTAAAAACTCATTTTTCACACACAGCTAATTTTTCCATCAGGACTAAATTACAATCCATCAAGCGTTATATTCATCAACGTGAAGAGTGTATCTCAGCTGCAGTGGCATCCATTCACCGTAACCTCAAACAACAACATCGACCCCAGCCAGCTCAGCATTGTCATCAAAAGTGAAGGAAAATGGTCCCAGAAGCTCTACGAAACGCTTTCGTCTCCAACGCCAGCGGATCGTCTTCCAGTATCGGTAGAAGGGCCTTATTCGTCTCCTCCATCATCAACCTCATATCTAAGGTTTACACACAAAAGAAAACATAATCTTTATTCTATCAATTTTCTTCTCTTCCATTAAATAGTTAACTATGTGCAACTTACGTAGGCATGACATGTTAGTATTGGTAAGCGGAGGGAGTGGGATAACGCCGTTTATATCCATCATTAGGGAACTCATTTTCATGGCAAACACCTCTGCAAAGGCCCCAAAAGCTTTCCTAATAGCTACTTTCAAGAACTCTGCAGACCTCACAATGATGGATCTTCTCCTCCCGTCTTCCGGATCTTCTCATGATATCTCCCGACTTCAGCTTCAGATTCAAGCTTACGTCACTAGGGATACAAGTCCACCAGCACTAGGGCAGAAAGTACCTACAACCATTAAGTTCAAGCCAAGCGTTTTAGACCGGCCGGTAGTTGGCTCAAACAGCTGGCTCTACATTGGAGCCATTATCTCATTATCATTCATCGTTTTCCTTGTTCTAATCTGCGTGCTTAATCGATACTACATCCACCTGATAGACCACAACACCAACACTAAACACTCACATGCTACAAGTTCGATTATCAGAGCTTTGCTTATGTGTTCTTCTGTGGTGATAGTTGCAAGTCTAGCCTTTGTTTGGAACAAGATTTGGCACAATTCCAAAGACGAGAGGCGGATAGAGAGCGCAGCAGACACTCCAGAAGCATCGTGTTACGAGGTTGGAAGGGAACTAGAAAGTGATCCAACACAGCAGTCATTTAAGCAAGTCACCACAGTGCATTATGGTGAAAGGCCTAATTTCAAGAGTAAGATTTTTTATTAGTTGTTTTCTTAAAAGCTTAATATTGATCTGCTTTCAAGTATTGAGTTTTTTGATTAGCAGATATATTCTCGGAGTACTGTGAAGGATCAAATGTTGGTGTGTTAGTCAGTGGACCACAGAAGATGAGACAAGATGTAGCTGCATTATGTTCAACTACAGGCCTTAATTATCAATCTTTTAGCTTCAATTGGTAAATATAGTCCCGCTCTCCTATTCACAGGGACGTGATAATATACCCACCAGCTAATATGTTGAAATCCCCTGCAAATTATTTAGAACTAGAATGAGATTTATGTACATTAATAGTAAGCTCATTAACATGTGTTAGACAGTGGATAGAAAAGCATTTCCGTTGGTAAATAATAATTTCTCTTTATAAAAGCAAAGAACTTTAGGGTCGCCAATCATCTTTCCCATGTAATTAAAGCAAAGAACATTAGGGTGGCCAATTATCTTTCTCCATGTAATTCTCTTATCTTTCTATTAAAGAAAAATAACCTCCAACATCCCCCTACCTATAAAAGTGTGGGTATTTCTTATAAATTAATGTATGAACGAAAATCTCCCTACATCTATAATTATAAGTTAAGGTTAAATAAGTAAATTATTATATAATTAAGTTGCACTAATTAATTCCAATTCTAAGACAATAATGGTGGAAAGATAACCTATATCATTACTATTATAAAACTCTCAGAAAAACAAAAACAAAAACAAAAGGAAAAGGAATTACCTATTTATTTATATTTAAGTTCTTATTACGTGCCGTAATATGATATATTTATATTTATTAGTATTAGTTTAGTTGGATTTTTGTAAATGAGATTTTAAGTGGGTGGAATTTTATTTAATTTAAGTTTATTTGGTTGTTTTCTTGATTAAGTTTATAGAGTAACACCTTTCAATTTTTACGAAATTATTTTGATGCAGGTACTGTAATTTTCATGACCAAAAACTTTTACTCTTTAAATTATGTCCGAGTCATGCAACTTTCTCCTAATTAATTAAATGAGAAATGTGATATTTCACCACTAAACTAGATGATTAAGATGTCTATCATAATAATTCTGAATAAGAATTCAAATATATCAAGAAGGGTAAACAAAAGTTCAATAATTTTGATTTATAACTTAAATGTTTTTCAAAATTTAAATAACGTTAATTATATATTTAATTAAATCATAAGAGCTTCCTAGCCGTAAATATATCATAAGCATATACTTAATTGATGTGATTTATTTTTATTATTTTAAGCCAAGGATTATGAAAGACTTAACATTTTTACCTTTTTCAATTTTAACAATGCAAGTAAAATTATATCATTTTAGAGAAAATTAAGAAGTTTATTGATGAATCTTCAAGTTAATAAAGTGAGTTATAATAATAGAGGTGATAAGAAATATTTGTAGTAATTTATTATTTTAGTTGTGCCCTTTTAAATGAAAAGTTTAAAAGGGTTCTCATAAGCACTTATATAAAAATTTATTTGATATTATTTTCATCATTTTTAAGTTAAGAATTATCGACATTTCATATATATATATATATATATATATATATATATATATATATATATATATATATAGTTTTTAATTAACTATGGATGTAAAATATATTTCAATTCTCTAGGGAAGATAAGAAAAATTATAATTTAATGAGGAGATTTTATAATTAATTTGATTTAATATTGGTGTTTAATAAATTATAAGCAAACGTGACAAACATTTTAATGTACTATTTTTTTTTTTCATTTTTTGTGGGATGATTTAATGTAATTACTTAGTTGTGTCATGTCTTATTCTGGAAAGTTTAATAAGAGTTTCATGTGATGGAAAAGAAGTAAAAGAAACATTGTCTCTAATTTTAAATAAATCTAAATAAAAGAATATATATATATATATATGTATATATAATAGATATAGGATGAATAATTCACTTAAAAAACGAATTTTATATTTGCAAAGAAAGAGGAAGGAGAAACAACAAAAATAATTTTGTTATTAGTCAAATAAAAAGTGAAAAAAATCACAATAGAAATAAGTAGGTTTATAAGTAGGTCTTCAAGAGCCATTCAAGGATTTTAGAAGGTCTTTAGTTTGAGTAAACAAAATTAATCACTTAAAATTATTATATAAATATGTATCTTTTTGACTTATTAGCTTTGATATCTAAAATTAATGGCCGAAACTCAAAATATAGTCCTCTAACTATAAATTTCCTATGGTGATACGTTATCCTTATGGATCCAAGATGGTTCGCCTATCAGGATCTGTTTCCTCCTTTGGATCTGCAAGGTTTGTGCTAGCTGCTGAGTTTTACTAGTAATATTGCGGATTAGTTCGCCTTTGTTTGGTTTGCCTGCGGTGGTTGGCTATTTTCCTTGCGACCGCGTGAGTGTCGACTCATCGAAGTGATTGAGGTCCTCCTATTGCTCCGTGAGAGCACATGTCTTGGGGGTGTATGTGATGATATGGATTCATTGGCCATTGCCGCCCTCCTTCTAGCACCAATTTATGAATGTGTGGTTTTGAGTAGGTTATCCAGAACCCAGTTTGCTGGAAGATTATGTGAAATGACTGTTTATTCTATAACCATTTATCCAAAATCAAACGGATTGGGTTTGTGCGATGGACTATTGACTCTTTAGCACAACAAAATTTAAATGAAGAAATGATCAGTATGTGCAACCGCTTTGTGTTCCTTAATACAAAGAAGTATACAGATGTTCCTTTATCCCAGTTGGATATTCCAGGTTTTATTTTCTTAGTCTTTTTCTCTCTCCTATTTTCGATGATCTAAATTACATGTAAGAGAGGGTATTTATAGCAGTTGAAAGTTGTTTCTGAATGTTCGATACGTGGAGGGCAGGTGACCTGCCCGTCTGCCATGTGCCTGCCATCTGGCATTGCCTTGCTGAAAATGGCGTGTGCTTTCCATGTGTCCGACTCATGGAACTATCATTGTGCGAACGACGGTCGTGGTTAGAGGACTGCGGTCGAGGCTCCTGTTGGCCGTGGAAATCGCCTAGACGATCGAACATGACGAGGTTGGCGGTCGAACCTATCACAATCTTTGGATGACGGCAAGGGCGGATAAAAAAATTTGAAATCGGGTACGAAATAGAGTGTATAATAAATAATTAAAAACCATACAACTCAAAATAAACAAATAATTAATGTAGGAGGACATCCCATTTCGTCTACGTACACTCCACAAAAAAAATCTTCGATCACTTTGTCCAAACAAATATAATCTTGTTTGATTATGCTATCCCAACATTTTTAAAGGTGTTCGGTTGATGTATCCGAACACCTTAATTTTTCACGTTTTAAAAGTGTTTGATTGATTTCAATCGAACACTAACCCTGAAAAAGACTAACTCTTTTATGTAGTACTAGTTAGAGACACGTGCGTTGCACGTGATTCACAAAATTTACTAAAAATATATTATTATATTTTTTTAAATAAATATATTTAAAAATTGCATAGTATGTCAAGATAAAAATAAATACTCCTAATATATAATTTTATAATTGATTAAAATATACTTCTTAATACATACGCATCTTGTTTTAAAGTCTTACATAAACTGATAGAGTACTTTGAATGCTTAACCTTAACAAACTAAAAAGAAATATATTAAGTATGATTTGTAATTAAAAGAGACTTCTTACCAAAGTGAAACAATGATATTGTTTATAATTGCGCCTATGTGGTCAAAAAAATGTTGGGGTTATGGAGCCTGAGCGACTGCTTCACAGTGATCCAACTCGCCGGTCAGTTGGCAGGAGTTCAGGGGCAGAGACCTCGAAGAATTTTCTTGGGGCTTTAAAAGCAGTATTTGAGATGAATGAACTTTTAGAGCTACGGCCCAACTTGTGTTATAAATAACACTATGATTCATTGTATTTGTTATCAGCGAAATCATTAGTTATCTCCTAACTTGATAGTGGCCCCAGACGTAGTCATTCATGACGAATTGGGTTAACAAATTTGTGTCTTTTATTTTTCGTCCTATTAAATTCTCAATTAATTGCACCATATTTCCTAACAAAAAAAAAAAAAAAACCTTGTTTCAAAAATTCTTTTGTGTCATAGAAAAAGAAAAGAGAAAGCATTTATTTTATTAGTCAAAACAAAAATAATCTTATTATGTATCAATTAATATTGTTGGATAAGTCAAATGGAAAAAATGAAGTTGTATAAATGATAATTCATGATTTTAGATTTTTTTTTTTAATAATTGACAAAAATAAAAAGTTATACATTTGTCAACCATGATTATTTTTTAGGAATAGTAATGTAGTATAAGTTATTAATTTTGATAAATTTGAAGTTAAATATTTCAAATATAATTACTGCATGTTTACACTCCCTTGTACATTTTCCAATCATTTTATATGTAAAAAGTATAAAAATATATAATATAGAATTGTCATAAGATTTTTATATATTTGGTTATCCATTAACAATCAAATTGTACTACATTATATTTGTTTATAGTTACTTGATGAAACACTATATTATATTAATGTCCACTAAAATTAGTAAATTACATCATTCATGTTATAGAAAATAGTGTCAAATATGATTAACATTTTAATATGAAAATTGTAAATTATATTTCAGACATATTTACTTGAGATTGTGATCTAATACTTTTCAAGTAATTATCAATAACTATAATGTAGAGATTAAGAAGTATTACTAAACTTAACTAACTTTTGTGTAATTTACAGTTAATAATTACTCATAGAAGTAAATAGATAAATCAAAACTTAGTTATCAAAATATATTAGTTTCTATAAATAAAAAAATATATATCAAACATATTTTCCACTTGAGTTTGAAATATCGCTTTTAAAAACATAAACAAATATTTAACTCTAAATATGTCGATAATAACTTATTAAATATTTCGTGCTTTATTTACATAGTTATCGAACATATATGAATAAGGAGAAATGTTATAAAAATTAAAACAGTAGCAAGCTAAAGAGTACTCTTATATATGAAATATTCCATTATAAAATAACTATATAATCTTGTTTAATGTTCATAAAAAAAAAAGTGATTTTATATTAGTGTGAAACTCACGTACATTCTTATCACTTTGTCTTTTTATATCAATAAATTCACATTTATGTACTTATAATATATACTTGATCAATAAATATGTTCAAAAAAATAAATTTTACTAATACCTAAACCATATACAGCACAAAAAGTTATCGGACAACTTATTTAACAAAGATCCAAAATTAAAATAACAAATCTTTAATCCCTTGTTTAAGAATTTTTGAGGTGTTTCTTATTTTAAACGTTGAAACTACTTTTTAATTTAGCATCAAAACTACAATGCATTTTTTTATTTTTGTTCTTTGCATCATAAGTATATCTTTTTTTGCAAGAAATATTATATTAGAATTACTTTGAAATTATACTAAAAGTTAAAGTTATATCAAATTCAATTGATTGATTGTCCTTTCATATTTTACTCCATATAATTATTATTTTTTGTTCAGGAGACTCCCTATGAAATATTGAATTAGCATATATTTTTCTAAATTTTCATGTTAAATGATATATTTTAGAAAAATAAAGCTTATGAATATTTAATAAAATAAAAAATTAATGAGACCTTAAATTTAATTAATAATAATACAAATAGATAACATATAACTAAGTAATTGATGGATGAATTTAATAATTCCTTGTAATAAATATATATTAATAAGATGTTAAATTACATATTTATTCCTTATATGTATTTGTATGGTAGAAGGGCATTTTTGTCACTATATTCATTTGTAAGAAATCACTCATACTTTTAAAGGTAGGGAGATATTTAGAGGAAATAGAGGTATTTGTAGTGGAGATCTTTTAAATTGTAACACGTTTTTTTAAGATTTATTACATAGTTAATACTAATATTCAATCAAATGAATTGGTGTAGATTTTAAATAAAAAAGGAAGAATTGGGGTAGATTTTAAATAGAAAAGGAAGAATAATTTAGTACAATTAATCAAAATGAAATCGATGCAAAAGCCGCCCATATGGATTTGAAACCGGTGGAGTGAGTAAGAGTGCAAGGCTTGACCACTGTATCAACATAGCATCTAAGAGCTTTTACTACATATATATTATATATTAATCATGTCATTTGAGGGTACAGTTGCACTACACTGCATCCGCCACAGGATGACGGTCCTTCATGCTCGGACGGTCTAGTAAGTAGCGAAGTCGAGGTGGTTCTGTCCTTCTTGGCAGTGATTCGATTTTGCACGGTCATGCCTCTTATGATGACGAACTCTGAATTACATCTTCCTCAATGTTTAAAACGTTCTCTAATCTTGGTTATGGTATCCACATGACTGATTCCATAGGGTTCAAATAGAATGTTGAGATCGGTTCATCAGTTGCGAACTTTAAATAAGTAGTATGAAATCTATTGATTGTTTGGATGAAGTCAAAATATATATAGAGTCACATGACCGAAAAATCCTTCAATTGTCGGAAAAAATGGATTAATGTACATTGATTGGATGTTTGAGGAAGTATGTAGCTACGATTCATACGACTTTCGTTGCAAAAAGATAAACTAATTGTGGTGGTATGATGAAAAAATAATCACAACCTTACCTGCAGAATGACTCCTCCCTCGCGTCACCATCGTTGATACAACTAGAGTGCATTTTTTAGTTTTGAGAAAAAAATAAGGCAGAAGCGTATTTTTTAGCTTCTTCAAGAAAATATACGAGTGGAATAATCTGATTCAGCATTTTGGAGGTAGTCATTCCGCCAGGATGAAAAATCTCCCATTTCCTCTAGTCTTTTTATTGTTTTATTTCTGCTTCTCGTTCATCAAAACTTCTTTCTTTATTTTAATATTATTATATGCAGGTATGTATAGTTTTTTTGGGGACATGCACGTACCTTTTGTTAGAGTAGATGTGCACCGTGCAATACACGGAACATATATTCTACTACATTAATTAATAATGACTAATTAACTTTTAATATTGCTACTAATTGTTATAAAATTTATATAAGTCATTACATATACATGTTTATTTTACTATATTTTATGCATCAATTAAATATATTGGATGTAAATATCAATATCTTTTTCTAACATAATTTTTTTATGCAAATGATCATTGTAAATTCAACAAATTTATTATATGCAATATGAATGTTTAATTGACAAATTGTAAGATACATAATTTGATATGTTTTTCGTCAAGAATGAATTTGATACAAAAATGTTATAATCGTTTAAAATTTTAAGTTTTAAAAGAAAGAATTGAAGAGAGAATTTTCGTTACTGGTATGCCCAATTCCTTTTTTTTCTTTTTGAAAATAATAATAAAAAAATTCCTACAACTTGTATGATAGACACATGGTTTTCGTGGTAGATGGCTTATATAGATGACACGTGTTATCCTCTTGCTTTAATAGCAAATGGGTTCTTTACATTTTTTTGTCAATAAACAAAATTTATAGAAATAATCACCTATTTAAAAATATTGTAATGAAACAATCAATAATATATAAGAATCTGGTAATTTTTATTATAAATTAATAATTTAAATACTTATAGCTCAAATTCATAAAAATAATTTAATTATGTACATATTACAAACTAAGAAATAAATTAAATACTACGAAAACATATACCTCATATTTGAAGTCTAATATTTGTTTTTAAGAAATCATTTTTTTATATATTTAATATGGTTGTCAATTTAAAGATTCTATAATGAAGATTAATTTGATATATTAATCGAAGAATATAGATTATGAACGAAAAAATTATGTGCAATTAAAAATTATAGTTGGAAAAAAACAAATTAAGAAATTAAAAGAAAAGAAAAGGATGAGAGAGATAGATAGATTGTAAGTTTGGAACGGCCACTCCATTACATTCCCGAATTTAAAAAATTAGGTCCTTTAATCTTTTAATATGTTTTTATTATTTTAAGCTTATAATTAATATGATAAGACACATTATCTTAAACTATCCTATTTTTATATTAAGTAGGGACCTTAACTATCCTATTTTTATATTAAGTAGGGATAATAGAGGCGGATCCAAGATTTACTAATGGGGTGGACGAACATATAAAAATCTATATATATTTAAAGTTTTTAAAGTTCAATAAAATTGTGGCCTACAATAGGCTTTTTTCTATATCAATAATAGAGTCTGCAATTTCCTTTCTTTGTTTTTTTAAGAAAATTTTCTAAAAAATTAATAGATGAATTTGAAACGAAATAATTGGCCAAGATTTTGAGTATGAACTATTTATCATATATGCGTCGGAGATTAGAGTATGAACAACAAAGTAAAATCAGGGTGGACTTAGATAAAATATAAATTGAATAATAATTAAAATAATAAAAATTATACTCTTAAAAATAAGATTTTACAAATTTTGTATTGAGTTGGAGTCCGGTACTAGCCTAATATAGCTCCGCCCCTGTTAGATAATAATAATGTAAATTATAGATAAATATTCTTTTCTTATTTTAATATTTTATATACGTACGTATCTTAGTTAGATAATGCAAATAGAGGGAGAATGGTTAAAAAAATATCAATCAATTTTTATTGCTTTCATCATAATAAAGAATTGAAAAAAAATAAATATGTAAACCAGGTAAAAAAATATTATTTTAACTTTACTGGAATAGGTTACCATTTTTTGCCTCAAACCGGCCGGGAGTCCTAGAGCTGGTAAAATTGATTCATCTCCCAATATTTTAAATGATCTGCGTCATATAAATGATATAAAATATTATCGGGCCCAACAAGATTAATTCAATGAGCTAAAAGTCCGATGAATCGGATCAAGATGTCCGAATAGCCACATCTAGAGAATCCCATGCACCTCAATTTATACATTATGGGTGAATATATTAATATATTCCCACAATGAGCAGGATTATTTCTAACATACACATAATATATATTGAGTATATATAAAATATTACTCTCTTCGTCCCGGCCTAATTGACTTATCTTTCTTTTTTGTTTGTCCCAATTTAATTGGCCTAGCCCATAAATGACAAATTCTCTCACAATCAACTCCCTCAAAATCCCCGCTCTTAATCTCCACCTTTAAAAAAATTAAAGATTCCACAAAGTCTACTTTTTCTTAGTCTCCATGTCCTGCCAAAATAGGCCAATTAAGTTGGGACAGAGGGAGTATTATATAAAGAAATTATTTAGTCTTTAATTTATTTATTTTAGGTGTATCATCAAATATGACATAAAACTTTTCATAAATGTACATAATTATAGCTTAAACTTGTTGAATTTTTAAAACAAAATTCTTCTAAGTCCCAATTAACGGGGTTACTCACTCCGAATCTGATGTACCCTAACACCAGGGGTGGAATTAAGTCAGCCTAGTAAGATAAGCATGGACGGATCTAGAATTTTGTTTTAAGGATGACGAATATTTTTAAGTGTGTTAAACATTACAGAGACGGAAATTTTGATTTAAGGAAAACGAAATTTAAAAACATAAAGAGGACGAACTCATTATATTAAGAGTATTTGGGAAAATTACTAGATAAAATTACATGTAAAATATAAAAAAAATTGGGAAGTCCAAGGAGGATGATCGCCTCCCTCCCCCCCCCCCCCCCCCAAATCTATCCATGAAGATAAGTATATCATGTAAGTTTGTTACCCTACACGTCTATGAGAGTACTCCAAGTATCTACTTATTTGACAGCGTCAATAAATATTGCACATTATACCATAGTGAAAACCCCCAAATCTATCACTTTATGCAACAAACATATAGAATATATCAGCTTTGTAAAAACATATTAAATTTATCCATTTTTGTCTTTTTGTGCCCATTTCACTCTCACCTCACTCCCACCCACCACCACCCCCCCCCCCCCCGCCCCGTCTGTCAACCCATCTTTTCCTTCACTTTCATTTCTCTCTCCTCTTTAATTATTTGTACTTCTTTCCCTTCTCTCTCCTCTTTTCCTTTTTGTAGACTTCATTTCAATTCTCTCTCTCTCTTCTCTTTTCATTGTACAAAGACGTCATTATCATTTTCAAGCTTTCATTTTTTATCTTCAACATGGCACGATCGGCACGACTACAAAATATTATATTACTAGATATTAATGGCACATGTAGGAATGATATTACGTACTCGTGCCATGACTAATACACTTCGTGCCATAAAAAATATATCTCGTGCCATGATATACCTTGGCACGACGTGAGAATAAGCAATTGCTAGATATTAGGAAGCAGCGGCACGACGTCAGAATATTATATTACTACTCGTGCCATGACTAATACACTTCGTGGTACAAAAAATATATCTTGTGCCATGATATATCTCGTCGCCGGCTGGACAAATCTTCAGCGGCACGACGTCAAAACATTATATTATTACTCATGCCATGACTAATACACTTCGTGCCATAAAAAATATATCTCGTGCCATGATATATCTCGTCGCCGGATGGACAAATCTTCCATTAAAGAGACAGAGCGAAAGAAAAAGAGAAATACGAAATAGAAAATCCCCAAATATGTCATGGATCTTCAGAGAAACTCGTGAAATATTGAAATGGAGAAGAGAGAGAAAGAATGGAGAAGAAGGAGAAATAATACGTGTTCTGAAAAATAGAATAGGAGGAGAGAGGAGAGAGGAGAGAGAAGAGAGGAAATAGAAGAGAAAATACAGAGGAGAGAGGAGAGAGAAGAGAGAAAATGCAAAGGAGAGAGAAAAAGAGAGTGACGTGAATAGTGTAAAAGGGACAATTTTGATATTATTTGAAATTGTGGTTAGATTCTATATATTTGTTCTAGAAAGTGACATTTATATTTTTCTCCCTTATACCATAACAGAAGGTGATGACTATGTGTGTGCAGGATAATTTTCATATAGCATATTCTATAATTTTTTTTTTAAAAAATATTCAGTAATCAATCTTTTTCATTAACATGTAATATATATAGAGCAGCTAAGAGGTGAAGGTTTATCTTGGAGATAAAGCTATCCCTAACAATCTTTCCTAACTACCTTTAACTAACTCCTTAATACCTACTTGATGTATATTATTTTATACATCTAACATATTCCCCTGAAACTGGATACTTTTAGTCTGTTCTAGTTCTACTGATAGCTCTTGTACATTATTCCTTAGAAACATAAGCTGATGAGTAAAACCCATAAGTCAAAGACATAGTTTAGAACTATGGCACCTAATATAATCTAGGCCTTCAGTTAAGTCTTCAGTTGTTCACTTTCTATTCTTCTTTTCGTTCCCTGCCAATTTTCTTCCTGCTTGTTGTGTGGTCTCCCTGGTTGTTGTGTGTCATCTATTGATTGACAGACACTTATCTTCGAGCTTAGTGCTTTGAATCTTTTCACTGTATGTGATTTAGTAAGTATGTCTGCCAGTTGCTCCTCCGATGTTACAAACCTTACATCAATGATATTTTTATGTACTTACTCTCTAATATAATGTATGTCAACTTCAATGTGTTGGTTCTTGCATGATGTATGGGATGTGAAGCTAGAGCTATGGCATTGTTGTTGTCACACCACATCACAGAGGGCTGCCTGATGTTGATGCCCAGCTCCTCACATAGTGAGTCGATCCAGATAATGTATGTTGATGCATTTGTGATGACTTGTACTCAGATTCTGCTGAGCTTCTGGATACCACATCCTTCTTCTTGGCACTCCATGTGATTAGATTCTTCCCTAGGAAGACTAAGTGACCACCTGTAGATCTCCTATCATCAAAAGAGCTCGCCCAGTCTGTATCTGAAAATGTAATTAATCTGTATGTTGTTGAGGGAACAAATGAGAGCCTTTGATCTATTGTGCCCTTCAAGTATCTGAGGATCTTTTTGCATGCTTGCCATTGCTTGACTGTAAGGTTTGATATGAATTGACTCAGTTTGTTAACAATATAACTAATATCTAGTCTAGACATGGTCAGATATTGTAAGGCTCCCACTGTGCTTCTGTAGATGGTAGGCATGTCAAATGGCTCAGAATCTCCTTGAGATAGCTTTGTACTGATGCAGTAAGGATTCTCTACTGGTTTACTCTCTGCCATGTTTGTCTTCTTTAGTAGATCTGCAATATACTTTGACTATTTGAGGAGAATACCTGTTTATGATATGTGAATTTCTAATCCTAGGAAGTAATGAACTTTTTCGAGATATTTTAGAGCAAATTGATTGTTAATAAGTTGAATCAGTTTGTGAACATCGTGTGAATCATTTCCTTTATGAGTATGTCATCCACATATACAAGTACCATGAGTATCTTTCCTTCATTATGCTGAAAAAACAGTGATGCGTCAGAAAAAGTTGATTTAAATTTTAAAGAAAATAAAGCACTTTTGAGTTTATCATTCCATGACTTAGGTGCCTGTTTTAACCCATATAGTGACTTTACTAGCTTGCACACATGACTTGGTCTCTGTTTATCTTCAAAACCAACTGGTTGTGACATGTAAACTTCTTCCTTTAAGTCTCCATTAAGGAATGCATTGTTCACATCTATTTGGTGAATGGTCCATCCTCTAGAAACTACCAAAGATAACACGATTCTAATTGAAATGGGCTTGACTGCCAGATTAAAATTCTCAAAGTAGTCAATTCCAGGTACTTGTTGGAATCCTTTGGCCACTCGTCTGGCTTTTAGTCTATCTATAGTTCCATCAGGTTTTTGCTTGACCTTAAAACACCACTTATGATCAATAACTTTCATATCATCAGAATATGGTACTAAGATCCAAGTATTGTTCCTTTACAATGCTTGATACTCCTCTTCCATGGCATGTTTCCATTTCTCACTGCTCAGAGCCTCATAAACTATAGCTGGTTCTGTAATAACAACCTCAGAGTTTTGTATAGCTGAAATGTATGCTTTTGGCTTGTGAACACCTAATTTTGATCTTGTGACCATATGATGTCTTGATTCTATTCTTGATTATGTCTGTTTCCTTAACTCTGTTCTCTCTTGACAGTGTGACTCAGTTCTATTCCTTTCAATGTTGTTGTATATGATGATGGTTTGATCTTCTGAGAAGTTTGGAGTAGGATTATAGGATACATCTTCAGTGTTTTGAAATAAATCATCAAATCAATGAGGCAATAGTGGTAAATGAGCAGATTTGTTAGTAGAAGTAGTAGTGGCAAACATTTCCTTGTAGGGAAACTCAGTCTCATTAAATGACACGACTCCTTCTATACAGACTTTACCATAGGAATAAAGACACTTATAACCCTTGTGAGAAGAGCTATACCAATAAAGATACACTTTTCTAGATCTAAATTGAAGGTTACTACTATTATATGGTCTTTGGTAAGGGAAGCAATTGCAACTACAAGGTTTTAAGAATGTGTAGTCTGGGGTAACACCATGTAGTTTTTGAAATGAATTCATGTTATTTAGCACAGGTGATGGTAGTCTGTTTATGATATAGACTGCAGCTTGAAAAGAATCCCACCAAAAGCTCATTAGTAAGGCTGAGTGAGCAAGCATAGTTAAGCCCATCTCAACTACATGCTGATGATTCCTCTCAGCTTTACCATTTTGTTGATGGACATAGAGACATGAATATATGACATGAGTTCCTTAATTATTCAGAAACTGAGCAATTTTAGTGTATTTAGTACCAATGTCTGATTGAAACACTTTAATTTATTTTTAAATTGAGTACACACACTTTTACAAAACTGCTTAAACACTGTTTGAGCTTCAGTTTTAGTTTGCATTGGAAATAACCAAGTGTACCTAGTAAACTCATCTAGGAATAACATATAATACTTAAAGTCAGAAGTTGATACAGTGGAAGCAGGCCTCCAAATGTCAGATGTCACTATGGGCTTTTAGCCTTGTCAATTACATGATGGAAAACCCTATTGTGCATCTTCCATTTTTTTGTGGTAAAATAAAATGCATAGGTCACATATGAGACATTTGAAATAGTGACACCCCCACCAAGTTATGCACTTTTAGATGTATCTAAGTTTCCATCTTGCTAATGTCAAGTAATGAATTGCCTTTTTAACTTAAAGACATAGGGTGCCAAATGTGTGACTTGTACCTCAAAATAGAGTTGGTTTTATTCAAGACAGATTTAACTGGTAATAATCCCATATCCCTCATGACTTTTGTAACCTTTTCTCCAGATAAAAGTTTTATTAGCGGATCTGCTAACATTTGATTTTTTGGGAGATACTCAAGTACAATCTTCCCTTTCTTTACCATGGTTCTCACAAAGTTATACCTTATTTAAATATGCTTGCTATGGTTTGAAATTATCTCATTCTTTGTATTGCAAATTGCAGCTTGATTACCACAATACAAATTAACTGGACTCTTTTTAGGATCTGGAAAAGGTATATTCCAAAAGGAATCTTCTAAACCACACGATGTCTTTGCTTGCCATGGCATTGATATGTATTCAGATTCCATGGAAGAGAAAGCTACACATGATTGCCTCTTTGAAGTCTATGCAACTATGGCACCTCCAATAGTAAACAACCATCCACTAGTTGATTCTTGTATCTGAAGCCGAATTAACATCACTATAACACTCAAGCTTAGGTGAACTACACTTATAATGTAAGTCATAGTTCATGGTATATTTTAAGTACCTCAGTAATCTTCTTAATTCCTTCCAGTGTTCTTCACTGGGTTGCATGTAAATCTACTTAATATGCCAATTGAACATGCAAGATCAAGTCTTGTGTCATTCACCATATACATAATACTCCCAATTATGTTGGCATATTCTTGTTGATTTAAAGCTTCACAAGAGGGTCAATAGGAGTTTTACTGACTTTGCAGTCGAAGCAATTAAACTTTTCAACATGTTCTCAATATAATCAGCTTATGTTAATATATAAGTTCCCTCTTCCTTGAGAACTTTGACCCCCAAAATGACATCTACAGGAACTAAGTCCTTTATGTCAAAGGCTTAATTTAAATAATTTTTGGTTTCGTCTATAGAATGCATATTAGAACAAAAAATAGGCAAATAATCAACATATAAAGTCACAAGCACTTTATAATCAGAATTAACTTTAGTGAATACACATCTTTCATGTTTGTTTCTCTTAAAGCTAAATTTCTTAAACTCTTGTTTAATCTTTTATACCACTATCTAAGTGTTTGTTTAAGACCATACAAAGATTTATTCAGTTTACATACTTTATGTTCTTCTCCTTTAACAACATATCCTTTGGGTTGATTTATATAAATCTCTTTCTATAAGTCTCCATTTAAAAATGCAGCTTTAACATCCATTTGATGAACCTCTAATCCATAAACATATGCAATAGCAAACATAGTTCTAATTGATGTCAATTTAGTAACAAGACAAAAAGTGTCAAAGTAATCAATATTTTCCTTTTGAGTATAGCCCTTTTCTACAAATCTATCTCTGTATTTATCAATTGTACCATCGGTTTTGAGCTTCTTTCTTAAAACCCACTTACAACCTATAGATTTAGTATTGTGAGGAAGATCAACAAGTGTCCAAGTGTTATTATCGATGATAGAATTAATTTCATCATCCATAGCTTTCTTCTACATAATAGAATAAAGAGCAGACATGGGTTCTAGAAAAGATTTTGGATCTTCTTCTAAAACATATGTTAACATATTAGGTCCAAAGTTCTTCTCAATCCTACATCTTTTACTTTTTTTTTTTCAATTTTTTATTCTTTTGTAGTTATAAGTTTCTAGAATTTTCACCATCATCATCCATTTGTTTACAAGGGATATCCTTATGTTTAATTCGCTATTAATATCTATCTCATCAGTATCATTAATATTTGGGTTACTTACAGATTGTAACCTGAACTTTTTATTTTTCTGATTGCAACCTGTATAACACGATCGTTTACACTTTGCAAATCCGGCTATATAATCTAGCTATATTGATCATGTGAGTGTCACATGACTACTTTTTTGTATTTTTTTTTTTTAAATGCTAGGTTTAAGTTTTTATTTTATATTCATTAAATTAAATAACATAACAAAATACTCCTC
The DNA here is from genome assembly GCA_958295605.1 of Ajuga chamaepitys. Lineage (NCBI taxonomy): Eukaryota > Viridiplantae > Streptophyta > Magnoliopsida > Lamiales > Lamiaceae > Ajuga > Ajuga chamaepitys. Next base: position 15,796,130 of record OY282506.1, read on the forward strand.
CCCACTATTAAATCTTGAATTGAGGGAGGCAACCCCTTCTTCAGCAAAACTAGACCCAGCTTCCCTTTCAGCGCGAGATGGAACTGCAATGTCTGTGTGGCGACGCCGCCGTCCTCCAAACATCATGGACAGAAAGGAATCCCGAGCGGCGCTACGCTGTGTGCGAGAGATTTCGAGTACGAAATTCCTAATTCAAAACCCTAGCTTGTAACATATACGTGTTTTAATATTGCAAATGTGTGCAAAATTCGAGTTTTCAGTTGTTAGCTTGTGTTTGGTAGTGCAATTTTGATGTTTTAGCTTGGTAAATGAATAGCTGAAATGGTTTCTATGCCCTGTATTTAAGCTTGCGTAAGCTAAATGTTTTTCAATATATATTGGGCTTAATTGCATTCATTCATTTGAGCTCACTGTATGCTCATAAAATATGCTTGATGGTCATTAAGCGAGGGGATCACTCAAATTGCCTAATTTTTCAAGATTAATTTTGATACAATATATTGTGGGCTTAATTCCACAACCAAATTTCATTGATTGATTTCTTTATTTTATTTCTTCTATATATAATCATCTTGCCTGTACTGAATTTGGGTCTTTGGTACCTTTTTGTCATGATGTAAATGGATATGATTGCTTTTGTTTATAGACCCACCGGCTGTCATAGGGCGAGGCAAATTATACCTGGTTCGCTGAGAAGGGTCAACAATCTACAAGGCGGCTTGATTCGGGTGAACAATAATGAAGATGAAGTGGTACGAATTGATGTTATTGAGAATGAGATTGAACGCGCGAAAAAGAGGGAGAAGTGGATGTAGGTTACTATTGATATGTTTGTTCTGTTTTTTTTCTTCAAGTCCTAGATTAGTTGTGTAGGTGTATTACTGCTACGTTTCTTCAGGTCCTAGATCGGTCGTGCAGGTGTATCATTTCCTAGGGTTGGTTGTTTATTATTTTCAAGCTTTTGTTAGAGATTGATTTATCGATGTATTTGATAGATCGGTCGTGTAGGTGTATCGTGACCTAGGGTTATTTTGTTTTTTTTGGTTAATGGATTTTCAACATTTTGTAAGAGATTGATCTATCCACGTATTAGTTAATGTGTCTTTCTGTTACATTATTGGTTAGCTTTTTTTCGTTACATTATGTGTCTTTAAAATGTGAGTACCAAATTAGACAAGTAACATCTCACAAACATGAGTTGGCTCAAGGGGCAGAACTCAGGAAAATTGTAAAGATTGGCTCAATTTTTTTTTTTCAAACGACATGTCATTCAAGTAGGACATTACACACACAAATTTAAGACAAAAATTATGAACAACAAGATTGAAGTGGTAATTTTCCCTTAAATAACTGTGCTTGAATTCAGAATTTCATTGTCCACAAATGGAATTTTCCACACTTACTTCCACATGCTAAGCACTAAGTTTGGTCTATTGACTACTCAAAATGCAATTTCAAAATGAAGGCTATACATGCCTCAATTTAACCCTGTTCGCTGCCATTCTGTTATGCAAATATTCCAGCTTACAAATCTATTCAATTAACTACGTACTCAAAAACTACAGTTCAAAAACTTCATCTAGATGGACAGTAGTTAATCTCCCAAACTTTAGCTCAAAAACATCACTTCATGCACTTCTGGTTTAGATTTCAACAACTACAACAAACTGCACGTGTTCGAACTATCGGGGGTATGAACATCTTGTGCTTAACACTATCTTGGCTTGACCTAGAGAACCTCACTTCATTAGTGATTGTGCTTGCCTCTTGAGGTGCCACTGGCTTAATGAAATGCTGAGGGTTAGGCTTGTCAATCAAAACTGAGGGGCTAGCTAATGGATCCCTAGGGTGACCCTTTTCACCTAAAAGTCAAAAGTCATTCAAACAGAATATAGGAAACAAGAGTTTAACAAATACAAATGTTTAGTTGCTATCAATGATTGTAATATTAATTTTCTTCTAACAGTTAGCAGGTTAACAACCCTCTTCGGGGTGGTCTTTCGAGCGCCGGGTGGGTTTGCTATTGCAACTGTGGTTGACTCTAGTGTCAATTTTGTAGGGGTTTCACCTACATCTTTTGCTTTAGCCACCCATTGGAGTAGTTCTTTTAGGGGCAGTGTTCAGATTGTCAGAGACACTTATTTTTCTAAGTTGGTTGCTACTTAACTCGGAGGTCTTAAACCTGTTTGATGCACTCTTCGATGATTGTATTAGCCCTGCTTCTTGCCATCCTTGGCGGAGTGCTAATATGTTTTGACGATTCCTATAATTTAATATAGGCAAACTCGTTAAACGACCATCCTGAACAGATTGTGTATTTTAAATAGTTATAGATAATTTTACGTCACCTTAGTGAGTTGGGAGGCTTGTGTTGCTGAAGTTACATTCCACCAGTCATCCGGAACAGAGGACAAATAATCATTATCTGTTACTTGATCGACATCTATAGGTGAGTCTTTTGCCTTTTCCTGACAAGATTTGGCAACCAATCAGAATTACACATAAATTATACAAAAACAAGGCAGCATGAAAAAAATCATCAACATTCCAGCTTCAATTCCAATTCGGCCATTCAAAAATTTCAAACAAATTAATGATTTCATTCATAATGTTAATCAGTTTCTGTATAGAATGCAAATAAGATTAGTCGAGAATGCAATACTGAACGGTACAGAACGCAAATCAAATCAGGTCAAAGTGCAAAGAAGATTCGGTACAAATTCTTTTTACGTGAACCCAATGATGCAAATAAGTTTCGGTACATAATTGTACCTTGAAAATTACATTTAGAATTTCATCAACAATTGCATCTAAACTGAGAAACGACATTATTTTAACAAAAATCCCAGATTCACACATTAAGCCTAATTTGTGAAGTGATATAAATTGTATTACAAATATAATACTAAGTCATTATATAATCAAAAGTAGTTGAATTAACATCCTCTGTGAGTAATATACAGTCAGTTTCTAAAAATTACAAGAATGGACAAGTACACTGGTGTGAACGGTTCAAAACAGTTTATACCTTGTTTGTCTCCCGATTTTTCGAATGTATTCCAGTGGGCTAGGACTTTGTGTTCCTTGTTACCCCTGCACTTCGGGTGGACCTTCAATTGAATCCTTTGGTCGGAACAACAACCTTATGCTTGGGACCCTTTAAAGTAGTGCCAAAAAAAAAAAAAAAAAAATGAAGAAAAAATTCATTATAGGGTAACTATGAAGAATATTAACAGAGTAGTAAACTGAAATGGAAAATTTACCTTCTGGCATGACTTTGAAGTACCTGCTTCTGACCTTCGCGCATGTATATCTCTTCCACTTTCGGTGGCATTTGTTGTTTGAGGGCAGTCGGTTTAGTTTTGTAGGGCATCCTGGGGCATTGTGACCTTATAATTGACATAAGGAGCATGCCATGATAGTGCCCTTTCGGGACAACTTCACAGGCTGATCTTCCTTTTTCCCCCTTTGCTTCATGTTTTAGTTACAGGAGGAACCGATTCTTGCGGTTGTGGGTTTCTCTTGTATAGTTTGGTCTCCCGGGCAACTTTTGGGCTAATAGGGGCAGCAATGGTGGCCACTCCATGCTTGGCCACATATCAGAACAGTCCAGGGTACCAAGGAGGTGACTGTACACCTTGAGGAAGATTTCTTTCCGGTAATATTGGTGTACATACGCCCCAGGCTTTAAATCAAGGTAGTAAATGGCAGTTATTGCATGGGCACAAGGCAAACAGCTTTACTCCCATTTTCTACAACTACATGTGCCCTCACTTAAATGCACCTTGAATCTTGCTCCACAAGGACTATCAACCTCGAACTGGTTCTCACCATTGCAAACTGCATGATATTCTAATGCTTTCTTTTTTAATTCTTCTAACATTTGCTCAACTATAGGGCAAAATTCTCCGTGATATGCCCTCACATTATCCCCCCTGATATGCAACCTTTTCATTAGAGCCACTCTGATTGACTCAAACATAGAGACAATAGGCTTTGCCCTAGCTTTAAGTATCATAGACAGAAGATTCACTCATATTATTTTTGAGCTTGTCGCATACAGAATAGCAGTTAAAGTGGGATCTACTCCAGTGATGGGGCGGGTACCAGCTAGCCACTGAAAAGAACCTAGATCAGTCTTCTTAATTTCTTCCATCGCCTTATTGAAGTCAACTACTCTAGTTGCCCTTATAGCCCTCGATTAAAAATTCTTCAACTGTAACCTCCCTGTGATTTTTCTTAAAATTCTAAGATAAATGTGTGACAAAAAATATGTGCTCACATCCAGGCATGAGTGTATCTACAACATTAACTAGGCCTTTTTGCTGTCTAGCATGATTGTCCACCTTACATGGTTTTCCCCACCGAGATCTTCCATCTATTTTATGAACCAACCGAAGGTCTTATTTTTTTCTTTCTCAACTACGACATAAGCAAATGGGAACACCTCGTTATTCCCATCTATACCTACTGCACTTAGCACTATCCCACCAGCCGCGGTTTTGAGGTGGCAAAGAAAATAATCGGTCTACACCCTTCTAAAAAACCAGCCTTAAGTGCACCCCAACATATATACATCCTTTTAAACCTATTCTCATCCCCGGTTTGCTTACATTTGATCTTAATTATGGATCCAGGATTCGTTTTGCAAATTTCACCTACGTATGCCCACAGTAGCGCCTACTCCTCACTCTCACACATGGTACCTTATTTCAACTCTAGGTATTATGCCCGATTGTAATACATATTACTGAAAGTGAAATCATTGAACCAGCAGGCGAAGTCGGGCCAGTATATATCTTATCTCAATATATGTCCGCAATTAACCTAGAGTTGGCATGTCTAACGTTCTGATGTCGGGTATGCTTCTCACAATATGTTTTCACCTGAATTATGTTTTCACCTCTCATTTTTATGAAAAATCTACCAAGTGCAAGATCGGTGATTGAATGAACCCTCCCACTAATAATTGTATGAACCCTAATAGCTTTTCTAAAGGATCTTAGTGTTTCAAAACATTGACCAACAAAGAAATCAGGTTTAGAGATGCCCTCCGTAGGATGTTTAAAAACTAGATTTCCTTTATATGTGTGTTTGGCCTTGGAAGGAGTACTTAAACTAGCATTTTGTGTATGTTGTGTTCCACTAGAAAACCCCCCTCCCCATTCATCAACACCCTCATCAATATTGTCTTTAAAGATGATGTCATCATCATCAGAGAGCTCAGATTCATTGTCCTCGAGTTTTTCAGATTTTTGTGAATTTGAGCTTAATGAGTTCACGTCATCACTCGCATCACTAATAGTGACATCAACAAACTCATTATTCTTTAAATCCGTAGGTAGGGATTGTTGTCTATCACCCTTGCCTTCAAATAACACAGTCTGCCCTTGATAGTTTTCACCTTCGTTCTCAGACAAATGGACATCAGTTTCTTCATTAGGTTCACTCTCATTACCCCCAACATGGCATACAAACACACCGACGAAGCAATTTCCATCCTTGAAGCCCCTTTAATTGACTGCATCAATATCTTCCTCTAAGGGCCATAGGTCAGTACAGTTATTAACCCCATTCTTGTTGTAATATAACTTGTCTTCCCCAACGAGATCCACTTCCCTTACCATATCGTTAATCTCTAGCATAGACATCTCATCCGGGTCACAGAATCTATGTGAGATACACTGTTGATACACGTTAATTATGCATGCATTTAGGTTAATTTGGGAACATATTTTATATCATTTATGTGTATATTTGGTCGAGATTTGTTTATATTTATCATATTGGGTCGTTTAACTTGTTTTAACTTGTTTTAAAGGTTTTTAAGTGTTTTTAGGTTGAAAAGTCATATTTTACGATTATTGATTGAAGGAACAAGTCAAGAAGGAGAAAAAATGATTTGAACCGGCCTGAAGAAAGGTTGAACCCAAATAAATCATCGCGACCGTGTCACTATGGTGAGTGGCTGCGATAAAAGAGGCCTGGAAAGTGATATCAAAGTTGAACACTCGTTGCGACCGCACAAGGCTTGCGCGTGGCCTCAACAAAAGTAGTCCTTTGAAGCTGTTTTGGAAAATCTTATCGCGACCAAGACAGATTTTGCGTGTAGCCGCGACAGAAGTCCGTGTTTGAAGAGTAATCCTAATTTTATTAGGATTTTGGCCCTATTTTTGCAAGGAGACATTCCAAATCTATAAAAAGGACCCCCAAGATCGAGTTTAGAGGAAGTATCGGATAGAATTACATACTCAGAAACACTCGGAAGCGAGGATCGAAGAGTAAGGCGTGACTTGACAAAGATCGACGAGAGAAGATTCGGTTTTAGTTTGTTCTTTCTTTTGTATTTAATTTTCCAAGACGTTTGTCTATGAATGTTTATCTGATTTGGTTACAATTATGAGTAGCTAAACACTTTTGTGTTCTAGGGGTAGGAAGTAGGTTATGAAGACTTATGTATTGATTTTTACCATTTAATTCTAGACTTTAATTTGTGTGTTTATCCATGTGTTTGTCTTCTTATGATTTAATTTGAATTGATCACTTTAAGTTAAATTAACATGTTTAATAGTTTCACTCCGAGAGGAGAAAATTGTTAATAGACGTACAACACATAGCATAATTGTGTATGATTGCGTAGACATTGGTTAAGGGTCTTTTGGGAGTCTTTAGGTGTAGTCGACTTGGAAGGGTGACTAAGTCTAGTAGATCAACAACCTAATCACTTAAGGAGGAGGTTAGGTTTACTTGAGTGCCGTCTAATAAATACTAAACTTGGTTTAGAAGTCCAAAATTTTAGGTTAAATTATACATCAAGATTGTAATTGAAATCTATACCCTAGGATACACATTAATCTATCTAAGTCAGTCTTAGTCATTGAATCTCTGTTTTCCAAGTTATTCGTGGCTTATTTATTACTTTTCTGCAAATTAGTATTAAGTTTTACAAACAACCTTCACTATTGCACAGTCTAGTTAGGAGAGTCTTAGATTATTCGGAGTATCGAAATACGTTTAGAGTCAGTCCCTGATGATTGACCTTGACTACCACTACCTACACATACATCGTATACTTGCGATAAATTAGGAAAACCTCTTTCCAGTTTTCGGCACCGTTGCCAGAGACTGGTTATAGCATCTTAGTTTCTATTCTAATAAATAGGATGACACTAGACTAGACATTATTTTTCTGCTATTTAAATTCAGTTTATTTATTTTTGTTTACTTCTCTTATTTTTTTTTTTACATGGTATTGTTTATGTTTGTGCTCTTAGGTAGTACATGTACACTAGATAAAAAAGAAGAGCTCACTTAGTTCCTCTTGATCCTGAAATAGAAGCAACTTCCCGAAGGTACTGAACAAGGAAGAATTCATTGTTTGAGATGGCTGGAATTACACAAAATATAACTCCAGAAGAGCTGATGAATCAACTGCTAGGCATTATAACAAATCTAGATAATAGGGTGACTGCTATACAGAACCAGCTTCCACAGCTACAACAGAGACCATCTCAGAACGTTCAAGGTGATCCGGACGATGACACCATGCCAATCAGTGATTGCCTTCAACCCATGCCGAATTAGTCTACTAAAGGAGTCGAACCACCACCACTTAATGTAAATAGCTTCGAACTGAAGCCAACGCTGATTAATATAGTCCAACAGAATCAATTCGGTAGAAGTGCACAAGAGGACCCTAATGTTCACCGGAACAAATTTTGTAGGTTGTCTGAGACTTTAAAGATAAACCACGTTCTACATGAGCACGTCAAAATGAGACTATTCCCATTCTCGCTGAGAGATAAAACATTGCAATGGTTTAATTCGCTGGAAGATGTTACTGAGTGGGAAGATTCAAGCACAAGGTTTCTACTGAAGTATTCCCACCGAGTAAGATGTTGGATCTGCAGAATAAAATCAATCAGTTCAAGCAATTAGATGTAGAACCATTTGGCGAAGCTTGGGAGCGATTTCGGGATCTTATCTGGGGTTGTCCTCAACATAGATTTACCAAAAAGCAATAGTTATGCAAGTTTTGTGATGGACTGCACGCGCCAGCAAGGGATCATGTAGATGCAGCAGTAGGGGGTAGTTTGATGGAAAAGAACGAGAGGGCAGCATTCTCTATCTTGGGTTCAATGGCTAGAACGAGTTATCAGTGTCCAAATGAGAGAAATCAGCCAAGAAGAGTGGCTAGTGTGACATACATAGAGCCAAATTATACGATTACTTCCCAACTAACTGCATTGACATAACAAGTGAGTCGATTAACTAGTTTAACTCTAGCCCAACACACTGACTCTTCATCGCAGCAACCATCTGGGCAAGAAGAAGTTGAAGACATTAATTTTGTCAACCAAAGGATCTTCAACAACTTCCAGGGCAACCAGTAGCGGTACAATCAGTACCCACAAGGAAATCAGAATTACCTCCGCCACCGGGATTTACTGTCATTAATGGCATGATTCATAACGGATGAAACCCAAATCAAGAGGAGTTATGACAATCGCACATGACAAGGTAAGAGTAAAAGTTAGTTCAACTTTAGAAGAAGATGGATAGTAAATATATCAAGATGAACAAATATGTGACTAGTCAAGGGGCGGATATCAAGGCGATCGCATCCAATGTGAGTCAATTGATAAAAATCACAGGAACTTAACATAAACAAGGGAAATTTTGGAGTGATACAGTGGTTAATTTGAGGGAGATTACCAAGCAATTTAGTTGAGAAGTGGAACTGAGTACAAAGGTCCAAAGATGCCCGTTAGCCAAGGAAAAGCTATCAAGAAAGAGCAATTGGAAGAAAAGAGAAAGCCACAAGAAAAAGAGGAAGATGCTTTTAAGCCAAGAGAAAGGGGAATTATTATAGAAGAAGGCCCGAAATATGTCCCTCTAATTCCATTCCCACAAGCCTTAAGAAGAAAGAAAGTCGATGAACAGTTTGCGAAGTTTTTGGATATCTTTAAGAAGATTCAAATCAACATCCCTTTTGTTGATGCACTACAACAAATGCCAAACTAAAAAAATTCTTAAAGGATGTGATAGCAAGGAAGAGGAAACTGGAAGACTACGAGACAACCAATCTGACGGAGGAATGTAGTGTTATGATGCAAAGGAAGTAACCTCAAAAGCGCAAAGATCCAGGTAGTTTTACTGTTACTTGCACAATAGGTAATGAGACATTTGAAAAAGTATTGTGTGATTTAGGAGCTAGTATCAATCTTATATCTTTATCTATATTTAATAAATTAGGAATATGCCCAATAAAATCCAATACAATTGCCCTACAAATGGCCGATTGATCGTTGACTTACCCAAGGGGTATTGTAGAGGATGTTTTATTAAAGGTTGGTAAATTTATAATCCCAACATATTTGTGGTCTTAGACATCTACCTTTAATACTAAAAGAGAGTTGCAAGAAAATAGGGGAAAACACATGTCTCATCCACCTTATTTTGTGGTTCTTCCTCCAATCAATTTTGTTTCTCTTTTTTATCAATTCTTTTTTTTTTTTCCTTTTCCCTAACAAAATCTTAAGGTCTTATAACTTTTTCGTTTCAACTCAGTTTTTCATAAGAAATATATCAAATTATTCATCTTTTAATGATCTTCGATTTAACATCCATAATTCATATATTATAGTTAAAATATTTATACTTTAAGTGTAAAATTACCTTTTTAGGATGATAATAATATATTTTGATTTCTAAACATTTTTATGTAAAATTAAAATGTGATATAATTCTAAAAATAATATTTTATAACATATTAATTTTTTTTTAGAAGATTACAATTATTTAATTTAATTTCATTTTACCTTTTCTATCTTAATAATTTTTTGATAGTTTATTTAATTTAAAAAAATTCATAAGAAAATCCATATTTATTAAGTTTAAATATAGTTTTTAAAGTAATTTGTTAATTGAATTAGTTTGCTTATCATTATTTTTTTTCTATTTTGTGAAAAGAAAAATTATGTTACGTACGAAAATATTAAGTCAATTATTTTTTTATTACCGGTCATATATTTAAGTAACTAATATGTTTGTGACTTCTTATACTAATATTATGTTATTTAATATATGTGGCTTTCAAACAATAATTATTCAAAATAATTGACATTGTTTAGTCCTTATATGCATATGTAATTATTACAACCTATGCAATCCATTACTAAAATAATAGGGAGAGAAATGAATCAAAATTCAAGTTTGTATTTAAAATTTTACTTAAACCACTCAACATTATCAGATCATGCATTTAAATAATTGAATTCACAAAATTTATGAAAATATAATTGGTAGGTTCAATTTGTGATAATGAAATGTATTAAAAGTAAAAATATAAAGAATTGAATAGTCAAAATTAATAAAAATTTAACCAGTAGTTTGAATTTGTGATTGTGGAAGATATTATATATTAAAAAAATCACATGTTGAAAAAGATATGTAAGGAGGAAGAAAGATAATTGAACAAAAAAACATCAATTCTCAATTTTATATTCTCAAATAAATATGTAGGCTGTAATTTTTTTATTTGTTTATTTATTATTATTATTATTATTATTATTATTATTATTATTATTATTATTATTATTATTATTATTATTATTATTATTATTATTATTATTATTATTATTATTATTATTATTATTATTATTATTATTATTATTATTATTATTATTATTATTATTATTATTATTATTATTATTATTATTATTATTATAGAAAAAATATTCATCCCGCGCATCGCATGGGTGGACATCTAGTGTTAGAGGATAAGGAGGTCCCCTTGATTTTAGGTCGCCCATTTTTGGCAACGGAAGAAGCGATGATAGATGTGCAAACGGGAGAACTAACTTTGAGAGTCAATAATGAAAAGCTAACTTTTTCCACATATAAAGCTTTGAAATGTCATAATGGCGAGGAAGGGAAACAACTTGAAATGGTTTGTCTATTCAATGTTTAGATACTACATTGTATAGGGAACTTATCTCACCTATTAATATTCACTCTTTAGATGTATGTTTATTTGATTCCCTTTTTCTATTAATGATCATAATGCTACTAATCTTGATCTTGTGGAAAGTGTTAGTGCCCTGAATTCTTTGCCAAAAGGAACTAAAGAATAGCTCTACAAAGGAAGATATCATGACGAAAACTATTAAAGAGAAACTAAAAGGGGGCGACGGTTGTGTTGAATTAAAGCCTTTGTCGGATCATCTACGGTATGAGTTTCTTGATAATGAGAAGAAATATCCGGTATTAGTCTCTTCATCTTTGTCCAATTCTGAATGTGATAAATTGTTGAGAGTGTTGAGGAGGTATAAAACTGTGGTAGGATGGTCTATAGCTAATTTGAAAGAAATTAGCACAACACTATACATGCATAAAATTTTGATGGAAGATGAGTATAAGCCTACAGTTCAAAATTAACATAGACTAAATCCCATGATGCAAGAAGTGGTTAGAAATGAAGTACTTAAGTGGTTAGATGGTGGTATTGTTTTTCCTATATTTGATAGTAAATGGGTTAGTCGGACCCAGGTGGGTCCTAAGAAAGGGGAGATGATTATAGTAAAAAGTGATACCAATGAGGTAATAGCTACTAGGGTAATTATGGGATGCGAGTTTGTATTAATATAGGAAATTGAATGCAGCTACTCGTAAAGACCATTTTCCCCTTCCCTTCTTAGATCAAATGTTTAGGCTGGCAGGGTATGAGTATTATTATTTTTTTAATGGTTATTCGGGATACAATCAAATTATGACTGCCCCGGAGGATCAAGAGAAGACTGTTTTTGTATGTCCGTATGGTGTATTTGCATTTCGTAGGATGCCATTAGGGTTGTGTAATGCCCCTGCTACTTTTCAGTGTTGTACGATGGTCATCTTTAGTGGGTTGATTGAAAACATTATGGAAGTCTTTATAGATGATTTTTCTGTATTTGGATCATCTTCTAACCATTGTTTAGATAACCTTGCTCAACTTTTGCAGAGGTGTGAAGACACCGACTTAGTTCTAAACTGGGAAAAATGTCATTTTATGGTAAAAGATGGCATAGTTCTTGGGCATAGAATTTCTTCTGCAGGTTTGGAAGTTGATAGAGTCAAGGTGGTCGGCATAGAAAAATTACCACCTCCATCAAATGAAAAAGGAGTAAGAAGTTCCCTTGGACATGCGGGATTGTATATAATGTTCATTCGTGATTTTTCCAAAATATCTAAACCTTTATCTCGTTTGTTAGAAAGGATACTGCTTTTGTTTTCGATGATGCATGTTTGTAGGCCTTTGAAACATTGAAGAAAGCATTGGCGTCTGCTCCGATTCTGATCACACTGGATAAGGCTCAATCATTTGAGCTAATGTGTAACGTGAGCGACATGGCTGTACGGGCAGCCTTAAGCCAAAAGAGGGAAAAGGTCTTCCGAGTCACCTACTATGCTAGAAAGACCCTCGACTCAGTACATGAAAATTACACTACCATAGAGAAAAAGTTGCTATTCATCGTTTATGCTTTTGACAAATTACGATAATATCTAGTTCAAGCAAAAACGATAGTATACACCGACCATGCTGCCATTCGATACTTGTTCGAAAAGAAGGACTTGAAGCTAAGGTTGATTAGATGGATTCTCTTATTACAAGAGTTTGATTTAGAGATTCGAGACCGAAAGGGATGTGAAAATGTGGTTGCCGATCACTTATCAAGAATCATAAATGAAGCCGACATAGAAGGGCATCAAGAGGCAATCAAAGAGACAATCCTGGACGAGTGCATTTTTTCCGTAAATGAGATGTCATGGTATGGTAATATAGTAAATTTCCTGGCATGTGGAATACAACCACCCGATTTGACATCTCTCTAAAAGAAGAAGTTCTTTCATGATATTAAATTCTGCATATGGGATGATCCTTACTTATGTAGAAGATGTGCCGAGACAATCATTCAAAGGTGTGTCCCTCATATTGAAGTGAGGGACATAATTAGTCAGTATCACTCGTCTCCAAGTGGGGTCCATTTTGCTTCAGCTAGGACAACAACAAAGGTGCTACAAAGTGGGTTTTATTGGCCGATGATCAACAAGGATTGTCATGATTTTATCATAAAATGTGATCATTGCCAACGAACAGGGACCATTTCCTTCATCTAAGGGGTTCCAATATATACTATTTGCGGTCGATTATATCTCAAGATGGGTTGAAGTAATTCCAACCCAAACTAATGATTCAAAGGTAGTGATCAAATTCCTTCACAAGAACATCATCACGAGGTATGGAGCGCCATGAGCTTTACTTAGAGATGGGGGGTTCTCACTTCGCCAATAAATGGCTAATTGCTTTATTATCCAAGTATTGAGTGAAGTTGGCCAACCGAGAGATTAAGTAAATTCTCGAGAAACCAGTGAGTAGAAATAGGAAAGATTGGTCTACCAAATTGGATGGTGCACTATGGGCATACAGGACGGCATACAAGACCCCTTTGGGACTTTCGTTGTATCAACTTGTTTTTTGGAAATCATGTCACTTACTGGTAGAGTTAGAGAATCGTGCTTATTAGGCGGTAAAGAAGTTGAGTTGTGACTTCGAGGCAGCCGGGCTATCTCATATTCTCAAACTCAACGAGTTGGACGAGTTCAAAATTCAAGCGTTCGAGAATTCCAGCTTATACAAAAAGCACACGAAGAGGTTTCATGATTGCATGATAAAGAACCAAAGATTCGAAGCCGGTGACCAAGTCCTATTGTTCAATTCACGTTTGCAATCTGTAATTAATCCTTAACATTTAGGTGTTCAAAGAATATGGCATGTGTTGCTTCAAATACACTATCATCGTGTGGTCTAAGACACCTATAACCCTTACTAAGTAATGAATAACCAATAAACACATATTTTATAGCTTTACTACCAAGTTTCGACCTTTTCAAAGTTGCATCTAGTGCATATGCTATACAACCCCAAACTCTCAAAGGTTTGATACAGGGCTTGTGCCCATGGAATAATTCATATGGAGTTCTCATGTGCTTTTTACTCACTATTTAATAAATATAACAAGCATTTAACAATGCCTCTCCACAATACCCCATTGTTAATTTGGAAAGTATTAGCATAGGAATGACCATCTCCATCAAGGTTCAGTTTTTTTCTTTCAGCCACTCCATTTTGTGGTAGAGCATTAGGTGCTAAAAACTCTCAACAATTCCATTAGAGAGATATTCACCACCTCTATCCGACCTTAATCTTTTTATTTTCAAATTCATTTTATTTTCTACTTCTTTTTTTAATATTCTAAAATTTTCAAAGGCTGCATCCTTGGTTCTAAGCATATACACAAAAGTCAACTTAGAAAAGTCATCAATAAAAGTGATAAAATAGCATTTTCCACCTCTAGTGATATGTTCTTTATGATCACATATATTTGTATGAATGAGTTCAAGCAAACTAGATGTTCTAGTAAAATTTTTAAAAGATGGCTTAACAATCTTAGATTGTGCCCAATATTCACATGTTTTCATCGAATAAACAATAGATGAGGTAGTTCGTAGCATTAATCTCAATATGATTTAATCTATAATGCCAAAAATCAGGATTATCAACATTGTAAAAGGAATCAGGTAAATATGCAGAACCACTACTATTATTATTCATACTAAGCAAATACAGATTATCTTTAATGTAGCCTTGTCCCACAAAGGTACCTTTTTTAGTTATGATGACCTTCTGGGACTCAAAAGCAACTTTAAAGCCCATTTTCATCTAACTTGTACACTGGTACAAGATTTTGTTGAGATTGTCAACAAAGTCCCACATCAGATATACATGGGAAGATCATGAGGATTATTAAGATTAAAGTATCTCCATTGGAATGAGGTCTTTTGGGAGTTAGCCCAAAAATAAAATCATGCGGGCTTGCCCCAAAATGGACAATATCATACCAATATGAAGATGCGGGCCCGGTCAGGGCCCAATAGTTTTTTCCTCATTGAGGGAATGTGATAAACATTCGTTAATGTTAAATTTTACCAGAAGAAAGGGGAAGAAACATCGTTCCTTTACCCAGAATCTCACTAATTGAATATTTCCCCATATAGACAAATTTTAACTCTTCATAAGTTTTGAACAGAGCCTGATTTGGTGTACATGACAAGTTTATCCCAAATCGATCCATCATGAAGAGTCACCATGATTTACAAGGCACACTTCGGTAAGAACGAAAACCAAATCATTTTCCACCAAATTAGTCTGATCATTCTCTTCGGTTGTTGTCCCTTGCGGTAGCGACATTCTCTAGCAAAGTCATTCATTTTGCCACAAAGTAAGGCCCTTTCTTTCTTTTGTAAGGCTTCCCATCTCCACCACCATTTGGATGATTTTTCCTATTCTTGGATTTTCCAGAAAGATTTCTCTCTTCAATCTGATTTACATTATCAATCCTCAAAGAACCCTCTCTCTTGAGACTTTTGGTCTCAATTTGGATTCCCTTGAGAAGTTCATCCAAAGATATTGTTTTCTTCTTACATTTCAACATTCTTTGGTAATCTCTCCATGAAGGTGGAAGTTTACCAATGATAGTTGAAACTTGAAAGGTTTTAGAGATGTCCCCAACATCAACACATTCTATATCAATATCATTTAGCTCATTTACTTGATCTATAACAGGCCTAGTATCCACTATTTTATACTCGACATATTTATTTACAAGGAAAGATTTATTTTCAGCATCTTCATTGATGTACCTGCGTTTCATAGCATTCCAAAGATCAGCAGTCGTCTTATGGATGTGGAACATATTAAACAGACTGTTGTTAAGTGGCTGGAGAATGGTGTAGTGGCAGATAAAATCATTGTCCTTCAACTTTTTTATTTTGCCTGCAACCTCTTCATTGTTAGGCTCTTCCTTCGGACATGGATCAGTCAGCACATAAAACACTTTAGCGATTGTTAGGAGATATTTTATCTTCAGGTTCCATCTTCTGTAATTCAGCCCATTCAGCCTCACCAACTTATCACCGTCAATCAGTCATTTAGTTGCACCTTCACCAATACAGAATCCATCGCTGAATATTTATACCTTTAAAAATTGTTATACATAAGAATCTCTATATGTGTGGGTGATGAATAGAATTAATAAAGGCTAGGTACAGCATAACAATGTTATCTTTAAAGGTGTAAATTCCTCCTACTTTGGAGCAATGATTTAGAGGAATTCACCTTTCGGGATACAACGCCTACACACGATAAATCAAAAGTTGCGCTCTTTTGATCTATACAGAGCAAGAATCACAAGCTTTTTTTGAAAATAGGAAAGAAAGGCTTAAAAGAAGGAATCACTCTATAATTGTTGCGGACTAACGCAAATTACTTTTTTTGTACCGTGATTGTCAATCTTCAGATATTATATAGATTTTCAAGAGATGCTATGAAAGATTGCATCTCTTCAGGAAAGCTCCACTTTCATCGGTCTTCTTTTTCAGGGGATGAGATATTAATTTTTTTTTATTATTTTTTTTTTCGGCTTGGGGATGGGGGTGGGGAGTGGGGTTCTGGGGCTGGGGGTTCTGGAAGGCTAGGGCCTGAGGGTGGGGGTGGTGTATATGGAGTAGGGTATGGTGGTAATAATATATATATATATATATATATTAATAATTATAATAGATGGAATGAGATAATTATTAGCAGGATAAATTGGTAAAATTACATTGTTAGTTATCCTAGAAAAAAATAAAAAAAGTCTAAAATTATAATAATTTTACAAGGTGATTATAATTATATTAAGAGTTATGATAATGATTATTTTCACTACTTTTCACTGATATATCAAACATCTTCAGGGCCCGCTTGGTTGCAAATCAATGAGGGGTCAATCATATTATGGAATGGAATGAGGAGAATTGTTAATATAAGAGAGTAATGATTAACTTATTTATTATGTACCAAGTACCATAAATAGGAATAAGTTATCATTCATTCTCATTCCTTACCCCTAAACCTCCCAACCAAGCGGACCCTCAGTGCCATTTTAAATGCAGAGCTGAAATAGCAGATTCGATCCATTAATAAGATTTGTTATGGATCGTTTAGATGGGTCAAGCCCATTAAGTTATTTGCTCTGGCTAACCATGTTGGGCCAGTTCTGGCCCATAGCCAATACAAATATAAATCCAGTCCTAGATATATAGTGTTAAATACATCATAGTTATCTTGTGGTGATCGACGGTTTGTCAAAACAATTAATTATACAATTAATATAATAGATAAACTATTATTGCCTGCTTAAAGAATTCCTAAACTCTAATCAAGGATCACATCATGTCTCAACGCCATGTACACACGTTTGTGGAAGCATCAATCTTCTTAGCCTGAAACTTTTCATATATAATCAGGGTGTGAATGTGAGAGTTGACCATTCTGTTGTTCAAGTTTATTTAAAATATCATCAGGCTTCTGTTATGTTTGAGCTTATTTGATTATAAATTTAATCGAGAACGTCAGTCGATCTAGAAATATTTGATATTTACACACTTATTTTAACGCTATTTTTACTCATTCAGCTTGAGCGAGTGAGCTTTAGGCTGCATGATAGGTAGAAACGTATTTTTAGAATTTGATGAGGATAATTCCGTAATTATACATGTGAACACGTAACAACATAAGACTACGATATATGTATTAAAAGTGAACATAATCTGGAGATATCATCCGAGGTATTGGGCCAAGGCCGAGATCTATTACCTCGGCCAAGGTAAGATAGGGATAAGTAACTGTTGGGTTTTAGGCCCAATTTCTGGGCCAGCCCATTTGTACCCAACCCAAACCCATATGGCAGTCCACAACCCTTTAATCTCCCACCAGATACATTCCTTCTTCTTTTGTGTCTCTTTGATTTACGTAATGCCATTCATTCCTCCATGGTTTTCTACTCCATTCTTTTCTATAAGAATGAAGCTCTTCTCTTTGTGAGATGTGCAGTAGAAAAAGAAGAGTGATACACTTAGTGTGTGTGAGGGCTTCTGCCACCAAAACTGACCCTTTCTTCGTCTCCTTCTTCCTTATTCTATTTGTGAGAATTGATGTGGGTTGAGTGTGAGAGAAGTGCGTGGGGTGTTATCGGGGTTTGGGTTGAGTGTCTACTTTGTGTGGATATCTCCTATTGGGTGTTTATTCGCGGCTGTCACCATATCGATCGGATACGGGCTCAAGGACTTTCTGAGCCAAACTCAAACCTGACCACGGTTCGATTCCTAACCAGTGACGGACTGACATTGGGGCCAAGGGGGGCACTGGGCCCCCCTGACGCCGTCATAGTGTGCTATTATATATGTGTTCCTCTTGGACTCCGTCATAATGTGATATAATATATACGAATTTTAATTGATTTTAATATAACTTAACTAAGTAAAATAAATAATTTTATTGTTTAACTTGAAGTAGATGACTGTATTATTATGTATAAGCAATAGAGATAAATATATTAGAGAATATAATGAATGTCGAAATATTATTTCTTGATATAACTTTTTACCTTTCGTGATTAAATCAATTTATTAATCTTATCTAAATTATTAGTATTTTTTAGCTTTATTATACAGTTGCTTATTTTTAGGGGGCGCACAACGATAGTGCTCCTTTATTATTTTTCAATATAATTTATCCAATATTTTAAGTTTAGGGCCTAAATATATAGAATTATTTAATTTCCAGTCTACTCAAAATCTGTCTCATATTTGATAAAAATTGCCACACGATCATAGATAAAAAAAATTCGTGAGACGAACTCCTGAATCCGTTTATAAATGGGCCCCCCTCACCTAAATTTCTGGGTCTGTCACTGTTCCTAACAGTAGTATCGGAGCCACGGTTGTCAAAATCGTGGTCTCTTCATTGTGCGAAAATCCCTGTGTGGGATGTAAGTTTTTCCGGCGAAACAGGGTTTGTCCATCGTCTCTGAATTCATGTTGCAGTAGCATCTCGACCGAGACACACACCCTTCTCGGCCGAGACGAGTATCCAGCAAATTTATGTCTCTGTGACGCATCAAGAATCTCGGCCGAGACTCCTTTTCTTCTCTGCCGAGATGGGTCTGCCGAGCCTGCTTGTTGTTCCTGCTGTGACAGAATCTCGGCCGAGACTCCTTTTTCTTCTCGGCCGAGACGGGTCTCCCGAGCCAACCTTCTCAGCCTGCTGAAATTCCACCTCGGCCGAGGCACCTCTCCATCTCTGCCGAGATCAGTGGTCCATGGCGCAGTGACCAGAATCCAACAACCTCAGCCCCCTTGGCTGTCCTCCCATCACGCCTTTACCCGACGTGAGCCGAGTCTCCCTTCCAATTTGGTATGTCGGTTTCTCCTCCTGGTGAGGACCCGCTCAGGTAAATTGGCTTAATCCTTTTATTGCCTTTGTAGCTACCGTTTGGGAATGGATAAGATTTTACTGCTTTTGTAGCTGGCGTTTGGGAACGGATAGGTTTGGCTGTACGTGCTGGTAGTTTAGGATAATCTGTGTGATTGTTTGATTGTTGCTTCCGCCTATATTCTCTGATCTTTGTGATTAGTTTTTTTGCATTCTTTGTGATTGATTGCTCGTTTTTCTTGGAGGTTATCAAGTGACCCCCTGCTCCACTGATAAATCAGTGTTGAGAACTAGGAACTCCTTGATTGTTCCATCCTCCTTAAAATCTGTGTGATTTTGTGATGGGTTCTATGTCTGGGTTTAGTCTGGCTCCGTTTGACGGACGCTCAGACTTTGGTATTTGGCAACAGAAAATAAAAGGTATTCTGGTACAGCAACGTGTGTTTAAGTGTATCAGTTTACAATTTTCTGAGTCTGATTCTGACGATAAAAAGGCTGAAATGGATAAGCTTGCATACTCATCAATTATCCTTAATCTTTCTGACTCGGTGTTAAGAAAGGTGGGTGATCAGAATACTGCCAAAGGGTTATGGGAAAAATTGCAAAAATTATGTACAGAGACTCCACTGCCTAGTAAGGTGTTTTTGCTTGAAATTTTTTTCCAGTTCAAACTTGATTTGAATAAAGACATAGAACAAAATCTTGATGTTTTTACAAAACTAGTTCAAGACATTAAGAAAACGGGTGATAAAAACATTGAGGACTACACTCCGATTGTGCTCTTAATTGCCATCCCTGATACATATAGTGATGTAAAATCTGCTATTAAATATGGTAGAGATTAGGTTAGCCTTGAAACTGTGATAAATGGTTTAAAAAACAAGGAGATGGATTTAAGAGCTAATTCGGGTAAGAAAAATCATGGTGAGGTTATGTTTGTGAGAGGGAGAGCTAAAAACAGGAATAGTCAACCTAACAATAACCAGAATAACCATGATAGAAAGAAGAAAGAAAACTGCAGTAGGTCTAAATCTAGGCCAAGACCTAAAAAATGCTATAACTGTGGTGAAACTGATCATTTTGTCAAAGAGTGTCCTAAGAATCAGAAAGAACAAGCTAATAAGACTTCCGGGGATGAGAAAACTGGTGATGTCTTTATGGTAACTGAGTCATGTGATGTGTCTTATGTGAACTCTGTGCATTCTGACACTTTGTGTGAAAATGAATGGCTCATTGATTCTGGTTGTACTTTCCACACGTCACCATTTAATGATTTGTTTTGCTCATATAGAGAAGTCAGTAATGGGTTTTTGTATTTGACTAATGTGAAAAAATGTAAAATCATTGGGATTGGGGACATCTCTTTGGTATGTGAATCTTGCTTTGGTCTGACACTTAAAAATGTTAGATATGTTAGATTCCTAGCAGTAACTAATAGAACGCATCACGTACACCTTGACAAATAGGACACATTATGTACTCTTTTATCATATTCTCGCAAAGTCACCGTCATAAATTAGCTTGAACTTAGAGGATCTATCCCTGAGGACAACCTCGGAGTTCTGTTATTCAAGTTAATAACCGAATTCGGCCAACTTCAAAGGTCTTCGAAGACTTAGTTGAAATGAGATTTTCAAAACGATCTAAAGTAATTTAATTTGATTACAACCATATATATACATACATGCATATATCTTTATAATAATGACGTTAGAATGAATGCACATGCGCGTAAGCACATAAGTAATCACATTTTCTCCGCAATTTATTTACAAATTTAAAATTGTAATACAAAACTCTTATGGTTCTCAATAAATTTTTAATTACAAAATATTAGTAATTAAATTTCATTAATGTCTTCAATTGTTCAGCCGCATTTAGCTCCCATTTCACACCGGTCAAGAATTTTAAAATTAGATTATTTAATTTCTATCATGTTTTAAAATTAGTGATGATGATATATCAACGTAATCATTGCATTATTATGTATAAAAAACATCGAAGCTTCTTATTCTTAATAGTAAATGGACCGGTTAATAATTTTAAATACGATATGCTGCGATTAACAAGTCGTAGTATATTAAAAACAATATTTGAGATAATTACACAATCATTATTTATTCTTCTTATTTGTGTTGAAAATAGAGTTGTTAATGAGTTGAGAGGGTTGTAAACGAACCGAATCGAACCGAATATTAAGAAATTCGATTCGAATTCGAAAATATAAACTCGAATTCGAATTCGAATCGAATATTAATCGAATTTAAATAGGTGATTCGAATTCGATTCGTGAGAAATATTCGAACTATTCGATTCGATTCGAGATTCGAAAAATTCTTTTTCATTGTTATATATTAATATTTTTTATTTTTTAAATATTCAAATATTATTATTTTTTTAAATTTTTTTCAACTATAAATTTTGATAATATATATCATATATAAATTAATTTAAATATATAGCTATATAAATATATTATATACATATATTTAGTTTTATATGTATTATTTATTTTTTAAAATATATTATATATAAACGAATCGAATATTCGAATTATTCGAATCGAATATAGGTATATTCGAATTCGAATTCGAATTCGAAACGAATATAAAAATTGATTCGAATTCGAATTCGAATTCGTTAGTTTCGAATTCGAATCAGCCTAAACGAATTCGAATCGCGAATCGAATCGAATCTATTTGGTTCGTTTACAGCCCTAGTTGAGACAAGTCGAACATACTATTGTTCAAACTTATTTAAAATATTATCGAATTTTTTGTATTACGTTTAACTTGTTTAATTATTACTCGAGTCGAGGTGGAATGAACTTTAATTTAGATGAATATGAGACAAGTTTTGATATTTTCTCACATATCAAACTCGAGTTAAAGTCGAACTTTAGATTTGATCAAACACAAAGATGTCTTCCAATTTGGGAAAAATATAATTTTAATTCTTTATGTTTGGGCTAATTGCATTTTCTACCCTCTACGATTAGTCTTTTGCAATTTTAGTCCTCTAACATTTAAATTTTTACGGTTTAAGGACTTTTTTCGCCAATTTTTTTTTCGTGTGATCGAAATTTTCCACATGATTCTTACATGAGGTACTAATTTGGGCATCATCATTCGTTTAATTGTATGGATGAGATATTGCCACATGGTTCAAATTAAATGAACGATGATGCTCAAATTAGTACTCCATATAAGAGTCATATGACAAATCCCGATGAGTTCAAAAAATTTCGGTGAAAAAGTACTTAAATTGTTAAAAATATTATAGTAGAGGACTAAAATTGTAAAAGGACAAATTAAAAAGGCGAAATATGCAACTAACACAAATATAAAGAAACTAAAATGTATTTTTTCGTTCACATCAATTTAATATCTTTAATCAAACATAATGCATAGGAGCTTTTAGTTAATAATCTCAAATAAAAAATGGAGTACCTTAGTTAGTTAGTTTGGCCGACTTGCAAATAAAATTAAAAGACTTAGTCATGGCTGATTGCGTCAGAGAGTGGAGAAGACGAATAATTTAATTGCTAATAATTGATTAATATGTCCACTATCACTTAATGTGCTATATAATTATTTATAATTCCGTTGTCTGTTGATGGAGTACTTCTTTTTTGTCTGCAATCATCAAATTAATTTATTTAATATTTAATTAATGATCAAGATATGTCTCCCAACTTATTTGATTTTCTATTTTTTGTTTATTTTCCTTCAAATAGTTGTGGAACATTATTGGACGGAACAAAAGGGAAAAAGATATTACCAATTGAAGGCATTAGAAATTAATAACTATTAGAGGATCGAATCAAAATCTTTTTAATAATTTAGCCTCATTTATACTTGGAACTATCTTATAATTTTATTTTTTTACCTAACTCCATGTTGATGATCTAATGATGTACTATTAATTTCCATGTAGCATCGTGTAAACCTTCTACGCGTAGAAGAAAACTATATACATACTACGTGTAAATTAGGTGTACAACGCAATCAGAATGGGTATTACCATTTATAGTTAAAATTATTACTTATTCAGGATAAATGTATTATAATATTTTTACGCAAAATAAGTAATACCTTTAAGCATAAACATTAATCATTTTTCACTATGATACATTCCCAGAAAATGTAATATTTTTAGGGATAAACACTAATACATTTTTACCTATGACCCCAATTGCATGAAGGCAAAAACTTGTGTGAACCCAACACACAATAGACTTATTGTACACTTTCCTATTTAATTTGGAATTAAAGATACATATAAGGGCCTTGTTTGGATGGATTCACAACAACATCATGTGGTGCAGCAGTGAGGCATGTTGAAGTTAAGTTCAGGCACGCGGGTTTGAACCTTGCTTTTACTTTGTTTTTACCTCTTTTTATGTTGTTCAATAGTATACGTTATATGGCGTAATAGTAAATGTTATATCGCGCAATAGTATATATTATAGTTACATGTATATTATTTTAATAATATATTATATTGTTTAATAGTATATGTTATATTGCGTAATATTATATGTTATATTGCGCAATAGTATATGTTATGTTACGGGTATATACATTTGTTTTGAATAATATATAATTTTTTTTAAATAATATATTACATTGTCTAAAATAATATAAAAAGTGCACATATATAGAAATTTTTTTGGAGAAGATGGGATTCGAATCCATACCCTAATAACCAACAATTTAGGATTTTACCACCTAGGCTAGTGCCTTTTATGTGCCAATAAACATGGCTTAATATATATATATATATATATATATATATATATGTTATTAATTTGAATTAAGGCTCAAACTTGAGACCTCAGAGCGCGTGCCTACGGTTATTACCGCTGGGCCACTAGCATTTTTGGTTATCCAAACGCAACTAGCCTTTAATATATATTTAATTTTCAACTTAAGTTGGAAAGTAAACAATAAACTTATTGTGTGTTGGATGCACCCAAGACATACTCTTGCATGAATCTTAATTGATATACAAGAGACCTATTATATATATATATATATAGATATATGCTTATCTCTTTTTTCATCTTTTTTGTTTGTTTTAATTTTAACTCATAAAATTAAAAAAGTAACGTGTCTCATCACTACTACAGGAAAAATGATTTGTTAAGACATTAAAAAGTTAACTTAAATAATAAATATTTGTCACAACTCTACTATTAAGAACAACGTGTTGTATCTAATTAATTGTCTCAATAACTCAGTTTCAAATAATATTATTTGAGATGATAAAATATCATCTCAAATACGTATAAATATCACTACAGGAAAAATAGTCTTTTAAGACAATAAAAAGTGACCTCAAAGAATGAGTATTTATGAAAACCTTATTATTAGAGTTAACATGCTCTCACTTATTACTCGTCTCAATAACTCGAAAAAAAAATATTATTGGAGATGACAAAAGTTGTCATGTGTCTCAAATATTTTTTTATAACAATTAATTGCCGCTAAAAGTAGTCTTAACATGGTCTCAAATAATTTGTAGAGAGCTTTGTGATAACAAGTGGCCCGGTCACGAATAAGGATAATTTTTTTGATTTTTACGGAAATATTGATCGATTCCAATTTTACGGAAATTTTGGAGAAATATTGATATCCAAAGAAATATCGGTGTAGTTTTATAGAAAGTTAAAAAATGTATTAAAAATATGAAAATTAAAGAAGATATTTCATAAATTGTTATAGAACTAACTTAAATGCACATGTTTAGGAAATTTTTACAACTTGTTTATAAATATTAAACAATATAAACGATGTCTGACAATATAATACATATTATAAATGTCGACAAGTTGTTGCTTTTCGTCAGAATTTCTCATTTTTTTGTATTCAATAATGTCTTTAACTCAAAAGAGAGTCCATTGCACATCATGTTAGCCATTTAATAAAATAAAAATATCTGAAAATTTATCAAAATTTAATCGAAATTCACCGAAATTGCGGTAAAATTTCCATGAAATTACAACAATTGTACATGGAGACAACCGACATCGAAATTTTCGAATATTTTCGGAAATTTCTATGAAATTCTAACAGAAATATATTACATCCCAATTTCGTTTCGGGATAATAAAAAATAGAAATGTGAAAGAATCTTATAATTAACACACACATTCATGTGCAGACTCGCTTCACAAATTTATGATTGAGGTTCAAGGTTTAACCTTCACTTCGCCCCCATACCCCATTAAAAATATAAAAAAACAAACGAACATATTCCCAATATATATAATATCCATTTTAGGGGTTTGATAATAATCTTATTGGTTTTATTCAAATTTTAAAAACTTAGCGGAATTTGCTCATGTGGCGTTGCTTGCCATATTTTGGGTTTTGGAGTTTGGGTAGGTGCTAAGGTTAGATTTTTCAAAATTGTATTATAATTTGTTTAGTTACTCTTAATTTTTTAACTGGCTAGAAACGAGCACGTGATCGGCATTTTATTATTATGATTATTGTGGGAATCAATTCAAGAACATAAAATAACAATTTTAATATATGCCAAAAGAAAACGAACGAAAACATTGAAAAGATAGCACACCAAATTTACGTGGTTCGATCTTGCTATCTACATCCACGGAGCAGAACAAATACCTTCTTCACTAGGATCAGATACAGTACACAATTGCATGATCAATACAATTGAAATTACAAGAATACCAACTCAAGATTGAGATAAAACCTAACTCAATTCCTCTCGAGTCTCTCACTCTAGAACTCACTCTTTCTCTCTCTATCTGGATGAAATAAGCATTTTAGAATGACCTCTCAAAGTGTCCTCACAATAGGAGAAAACTACAATATAAACAGATTAAAAAAACATAGCTGAAAACTTGAGAAAAATTGTTGCACGTGAGAAAGACAACGGTTTCTTACAGAACCGTTGCATGTGACAGTTATAACTAGAGGTGGCAATTCGACCGGGCCCCAGCCGGGCCCAGTCGGGCCAAGGAAAAGTTCGGGCCGGGTCGGGCCGGGGCCGATTTATTTCGGGCCTAAAAATGCTAGGCCCGGCCCGGAGGACCTCGGGCTATTGGGCCAAAAAAGCCCATCAATGAGTTTTTTTCTTTTCTTTTTTATTACTTTAACCATAACGTAGAATTATATATTGAGGCGAACTTCAGTTTAATTCTCTTAAAAAAAACTTGATCGGAAGATAATATATTACTATTCGTTGCAATATGGAATGATATCATTAATCTATAGGCATGTCTCAAATCCCAGATATAACAATAATAATAATAATAATAAAAAAGAAGGAATGGATGATGATATATAGTTATATACTACACGTCACAAGTTATTTAATTTTTGTGTACGTACTATACTACATGTTAATCAATTTTTCATTTTTCGGCACATAATAATTAATGAGCATGCTTGGATCCAATTCATTTTCCATCTTCGGCTAATAAAACTGAAGAAATAGAGTATTAAATTAGTCAAATATTTTAATTTCTCGGTAAATAAATATATTTATGCTCTGCTAGAAAATTAAAAAAGAAAAACATGTTTCAAATAGTACACAAGATATTACCTAATTCCTAAATTTTTCTTATTCGATTAGTGAGGGGAAAAAAATTCAATTCCATCGGGCCGGCCCGCGGGCCGGGCCAAAAAAGCCCAAATTTTTTCGGGTCTCTAATATTGCGGTCCAACCCGCTCTATATTTCGGGCTAAACGGGCCGGCCCATGGGGCCGGGCCAATCTTGCCAGCTCTAGTTATAACAGAATTTTAACAGATTCTTAAATGCTTCTTATTTCAGCTCCAATTCTGCATTTTCTCATTCCAATTTTGTTTTCAATTGCTCTTGAGTGTCGCTAAGTCACCAAACACTACAAATCTCCACCTGACGTGCACACGAAGACAAAACACTGTATCCATCCAATCCTTCATGAAAACCAGAATTCATACCACTCTACTCATGTACCAAACTCTGGACATGATCCTTTCTTCTTGAATGAATTAACTGCATTGCATTACTTGGATTAAACCCAAGCAATATCTAATTTATCCGAGGGTATTGCTTTTGTAAGCATATTTGCTGCATTCTCTTTTGTGCTCACTTTCTGAACATGAACATCTCATTTTTCAATTACATCTCTCACATAATGCAGTTTTACATCGATGTGCTTAGACATATCATGAAAAACCTGATGCATAACCAGATGTAGAGCACCTTAAGAATCACACAAAACCTTAACTGACTTCTGCCATATACCAAACTCAAACAAGATCCCCTTCAACCAGATAGCTTCCTTAACTGCCTCAGTCATTGCCATAAACTCAGCCTCTATTGTTGACAATGCCACTACTGGTTGTAGCATTGATCTCCAACTAATTATTGCACCAAACCGTGTAAAAACATAACCTGATTGTGACCTTTTATTGTCTTAATTTGCTGCATAGTCAGAGTCCACATAACCCTTCAAACTTCCATAGATTCATCACATTTCTTGAGCATGATCCCATACTCAGCTGCACCTTTCAGATACCTCATTCCACTTTAAAGCTTCCCAGTGTTGTCTCCCAGGATTTGACATATACCTGCTGACAACACTCACAGCATGTGATATATCTGGTCTTGTGCAGACCATCACATACATGATGCTTCCAACAACATTTGAATATGGAATGTTATACATCTCTTGCATTTCCTTTTCTGTTTTTGGCTTTTGTTGTTCAGAGAGTTTAAAATGTTGAGCCAAAGGAGTTGTTAATGGTCTTGACTCATCCATATTGAATTTCTTCAATACTTTATAGACATAACTTCTTTGCTGCAAACATAATAAGCCCTTCTGCTTATCCCTGATAATATCCATCCTTCTTACTTCTCCCAGCTGCTTCATTTCAAACTCTGCTTGCAAATCCCTTTGCAGCTTATCTATTTCAGCTTGGTCTTCGCTTGCAACAAGCATATCATCTACCTAAAGTAACAAGAAACTGAGAATCTTCTGTCCAACCTTTTTCATAAACACACAGTTATCATATTTAGACTTGACATAACCTATCTTCTTCATACAGTTGTCAAATCTAATGTACTACTGTCTTGAGCTCTGCTTAAGACCATATAAGGACTTCTTTAACATACAAGCTTTGTTCTCATCTCCTGGAAGTACAAATCCTTTTGGTTGAACCATGAAGATTGTCTCTTTCAACTCAACATGTAGAAATGCAGTTTTTACATCTAACTGCTTTAATTTCAGATCCAAATGAGCAACCAATGCAAGAAGAATTCTTATGGAACAGTGCTTGACTACAGGGGAATATATTTCGTTATACTTTATCTCTTCCTTCTGTGTAAAACCCGTGGTCACTAACCATGCCTTAAACCTTATTTTCTCCACCCCAACAAACTCCACCTTCTTCTTATAAATCCATTTACAGTTTACAAGCCTCTGGTTTGTTGGTTTACCAGATGCCAAGTTCAATTTCTCTTAAGTGAATCCATTTCCTCCTCCAGGGAAACAATCCAGTTTTCTTTATCCTTACTTTCTATAGCCTCTCTGTAAGTTCTAGGCTCTGAATATTCATTTTCCTCTGCTACTGTCAAGGCATAAGCAATGAGATATTCACTGCAATACCTTGTTGATGGCCTGATCTCTCTCCTTTGCCTATCCCTTACAACCTGGTATTGACTTATATCTTCCATCTCACTATGTATAGGATCTGGATTCTCCCCATCGGAGGCATCCTTATCAGAAACCTCATCTTCATCATCATGCTCCACCTCAGTTTGTATTATGTCCTGTGGATTACTAAATTCAATTTGTTGTTCCTTTGAGACTTTCAAAGAAATTTTGCTCTCATCAAAAGTTACATCTCTGCTGATGATGATCTTGTTCATTCCACTTTCAATACACCACAACCTGTAACCCTTCACTCCTTTTGGATATCCCAGCATTACACATTTTATAGTTCTTGCATCTGGTTTATCCTGCTTTATGTGTGCATATGCCATGCATCCAAAAACTCTCAGATGTGAATGCTTTGGTGGATTTCCACTCCATTTTCCTTCAGGTGTCATGTATTCATTTGTTGTAGATTGAACTTCTGTTAATCAAATAGACTGTTGTTGCTGTAGCCTCTCCCTAGAATCTCTTTTGTAATCCAAAGGTCAGAAGTAAACACCTTATTCTTTCTGTTATGGTTCTATTCATCCTCTCAGCAATTCCATTTTGCTGAGGATGACCTGGAACTGTTCTGTGTCTCTTCATCCCTTTGCCTTTACAAAAGTCTTGAAGCTGCTCTGAAAGGAAATCAAGTCCATTGTCTGTCCTAAGGCATTTTAATGATAAACCTTTCTCAATTTCAACCTCAATGCACCATTCTTGGAACTTTTAGAATGCATCTGATTTTTTCTTGGCACATAGATCCACACCTTCCTTGAATAATAATCTATTATGCCCAAGAAAAATCTTCCTCCTCCAAGTGTCTCAACTTTTGAAGGCCCCCATAAGTCAAAATGTGCATAATCCAGGGGTTGTTTTGAAGTATGCTTTCCAACAGGAAATGGCTTCTATACACTTTTGCTCAAAATAAAGATTTCACAAGGGTCAATCTTGAAACTGGTTTTATTCTGTAGAAAATTTTGTTTCGCTAGTGCATTCATTCATGTCTCACTTATATGGCCAAGCCTTTTGTGCCATATTTCTGATTCATTATTGATAACAGTATTCATGTTCCCAGCTATGGTTTCTGCCAAGAGATAATACAGGCTAGACTTCCTAATCCCTTTCATTACCAATTTGGAATTCTTATAAACATGCAGAAATCCCTTTTCAGACTTGAATTCACATCCTCTATGTTCAAGAGTACCAAGGCTTATCAGATTTCTTTTAAGGAGTGGAATGTACCTTACTTCTGTCAGGATTCTCTGATCCATCATGCATCTTCCATTTGATGTTCCCAATCCCTTCCACTGGATATGCTTTGTCATTGCCCAACATAACTGTTCCAGACTTGTAGTCTTTGAATTCATGAATAAAACTGAGATTTGGACACATATGGAAACTGCATCCAGAGTCCAAAATCCACTTATCTTCAGCCTTGACATCTGTGATATTCAGGACATCTGCATTTTCTTCTGCCTGGCCAAATCAGCTGTATTTGTATTCTGATTTTTCTGTGCTTGTTTCCTCTTGAAATAATAGCAATTCTTCTTTAAGTGCCCAGGCTTCTTGCATGGAAACATTTTCTTGTTTTCTTTCCATCTGCAGTCTTGGGCTTAGACTCCTGGTTTCTTTTGTTTTGATAATTTGTAGTCTGCTTCTTCTTGGGAAAGTTTCCTAGCCTAATGTTCAATCCCTCGGCTTGTGGATCTCCTTTAGGACCATTTGAATTTTGCATTTCCTTTGCCCTTAAAGCTCTCTGGACCTCAACAAGGATTATCTTGCTTTCTCTGTCATAGAGCATGACATCTTTCATGTGTTCATAGCACTTTGGCAGGGCATTCAATAGGATGATTGCTTTGTCTTCATCCTCTATCATGGCCTGTATTCCTTCCAGATCATCCAAATGCTTACTGAACTCTTCCAATTGATCATTTATTGGCTTGCTTTCTTGAATCTTAAAGGAGTAGAGCTTCTACTTTATGTACAGACGATTCACCATTGTCTTTTTCTTGTACAATTCCTCTAGCTTGCTCCATACCTCTTCTACAGACTTTTCTTTGGCCACTTCCTTGAGTACCTTATCACCCAATGAGAGAATGATGGCTGAATGTGCCTTTTCCATGCGCTCAGTTTTCTGAGCCACGTCCATGGATTCTGGGAACCTTTTATCCCTTTCAACGCACCAGACAAACCCCGTTGCACTAGTAATGCCCTTATTTTCACCTGCCACAACCCAAAGTCTTTTCACCCATCAAACTTCTCAATATCGAAACTCATCGCAGCCATTCTTCTTCTTCGCGATAAAAAAACACCAACAATGTTCTTGATTCCCATAGAAGGCACCGTTGTGGGAATCAATCCAAGAACATAAAATAATAATTTTAATGCCAAAAGAAAAACGAACACAAAAATTAAAAAGATAGCACGCCAAATTTACGTGGTTCGATCTTGCAATCTACATCCATGGAGCAGAACAAACACCTTCTTCACTAGGATCAGAAACAGTACACAATTGCATAGTCAATACAATTGAAATCACAAGAATACCAACTCTAGATTGAGACAAAACCTAACTCAGTTCCTCTCGAGTTTCTCACTCTAAAACTCACTCGTTGTCTCTCTATCTAGATGAAATCAGCATTCTAGAATGACCTCTCAATGTGTGCTCACAATAGGAGAAAACTACAATATAAACAGATTAAAACAAATTAGCTGAAAACTTGAGAAAACCTGCTGCGCATGAGAAAGACAACGGTTTCTTCCAGAACCGTTGCATGTGACAGTTATAACAGAATTTTAACAGATTCTTAACTGCTTCTTATTTCAGCTCCAATTATGCATTTTCCCGTTCCAATTCTATTTTTAATTGCTCCCGAGTGTTGCTAATTCACCAAACACTACAATGATTATACCCAAAAAAAAAAAAAAAAATAGAACGAGGTAATATTTTAACTCGTTCTATTATATTTCTGGGACAAAAAATAGGAAAGATGATTTTAACATTTTTCTCTTGTTTCATATTCAATATAAAATTATTTTGTAGATCTTTGATGCGTTGAGAATATCGTAATAAATTAACTAAAACCAGCTAAATTATTTTCTCATTTTATATGTATTTTCACTATTGTATATTATCTTGTGTCTATTGCAAATAAAGAGTAGTATGAATAAAATTAAAAAAGAAATTTAGAAACATTCACTTGTTGCATCTTATTTTTCCACTTAGAGTTTATGTGAGATAGATTTTTTGCAATATGTGTGTGTTTTAGTATTGTTTGTTTATAATTAATTTTAAAAAAATTAGGTTAAACTGTACATAAATTTTAATTTTTATAACTTTTTTGTAGGAATAAGTATTAGTAAATATTATGATCTTAAAAACAAAAGTACACTAATATTATAAGAAAGTTGCAATAAGTATTAAATATTCTATTTTTTATTCTGAATTATATTATTTATTTTTACAAAAAAACAAGTTAAAATCATTGTTAAAATTTATCTATTAGTTTTTTCTGTAATAATAAATTAATCATTTAAAATACTTTAAGTAATATGAATGTCATGAAAAAAAATATTTTTTTAAAGTGGTTATGTAAATTGATGGGAAAAAATCAGCTTTGGTCCCGCAACTATCTACTTTTTTCAATTTTAGTTCCATAATTTTCTTTTTCTAATTTCGTCCCACAACTCGAATAATTGTACAATTTTGGTCGGAGGTTGCCAAATTAACCGACAATTGGCACGTCTCTTGCACATGCAGGTCAATTTTGGGGGTTTTCGGCCACTCAGTTGATGTGGCGCCAGCAAAGGGGGTGTGACATTTTTTTGCAATTCTTTTTAATGATGCCCAACTCATATTGATTTTCCATGTAATCTTATTGGGAAATAAATAATAAATAAATTACACAAAATAAAGATAAAAAAAAAACACGATAAAATAATTCGAACCCTTCTTCCTCCCCAAAACTCATTCTTCCCAGAAATTGAATGCAAGAATGAACCATAATTTCTTCTAATGGAATCCATCATCCATAAAATCACCTCTCTCTCTCTCTCTCTCCTCTGCAAGCAACAAACAAAACTGCCAATTTGGACCTGGCATTCGTGGTGCTTTACTCTCTCCACAACACTCCAAAAACTGCCCAATCAAACCTCCATCCTTACACAGCCCCAAAACGACGTCGTATGTTGCAATCGTAATTGTATCTCCTTCGTCGCCATCGCTAGGATGCTAGCCTCCTAGCTCAACCACGCCACCGCTGCTACTTTCTTATGATCCTCTGTTTCCCCTTCCTCCTCCCTCTGTTCTTCGCGATGTGTCGCTCATCTGCGTTATCGGAATTTGGTTCTTTGTGTACCGGAGGCGGTGGAAGACAGCGGCAATGCGGAGGGCGGTGAAGAAGGCGGATTGCTGCAAAGGTATCTAGCAGATCAATTGATGCTAGTGATTGGAGAAGAAGACATCGTCGATGTGTACTATTTTCATGCGTTTAATTTTCTGGGAAGAGATGATACGAAGAAATCGCATCTGTTTTGGGGAGAAAGAAAGGTTCGAATGATTTTACCTATTTTTTTAATCTTTATTTTTATCATTTATTTCCTAATAGATGACATGGAAAATCAAAATGAGTTGGGCATCATTAAAAAAAATGCAAACAAATGCCACATCCATGAGACCAAAATTAATTTCTCGTAAATTGATAATACTACGAGATATAATATTATACTTATTTTCTTTAGTAAAATTAATAATTAAATACTTATGAAAAAGTTACCTAACCAAAATATTTGCTAAATGATTGTGATGAGTTATATCGAAATATAAAATGATGCACATGCTGAAATTTTTATAAATTACAAATGTTTTTTTTTTAAAGAACTAAGCCACATATCGATCATGTCTCGAATAATTCTAAATTGCTACATCGGCAAAATAAAACACAACATTGTGATATTATTCATAATTAATTTATATTATATGCAAAAATATTTAGTTAATATTATTGGTGGCTTACTATTCTTAACACTTCTTTGACTTTAACCAAAATAAAATTGTGATGCAAAACATTTATAGAAAGTAGTTGTAATTTATAATATCTTCTTCTCAATTATTGAATTTCAAGGTATCATTGTAATTTTAGTAAAATAATTTGTTCCTTTTATCTGTTATTTTTAATTTAAAAATGTAGTTTTAGTGATAAGAGCTTGTAATATTATACACAAATAAAACCTATTATTATAATAAAGAAGTCGGTCTTGGCATAATAATATAAATACAAACAATATAAAATTTTGGATTTGTAAATCATGTATAGTTTATTTTCAATAATAAGTAAATTTTATTA
This sequence comes from Ajuga chamaepitys, assembly GCA_958295605.1. Classification (NCBI taxonomy): domain Eukaryota; kingdom Viridiplantae; phylum Streptophyta; class Magnoliopsida; order Lamiales; family Lamiaceae; genus Ajuga; species Ajuga chamaepitys. Next base: position 15,830,485 of record OY282506.1, read on the forward strand.
CTTTTTCCCTCCCAAAATAAAAGTCGTATATCTGTTATAATAACAAAGAAGTCAAGCTTCATAATACATAAGTTTTGTTAAATTATTGTCGCATCTTTAATTTACTATAAATTTAGATCAAATATACTTTAATATTGAGTCATTTGTATGTTATAAGAATTTTACATAAAGTGGTCAACTGAAAATTCTTATATATGACATTATAGTTTTCTTATCAATATTTTGTGTTTTAATTTTTGGAATACGTATATAGATATTATAGTTGCAAAACTTAAATGAAAAAAAAAATACATTTAACTACAAGAAAAAAGGCCTATAATGACACTTTAAAATGAATTAATAGATTAGTTGTTAATACATTTAACCTATCATGACACTTCCTAAAAGTGTCTTGTATTCTAATGTAGCGAAAGGTGAAATGTATGGAAAAGTATTATTTTAATTCACTTTGAAGTGGCATAATAAATTGGTAAAATGTCTTTATAAGTTATATGTAGTGTCATTTAAAGGTGACTCGAAAACCTCTTTTAAACGATTCTTTCTTGCTCTCTGCAAGTTTTTATTGTGGCACCTCCTAATGTCTCCTTAGGTAATTTTTAGATTTTCTTATTTATTTATGCTATGTTACTTAATTATTATTTTATATTAATAAAGACACGATTTTATCAAATTATCAATTAATATATCAAACTATCAAATAATATAAATAGTCAGATAGACGAAGTGGAATGTCAATAATAATTCAACTAAACAAATAAAATAAATGTGCACTTGTAATTGTAAAATGACATAATCAACATTAATTAATCAATGGAACACAATATATATACAAGGTATAAGTATTTACTATTGAATACATGGAAAATACATGTTTCGGAATTCTTGATCTTTCATACTATAATAACTTAAGAACTAGCTCATTAATAACACAACTCTGCCACAGGGAAAAGAAAACCACTGGGAGGAGTAATTGCCTCTCCAAGAATCCCAACCTTTGACAATAACCTTTATGCATGTCCTTCCTTAAGTTTGATGAATATCTTATCCTTTTCATGCTGATGACTAAATCCTCTACGCATAACTCCTGTCTACAAGCTCAACACCTGCATTTAAAACATAGATTACCTTTAAATTATTTACAAATTGTGCATCGTACGGCTGCAACACTAGTTATGATCAAAGTATAAGGTTATTTTCCTCAAATTTAGTAACGTCTATTGAGCAATAATATTCAATTTTAGGCAATAGCAAAGGGACATGGCATGCAGGGATGTCTTCCTAAATCCTAACTATGATATGTTCATACATATAGTTGAGTTTCTAGACATCAATAAACACTGTTTCCAAAACTCAATTTAGATATCAAAAAGCACTCTCTCAATCAACTTGCAAAATATTGATGTGAACCATATATAACCTTCAAACTTTATTAATCAGAAAATAAAAGCATGAACTCACCATTATTAGTCTAGGAATGATGCCTTTCCAGTATCCAACTATTCCAGATTCATTGTAAACTTTGCATGCCTATCCAAATAGAGGTTTTATTAACAGGCGCCAAATTAGTCACTAATTAAGGCAATCAAGGACTAGAACGATACTTCAAACATTTCTAAAGAATAAGATGACTAAATGCATTCTACTTGTGGATAAGAAAAATTATTCTAGAACTCTTAAAATAATGAAAATTCTGATCCTAAAAGAAGTCATTGATGTAGAAATATTTGTCAGCAATTTTATAATCCAAGTGATGCAATAATATGTTTAGCATATCAATGTATAGCATATAGTTAAATCATATAGAATCTTGAGCTGCATAAATGGAGTTTACTAAAAAGGGACTGTCGTTGCCGAATCGAGTCTTCTCTTTTATTTTCTTAAGTTCCAAGATCAACAGCACTTTGGCAATTTTCAAGTTTAGTATTCTTCGCACCATCACATAATAAGAAGTTTCATTTGCTAATTAAAAAATGGATATGATCAAACTACATCATGTGATAATAGAATAGTCACTTAAAGATGGATATCATCAAACTACATCATGTGATAACAAAATAGCCACTTACACAGAAATGTGCACAATAAACCTTAATGTGAGTGAGAAAACCTGAATAAAATAGATCACCATGTGGCTTGTTGGACGCAAGTGCATAATTATTGTACTAATGTCAAGGAACCCATAATTATACCTTGTCAAAGAACCCTTGGGGACTCCCTCTTAAACTCAAAATGACAGCAGGTATGCTCTGTTTCTGTATATGCATTTGATGAGCATCCATGCATTTAATGAGCATCCATGCATAGATAAGTAACTATCATATTAGAAAATAAATGAGTCAGTACAAGCGGGTAAAGCATCTCAAGGTGATATCTAAATATATCTACTACTAACTTATACTTCAATCTTCGCGAATCCCTCTCATCTTCTATACTTATTTCCTACTACTCTGCTAGCAAAATAATCTGTATGCTGGATGCTTGATGCTTGATGGAACAAGTAAAAATATAAAAAAGTAAGGTGGATATCTATCAACAAACAACTAAGTATAAGCAATGATAATTACCCTTAGAACTATGGAAACAAATAGTTTACATATTTTGTTAGAAGGAATAAGTAAAGTGGCTAAAAATGTGCATCTACTACTACTGAACCAACAATGTTGTTGCTTCTTCTATTTTATCCTATATCCATTAAACATAACTTACCATCAAAATTGAAGCAATGTCTTGGGGCTATGTTCTTTGAATATTTATTTCATCCCCTTGAAACAGGTAATCAAACAAGATCAGATATATAAAGTGAATTGCAATTTAATGTGTAATACAAAATATTAAACACTTATTACAGTAGTGATTCATGTTAATCTTGTTTGTGCCGGGTTCATTTCGGGTTTCTCTCAATAAACTCGGATCGGATTGGCTTCGTATTGCTGTGTTGGATTAAAGATTGTCACCCTTGACCTCTCTCACAGTAATCACAAAACAAGTTAATTGAATAATCAACAATGGTAGACAATAGCTATGTATTTCTTCTACAAACCTACAAAGGAAAAGAGAGCGAACTTCGATCACATCCTCCGTTAATATTACCAACAAATTTAATTAACATCTAATAGTCTTATTACAAGTTCTGCTGGATGAGTTGTTCATGACAAAATTTCTTTCAGTCGGAGCATTTTCATTCTCTATTAGATGCCTACTTGAACATAGAAACGACAAAAGCAAGCCATTTATATCAAAAGACAATTGAACAGAAGTGACTTTGTGTTAATATTAACACTAGGCAAAATTTGGAGTTGATATTCATATATACTGAGTAAAAGTTTCTCCATGCGAATATGTTGAAAGTGGATATTATAATTCTAGTTGAGTGTTTTCAGTGGCTAATATTTTGGAAATTAGATAAAAATTACACAACACTAAGATACAGCAAATGGGGAAAATGGAAAATCTTATAGCAAGCAGTCCGATGGTTCTCCACCCACACATCCAAAATAATTGCTCGATACACCTTCTCTAAAGTTATGTAATCCAATATTCTAAAATTCAACTTCAAATTCGAAGAGAAACGTTGTCAATTTTACCAAAACACATCAAGATAAAAATAAAATCCCAAATACAAGCCCCACAGATACGCATATGTGTTGTGTATAATGCATGTATCGATAGAGAAATACCTGAGAAGGAAATTGAGAATTTCGTGAGATGTGGATGCCACTCGATCGCTATTGATTATAAGGGGGTATAACTTCGTGGGATTTAGAGGTTAGGAAGTGCAGATTAGAGAAGTTACACAAGCTGGGTTATTGTGAGTGGGCTCTGTCTTGTAGAAAGGGGTTTTCCTTTTTCTTGTTTAATCTCATTTTCCTTTTATTTTAATAGGTATAGGTATTTATCTTGATACATTAATTACTACGTACATATTATTTATTCAATGCAATGCGTACATGTAATTATATATTATATATATATATATATATTATTTATTTTGGCATTACTCAATAACACAATATGTGGAGGTGGCAAAATTGGCCCTACCCAATGGGCCGGCCTAGTCGGCCTGATATTTAAGATGGGTTGCGGTATAGAACTTTTGACTCGAAATACTATTTTGTCCAACAAAGTCATCCCGAAGATCCAAAACCTCGATGGATCACGGGCCGACCCAATAATCTTAGTTTATTATAGAGGGATAGGGTGTGCAGGCTAATTTTAGGACCAATTAAATTTTAATTTGACCCGACCTATGACGTAGACACGACAGGATCGGGTCGTCCGAATTGGGTTAATGAATTATTTTATCAGCGAGCCCAACTTTAAACACCAAGTGGGTTAATGAATTATTTTATTATCTATTCCCTTCAAAACATTATTTAATTAGTTACAACAGAATTTGAATTTGCATTGCATAAGCTAAATATACACGTGGGTTTCTTAAAAAAAGTAATACTAATATAACTCGATTGCGGATAGCAAAACAAAGTGTCTAATTTAATGGATTTACAGCAATTTATTTTTGGTCAACTCTATTACAATATTTAGAGGTGACAATTTGGACGATCCGACTGGGTCCATCGGACTGACGTTATATTTTGGGTTGGATCAAATTTTATCGGGCTTAAAATTAATTGGCCTGACCCGACCTATTCTCCTATAATATACTAAGATTATCGTGTCGGCCTATCGGACTTTTTCCCTATCGGACCAGCCCGGTCTGGCCAAATAGTACTAAAGTCAAGAATTTTATGGCTCAGGCTATATAAAATATCAGGTCTCCTGGACCGATCTATTGGGCCGGGTCGATTTTGCCAATTCTAACAATCTTTATAAGTGGGTGGTTGTTAGTTGCACCTCTTATTAATCTATTGAATTCATTAATAATTTTATGGCATCAAAATATTAATACAATTTTAAAAGAGCCTATAAAAAGTAACTTTTATTGATAACTAACTTTGAGTTTTTAAATATGATTTTTTTATGGGACAAAAAATATAATTAATGCATGACTCTTTTTATAGAATGGATGGAGTAAATAATATATTAACACTTGTTTTATTGAACAAGAAAAGAAGGAAAAAGAATTAAAATATTAATGCTCTTACTACATAATGCCTTAATTGGACAGTTGCATTAAGCCATTTATTACATAATGTCTTAACAAAAAAAGTAGACGTAGTTAAATGGAAGTTTGTTGAGGCATTTAAATTTTTTGTGTCTTAATAGGATTGTAAAAATGTAAATTTAAATAGATGTGTAGTTTTATGGAAGTCTATTAAGGCATTTACTTTTTTTGTGTCTTAATAGTATGGTAAAAAATTATAGTTATAGGTATACAAAAACTAAGTGTCATAATTTAGTCTCTTTTAAGACATTAGAATTGAAGTGCCTTAAAACAAGTGTAGTTATAGGCCTTTTTTGTTGTAATTTTTACTTTCTCAAGAATGAGATAAGAAATAAACTTGATAAGGACTTTGAATATCAATTTACATTATTTTGATTGATTATATGTTTTATTTTGCTAATTCTAAAACAAAATATATTGTTTTCACCACAAGAACATCTAAACATAAATATTTATAAACATATTTCATACCTAAATAACTCTCTTGTAAATGAAAATTAGGTATAGCGATAAAATTTATAATATTATATATAGATAAAAATACATTATTCTAACATGGAATACAATCTTCAAGCAAGAATTTATAATTGGAGTATATAAAAGTATAAATTTGAAAGTTATGTTATAAATTATATCCAGGTATAATTAAAATATCTCTATCTTAAAATAAGAGTCTTGATCTACTATTATACCAAAAGAGTTAAACTTTAGAACAAGAAAGTGCTTTTAAATTATTATAGGTTTAATTTAATGAACTATACATTTTGACAAAGCATTTATTATTACTGTTAATCGTTCATATATTATAAGAATTATATATAAAGTGATAATTAAATCTCATATATTATATACTATAGCAGTCTTGATAACATTTTTTTATTATATATAATTAGTGAAATAAGTATATATATATATATATATATATATATGTTATAGTTACAAAATTTAAAAAAAAAATAATAATTTTTTTTTCTCGAGAATGAGATGAGAAATAAAATCAGAAAGGACTCTAAACTTTAATATACATTGTTCAAATTTTTAATTATATGATTATTTTTCAAATTCAATAAGAAATCATACTTTTCATTCACTGACTTAGTTAGATTTTAGACATCTCATACCTAAACAACTTATTCTATTTTTAAATTATATGTTGATAAATTTAGTATTATAGTTTTGAATTTTTTCTTTATATGAATTTTACATAAAGTGGCAAACTGAATATCATATATGGTAGACTATAGCCATCTTCTAAATACTTTTCTATTATAATCAGTTAAATGAATATACATATAATATAGTTGTAAAACATTAAAAAAACAAACATATGCAAAATACATTTTCTTTTCATGAGAGTGAGGATAAATAAAATTAGTAAGGGTTTTGAAATTTAATATACATTATTTCAATTTTTAATTATATGTTATATTTTTCTAATACTACAAAAAATCGCACTGTTTATTCATCGCAGGAACAACTGACTTGATTGCTTTTTTGTCATTCCATACATAAACAATAAGAGAAAAAAAAATATTTGATATATCATTAAAAAAAACGTAATAAAAGGAAAAATATAATAACCGATCAATCTTCTCTGTTATCTACAAATATTTTTTTGTAGTTTGTGGAATGCATTTATAGATATTATAGTTGTAAAATTCAAATGAAAAAGTTACAGTTTTTACTTTCTCAAGAATACGATGAGAAATAAACTTGATAAGAGCTTTGGATACCAATATACATTATTTTATTTAATTATGTTTTATTTTGCTGATCCTAAAATAAATTTTACTTTCATATTCACCAACAAAACATCTAAACCTAATTTTTTTCAAACATATTCATACTTAAATAACGCTCTTGTAAATGAAAATATGTTATAGTTAAGAGATTTGTAATATTATATATATATAATACATTATTCTAATAAAGAACACAACCTTCAAGTAAGAACATAAATTTGGAGAACATAAATGTATAGATTTGAAAATCAAGTTATAATTTATATCTAGTTATAATTAAAGTATCTCCATTTCAAAACAAGAGTCTTGTATTCACTATTATACCAAGAAGTTAAACTTTAGAACACAGAGTCCTATTAAACTATTATAGATTTAATGTAATATATATTTTGAAAAAAAAAATATTATTAATGTTAGTAGTGGATATATTATAAGAATTTTATATAAAGTGGTAATTAAATCTCATATATGATAGACTATAACTGCCTTATCAACATTTTTTTATTATATCTAGTTAGTGAAATAAGTATATAGATGTTATAGTTGCAAAGCTAAAAAACAACCAATTTTTTTTTTTTTTTTCTCAAGAATAAGATGAAAATAAAAATCATGAAGGGCTCTGAACCTTAATATACACTTTTACAATTTTATTTTATATGTTTTATTTTAAAAATTCTAAAAAAATCTCATTCACTAACTTGATTCACTACAATATAAATGTCTTTATGTAACATTATTAAAATTTTGACTTTTATGTAACACTTTTGTAACATCTGCGAATATGTAACACTTTTGGAATATGTAATGCTTTGAATGTAACACTTTTAGGTAACATTTTCAAATAAGTAATACTTTTACGTAACACTTTAAATAAGTAACACTTTTATGTAATACATATAAATAAGTAGCAGTTGTAATTAATAAAATTATATATTTATTTTATTTTAAACTAATTAAATATATGTGGATTTATTTTTCTGATGTGACTGTTTTTTTTTTCTCATGTGTTACATCTTAATTATCACAATAAAATATTCGTAATATAGGTGGTGAAAATGATCGACTCAGACCTACAAAAGTAACAATTTATTGGAGCACCAAAAGATTTACTTATTCGTTATCAAACATAAATTTTAATTGTGACTTATGTATGTGTATGTATATAGATATACACACATTATAATTTTTACTAAACAATAACAAATTAGACTTCTAGCTTTAAGAATTTGAAGACATTTCTTAAGTGTGAGAACCTAGACTTGGGACATTTGGTCATGTCTCTTCAAGTTTGTAAGTTTATTTTTTATTAAAAATCTATAAAACACAACAAAATTAATTAATCACTTAATTACTTTTCAAGGTAACTTTAAGGTGTCTCAAAATTATCTACAACAAGTAAATACATAAAATTATTATAATTAAAATTAATGATAGTATCTTAAGATTTATATACAATAATTAGATATATAAAATTAATGTGATATAAAATAAGTTATATATATATATATATATGAGTGCATGAAAATGTAAAAAAAATTCATGGAAATTTTGTGTCAAATTGATATGGATAACCTAAATAACATTAAGTTAGATTGTAGTTTGATGGAAACTTAATTTTGAGAGTATTTTATTGATGTTACAACAAAATCTTGTGTATATACTCCCTCCGTTCACAAATAAGTGTCATTTTAGGGGAAATTGTTTTTCACAAAAGAGTATCATTCTAGCATTTTTTATATTCTTTTCCAACAATGTCCTTAGCTAAATCCAGGGAAATTTCTATATAAATATTATAATATTATATAAATAATGTATTGGTGGAAAGATGGAGAAATATATGGTAATAAAAAAATTAATGGAGAGAAAAATGAAGGGGTGTTGTTGTCCATTTTATAATCTTTTAAATTCCACCTGAAAATCTAAAACGATACCTATTTGTGAACGAAGGGAGTATAGGTTTTTCTTATAAAATAAACTAAAAAGTTTTTGTAGCCTAGTGGTTAAGTCATTGCGCTTAAACTCCTGCAATCTAGCAACCTGAGTTCAAAGCCCAACAATGACAAATTTTCAATTTTTTTAATTTAAATAAAACCTTAAAAGTATTATATAAATGGAGTTATATATTACATTATTTTAGTGTTACCATAAAGTGTTACAATTTAAAATCTAATATAACACTTATTAAAAGTGTTACTAAAGATCATCAAAAGTGTTTACATTAGACTTTAGGTTGCACTGGCAAATGTAACACCAATAAAGTATTACCTAATGTATATAGTAACATATTTTAGTATATATGTTACAAAAATTAATTTATATTGTAGTATTGGTATTTAGGCATTCCAGACCTAAAGAACTTTCTTATATTTTTTAAATATCTTTTAAAACATATGTATTTATATAAAGTGGTAAACTAAATCTCATATTGGAAAAACTAGTAATTCACCCGTGCGTTGCATGGTTAGTACATGTCTTACGTGAAAAACAATAAGAATAGTAGTAGATTTTTGTGGATAATTAGAAAATTGTATTTGATTCAATTTAAATTTGAAAGTTTTTTTACATATTTTAAAAAAATTAAAAATCCAAATAATTAATTATTATTTTTTCGGTTAAATTAACTTTTAAATAACATATATTTATGTCTAAATATTTATTTTAAACATATATATTGATAGGGATGACCCGGTTACCTCGGGCCGGGTTACCTCGGGTCGGGTTAATAGCATGCCAGCAACCGCGAAGGCCCAGGCCCAACAGGCCCAGCAACACGCATTCGGCCCAGCGAATGCGAATCTGTCACGTAAATCCCAACGGCCATGCAGATTTGGGAGGCAAGATTATAGGGATTTAGTTAGGGCTTGGGTTTAGTAGTATAAATAGAGGAAAAGAACTCTGAATTAGGGTTCGGACTTTGTATTCTGCAATACTCCTTGTAAACTCAATCATCACGTGAAAGATACACCTCGGCGATTGCCGTTTTCTGCCCGTGGACGTAGATCTCCGGATCGAACCACGTAATCCTTGTGTGTTTTTACATTCTTTTCGCATTAATTACTGTTCGATTGGGTGTTTTCCGGATTGCGCATTAACAAATTGGCGCCGTCTGTGGGAACGACAAGATCGCATTCAGTAATACCATTGCCTTCTGAAATCATGGTGACAACCCGTCAGAACCAATCCCGCCGCGGAGATCAATCTAACCAGGATCCACCCGTGGACCAAGTGGCGTCTCCGAGACAATCGCCGGCAAGAAGCGCTTCCGCTCATCAGGGTAATCAAAACCCTCCACCCCCTCAGGATCAGCAAAACCCTAATATTGCTGCCGCTCAACCACCGGTAAACGTCCAAATTACCCCCGAATTGCTCCAGGCTTTCCTAGAAGAACATACACATGTTCTCCAAGATTGGGCAGCCAACTGCCTACATCCATCGGAGCCTGTCGCAGAGCCCGCTAACCACAACGACGATTCTGGTGTGCCTCTACCCCGTCCCCGTGGTCAGCGGAACCCTGGATACCGGGGACATCAGGATCGACGAAGGGGACGACCCGGTTCTTCCGAGGACCTTGGGAGTTCAAATAGATCACGACCTCACAACGAGGAACACACCGATGTGGATCGCCGCCGTCCACTTAATGCGGCTAAAAAAGTTCGCTATGCAAATGCTCATACTCTGGACCTTCAAGAGTACGAGCGAGTTCAACGCAATGTTGAACTAGATAGGATCCTGGGCATGGATGCCAATGGAGAGATCATCACACCGTTCTCCCAGGCAATCATGGACACCTCCCTTCCCGAAGGGTTTAAACGGCCAGCCATACCTCCTTACAATGGCACTGGAGATCCGGCCAATTTTCTGGGTGCTTTTAGGCACAGCATGCTTAGTCATGACAACATCACATCTCTGCAGTACTGCAGGATTTTCCCGGAGTATTTACAGGATGAAGCTCGGGTATGGTTTGATTCTCTCCCTCGAAACAGCATATCCTCGTTCAGAGAACTTGCCGAGCACTTTTGGGCAAGATTTGAAGCCCGGGTGAAGCCCGCGGCCACCATGGCCGACGTCATGACTATGGAACAACGGGACGGAGAATCCGTTACCCAATTTCTGGACCGTTTCACAACGGTAAGTCTCAAGGTGGGAGACTGCCCCGACAATGTGGCCATCGGCGCCTTCATGAATGGACTCCGTCCCGGAGCGTTGCACACCGAGTTAGCTCGGAACACACCGGTCACAACTCGAGCACTGTTCCAAACAGTGTGTAAATTTGCGAAGGCTGAGGAGCAGACTCGTCAGAAGCGTGAAAAGCACGCGGCCAAGAGGCAGGCCGACAAAGCCCAAACTGGGCCTAGCACCCGAGCTAGTGCATTTTCCCGTCTGGCAACGGGGCGCCCAGAATCCCGGAGTGAAATTCCGCAATTGACTCCGCTGACGAAGTCACGAGCTGAAATTTTTTCACTCCACAAAAACGACTTCCGACCTTGTCCACGGATGACTGCGCCTCCGGAAAAGAGAAATCGTGGCAAATGGTGTGAGTACCACCGAGATCATGGACACGCAACGGATGAGTGTCGGGAACTCGGCAAGGAGATTGAGGAATGTCTCAAGAAAGGATTCTTGCGGCAATACGTCGCACGAACTGGCGACCGACCTCGGGCAAACCATAATGGAGGCTCGTTTCATACCCGAGGAGATTACCATGACCGAGATACTCAGCAAAATCGGCCGCATTGGCAGAATAATCGGCAGGGGCCCAATAATCATGCACGACAAGATTCTGGCAATCGCCAGCCGCCACATCTCCAACTTCTACCTCCTCCTCCTCCGGGAGGACCCCGGGACGACGCACCCCCTCACGTGATAAACGTGATATACGGAGCCCTACCCACCGGGGCTTCGCGACATGCTTTGAAAGCAGAAGCTCGACGTCCTCCACCCGAGGAGCCACGTCACAAACGTCTCCATCAGTCCGAGACTGTCAGCTTCACGGATAGGGATCCGGTCCCCGAGATAACACCCCACACTGACGCTATTGTCATCGACATGGCTGTAGCTAACATAACAGTACGGCGAGTCTTCGTAGACAATGGGGCCGCAGTGAGCATCATATTTGCGGACTGTTTCGAGAGGATGGGGATTTCCCGAGATCAACTCAAACCGGCCCCCGGGCCACTACAGACTTTCACCCAGGGTGAAGTTCGGCCAGAAGGTATCATCGCCCTCCCAGCGTCGTTGGGAACTTATCCGAAGGTGAAAACAATCTTCGTGGATTTCTATGTGGTGAATTCCCCATCACCATATAATATGATATTAGGCCGGGACTGGCTCACCCCGGCAAAAGCCATATGCTCCACGTATCACCTCGCACTGAAGTTCCCCACCTCGCATGGTGAAGAGACCGTCCGCGGGAGCCAACGGATTTCAAAAGAGTGCATGTACGTGGCACTCAGAAAGGCTGCAAAGGTTCCGCCCAAACAGCAACTTCAGATAACATCACAGGTCCTGGAACCCCGGGACTGTACCCCACTGGGAGATGCCACTGTCCAAATCCCGCTAGATCCGTCTAAGCCGGAGCAGACAGTAACAGTAGGAGCCGTGGATGTGCCATGGCTACATCAGGCCATTATTCAGATCCTGCGAGAATATTCCGATGTTTTCGCATGGTTTCCTTTGGATATGCCCGGAGTCTCTCCCGAGGTGATTACCCACAAGCTAAATATCGATCCTAGTGTCAAGCCCATCCAGCAGAAACAGAGAAAATTTGCCCCGGAGCGAAATGAGGCCATTCGAGTTGAGGTAAAACAACTCCTGGACGCGGACATTTTATTCGAGGTATTCTACCCCTCTTGGTTATCCAATCCGGTAATGGTTACAAAAACCAGTGGGGCCTGGCGGATGTGTGTCGATTTCTCCGATCTCAACAAGCACTGTCCGAAGGACTGCTATCCTCTACCTTCTATCGACCAAAAGGCCGAGGCCATTACGGGGTACGTGGCACTTTGTTTCTTGGATCTATATAAAGGCTATCATCAGATCTTTATGGATCCACAGGATGCCATCAAAACGGCGTTTATCACTGCCTTCGGGTGCTACGCTTTCAAGAAACTGCCCTTCGGGCTCAAGAATGCCGGGGCCACCTACCAGCGTCTAATGGACTCCGTCTTCCATGACCAGATAGGTCGCAATGTTGAGGTTTACGTTGATGACTTGGTCATCAAAAGCTCCTCTCATCCTTCATGCGTGCAGGACATCGCCGAAACCCTGCGCACTCTGCGGCGCTATAATTTGCGCCTCAACCCTACAAAATGCACTTTCGGTGTTGGCTCCGGGAAGTTTCTCGGATACATGGTATCACAAAGCGGCCTACAAGCCAACCCGGCTAAGCTTCGCGATGTGTTAGACCTACAGCCACCAAAGACATTCAGGGATGTTCAACGCCTTACAGGTGGCCTAGCAGCTTTAAACAGATTCTTATCAAAAGCAGCGGAGCGCCAGCTACCATTTTTTAAGATCCTCAGACAAGCGAAGTCCTTTGAGTGGACTCCAGAATGTACTGAGGCCTTCGAGGCCTTGAAACGACATATACAGCAGCTGCCCACCTTGTCAGTTCCTCTCCCCGGAGAGCCGTTGTACGTATATCTGGCTTCTGCCGAGGAGGCTGTTAGCGCCGCTCTTGTGCGAGAAGTGGAAGGGGTTCAGCACCCCGTATATTTTGCCAGCCGGGTACTTCATGGAGCAGAGACGCGATACTCCGAGCTTGAAAAAACCGCCTTGGCCCTCGTTATGGCAGCTCGACGCCTCCGACCATACTTCCAGGGACGCGAAATACGAGTCTTGACAAATCATCCTGTGCGCCAGATCCTTGTAAAACCCGAGGTGTCTGGGCGCCTCGCCAAATGGGCCATCGAGTTGGGAGAATATGACATCCAGTTCCTTCCCCGCCGAGCCATCAAGGGTCAAGCCCTCGCTGATTTCTTGGCCGAAGCTCCGGTGGACAGTCATGAGACACCCGCAGACAAAGATACACAGCACCACGACACACTCGCTCCTTCACCTCGAAAGTGGCAGCTATTTGTGGACGGCGCATCCACGGTCCGAGGAAGTGGCGCCGGACTACTCCTCATCGACCCCGAGGAGGCTGAGTTTAAATACGTCATAAGGTACAAGTTTAAGGTAACCAACAATGTAGCGGAGTACGAGGCAGTCCTCGCCGGACTCCGGCTCGCTCAATCTCTAGGTGTTCGGCACCTAGAGCTCCTCACGGACTCCGAGATCGTGTCTAAGCAAATTCAGGGGACTTATGTCGCCAGGGAAGAAACCATGGTCAGGTACCACACTCTAGCGCTTAAGCTCATCTGAACTTTTGATACAGTTATTATACAGAAAATCCCGCGGACCCAGAACTCCAGGGCAGACGCACTCAGCAAGCTGGCCTCCGCGGTCCAAACAAATATATCCCCGGATATCATGGTCGAAGACCTCTTCCATCCGTCAATTCATGAGGCTACAGTTTCTGTATTGACCGACAGCGATCCGAACTGGATGACTCCGATCATTCAGTACCTTCGAGATGGGACTCTGCCCACTGACAAGCTACGAGCTCGGCAAGTTGTGCTCAAAGCCCCCAAATACTCCCTTCATAACGGAGTCTTATATCGACAATCGTACTTGCAACCAAACCTCCGGTGCTTGCCACCTACCGAGGCCATTCAAGTTCTGAGGGAGGTTCATGAAGGGGCCTGCGCTAGCCACGTCGGCTCCCGAACACTAGCAAAGAAAATCCTTCGCTGGGGATATTATTGGCCTACTTTGTTCAATGACGCTCATGACCTAGTGTCCAAATGCAGCAAGTGTCAACTACACTCCCGTGTAAAGCACCTACCACAAACCGAACTCACGGGAATCCAGAGTGCGTGGCCGTTCATTCAGTGGGGAATTGACATTGTCGGACCCTTCCCTGTTGCTCCGGGGGGGTTGAAATTCCTGGTAGTCGCCGTAGACTACTTCACTAAGTGGGTCGAAGCCGAACCGCTTACTGCTATCACTGGTCAGAATATTCTGAAGTTCGTATGGCGCAATATTATCTGCCGCTTCGGTATCCCGAGCACTATTATCTCAGACAATGGCAAACAGTTTGCCAATGATCCATTCCGCTCATGGTGTGAGGAACTCCACATCAAACAGATATTCACCTCGGTCGCTCACCCTCAAGCAAACGGGCAGGTTGAAGTCACCAACCGAACCCTCCTCACAGGAATAAAAAAGCGCCTGGACAGCGCCAAAGGCCTTTGGGCTGAAAACCTTCCACAAGTCTTATGGGCCATCCGCACAACGCCACACACCTCCACCGGGGAAACTCCTTACAGCCTTACCTACGGCTCCGAAGCCGTCATTCCAGCCGAAATCAGTGTGCCGAGTCCTCGCCTACTTACCTTCGTTCCGGACGATAACGACGAGGCACTTCGCGCGAATTTGGATGAGCTTGAGAATCGCAGGGAACAAGCGTTCGTCCAGCAAGCTAAGTGCAAACAGCGAGCCGCACAGTACTATAACCTCCGGGTCCGAGGTACTCAGTTCAATGTCGGGGACTTGGTTCTTCGACTCAACTCGGCCAGCAAGGCTGCCCCCGAGGGCAAACTACATGCTTCTTGGGAAGGTCCATACCGAGTCGTTGCCACGCATGACTCCGGCTCTTATCAACTCGAACATCTCAACGGGGCCCCGATCCCCCGAAGTTGGCACGTCACAAACTTGAGACGGTTCTATCTATAAAAGCTAAATCACAAGTACTTTCTCTCCTTTGATTTCCGTAATAGTTGTTATTCCTATTTGTACTCTTCAATTAGCTCCGGCATTTATCATTGAATAAAATTTTTCTGTTCATACACCTCGCTGTGTTTTTCTTTACGTTACGGGGACGCCCTAACACATATATACTATCATTACTAGTCTCCGGACAATTAAACCTTACTCTCGGTCCGCCCGAGGAGGTTCGCATACTAGTCCCCGGACTCACACTACTTTCTCGTCTGTTTAACCGGAGAAATGCTAACTCCCGCCTGATCCGTCCGGGGAGGAAATTTGCTCCCGCCCGACCCGTCCGGGGAGTTTTTACTCCCGCCTGATCCGTCAGGGGAGATTGGCTTAGGCCATACCGTGTTCCCGAACACCTACTTAAAACAATTAACAGGTTTTATATCATGTTCCCGAACACCCAATCAAAATGATTTGTAACAACTTATTTTCACCACAAACTATTCAAATCACATGGTTTTTTACATAACACAAAAAAAAAAAAAAAAAAAAAAAACAAAAGTACTAAGGCTAACGTCTATGGCCCCCGAGCCAATACTGCGCACTCCGGTGCTGGGACCCACCCCTCGGTCTACGCTGGGTCCTTCGGGATCTTGAGGACCCTTGACCTCGGGCTCCGGCCCTGTTACCCTCTCGGAACCTGGTTCGGTCATCTCTCCTAGGCTCTCTTCGACGAGGACTTTCCCTAGGCGCTGGCCTCGGGGTTTCAACTCGGGTCCGTGCCCGGTTGCCGGGATGTGGTGCTGACCTCGGTATCTCAGCCCACTGCTCAGGGTCCCACTCCTCCGGGACCATAACTTCGATTTCCTGGGCCAGCTCCTCGACTATCTCCTCGGCAACTGCTGGAGGTTCTTCAGTTGTGGCCACCGAAGCTGGCTCCCTAATGACTATGCCTTTGCTCTGCACGGAGGGTTTTTTCTGGCCTTTAGACTTCTTCTCCTTTCGAGGAGCTCTCTGAGTACTTCGGTCCTGACTAGTGCTCGCAATAAACTCCTCAGCAGTAGGCCTTCGCCTGATTCGGCCCTTTAGCCCTTCATACATGCTGAGCAATAGTTCGAGGACCTCTCTTTTCCTCAACAACTCCGCAGGCTCTACTGAGCTCCTCGACATCAGCGCCGCGATGTCACTCTGGATTTCGACGGTCCGCTCTTCTACTTCCTCAAAGGTTAGCAGACCGAACTCGGACAGGATCCGTTCATATTCCTTATGGTGAACGCGGACGCGGCTTATCTCGGCAGCAGTGGTTCGATACTGCATCTCGAAGTCTTTGGCCCTTTCATTGGCCTCAACCACCTTCCTCTCCGCCGAGGCTATCTGCTTTTGCAACTTGGGCACTACGTGCAGCTCCAGGCGATTCTTCTCTCCGCGGAACCACTCAAGTGATGTCATTAATTTCTTTATTGTATCGTGCAGCTCCGCGGTGTTCTAGACAGTTAGTAAAAATCAAACAGAATTACTCTCAAACATAGAAGAGTTGATACAGCTCGGCAACACACAATGGATTATGAAAATGAAACGGTTGCAAGGGTCTGAAAAGAGAAATTGTATTTCACATTGACAGAATACAACGGTTCAGTTACATCATTCCTATCAATTCTACAGATTTACAAATTTAAATTTGCGGGGATCTACTGACCTCCCGCTCAAGTGCCTCTGTTTCTTCGGGCAGCTCTTCTTGCTGGCCCTCAGGCACTTCGGTATTTCCCCCCTCGGCAGCAACGACAGCTTCGGTTTCAGCGGGGACTTCGGATTCTACCGAGGGAAGGGGCTCGGTGTTTGAGGCGCCGGGGCCAGTTCACCGCGGCAGAAGGCCAAGAATTCTTCATCTTGGTCCACTATGCAGTTGGCCACTTCTGCGGCAGTCAGAAGCTGCCTCTTCCCCCCGAGCGCGTTCACCAGGGGCCATTCCGGCAGCTCCGCCAGCGCGGCGTAATACGCCTTCTCCACCTCGGCCGCCGCCTCGGGATCATACCCGAACTCTGGACGATTGATGTCCACATCCGGGTATACCTCCTTCACCTCCTCCAGCACCATGGCCCGCGTGGCTTTGTCCCCTATCGCCACAAACTTTGTCTGGAAGTCCAAAAAAGTGCTGGAGTGCAGTAATTTCTCAGCGAACGCCCTCAGTAGAGCTCCCTGACCTATAACCACGGCGGCTTCCCTTGCCTCCATTTCGGCCCGCAGTTGCATCAGTTCACCTCGGAGGCTGTGGTTTTCCATCTCTATACTGCGGAGACGCGCAACCTCGGACTCGACCACGGCAGCCCTCTTGCGTGCCTGGGTCAAGTCGTATGAGAGTTTGTCATTCTTGGCGCGAAGCTCTCGCGCTGTCGCAGCTAGCTCCTCCCTGGCCTCTATTTCATTCTTCAGGCCGACCTCGATTATACCCTCGGCCAGCCGAAGAATCTTCTCGGCGTCCGCGCTATCGAACCCCAGCGTACTGGGGATCACCTGCTCCCCCTGAAATAGTTAATACACACCGAGGCGCACGGGTTAAACCTCTGATACACACCTCGTGTAAGATAAACTACTGATCAGCATTCTTAATATTACCTCGGTACTTGCCCCAACCCGGGGTCTTTTGGCTGGTGCTTGCGGAGCCCCAGTAGGCTCCGGCCTCTTCTTCGATGACACCGGAGACCCCGCCGGCATCGCCCTCTCCTCCGACCCCGATGACGGTCGGACACTCTGAGACGTCTTCTCTCGGGGAGTCACCTCAGTGGCTTTCCCCTTCTTCTTTGCCGCTGCCGACGCTGCAGGGCTTCCCGATGCCGGCTGCTTTCCGAAGCGTCCCACTGCAAATATATATATATCAAAGGTCACTTTGCGCACAACGGCAAAATTGAATAACAGGACAAAAAACTCCTACCCTCTTCGGCATTTCCATTCCCTGAATAATATGGGCTAAGCCCAGCCTTCTCCAGTTCCTCCTCGGAACAGAGGGTTTGGAAAGTCCCCACTTGCAGGAATATGTGCCTCATCTCGGCCCCTGGATTCTCCACAGGAGCGGAATCCTGCACCTCGTCACTCCTCCACTTCGGGAGGGCTATTTTATTCCTAACAAACATGAATCTCTCCTTCCACCCCTCTACTTTGCTCGGGTTTTGAACCTTGAACCCTCCGCGGGCTCGAGGACTAAAGGAGTACCATCCCTTGGACTTCCCGAAGTTCTTAAGCTGGTAGAAAAACCTAAAAAGTTCTACCGTTGGTTCTACCCCGGCCATTTTACTTACAACAGTAAAACCTACCAATTGCCTCACCGCGTTCGGTGCTAACTGGCAGAGGGCAATGCCGTAGTATCTTAACAGCTCTACGACTATGCTCCACAACGGCAATCTCAATCCTACTCTAAGGGGGTCAATGTACACGGTCATAAACCCCTGTGGTGGGCAACAGGCCCTATCCTCGGGGGTCGGAATTATGTACTCAAGGTCAAACGGAAGATAAAAAGATGGGAGTTCCCTCTCCAGCTGCCCCCGCGACATCCGTAAACCTATGGAGGACACCTCAAGATCAACCGCCGGACATTCGTAAAACGATATCATCCGGGTATTACACTCTACACCGTCGACTCTCTCTATGGTTCTTATGGAATCCTTCTCCGGAAAAATATACGATATGGGGGGGATATCTAACGGAGTGTCCGCATCTCCAACTACTCTGACCGAGGCCGAAGAAGGGGCAGAAGATGAAGCAGATGAAGAGGATGACATACTTACTTGATTTGAATTCGAAAGGATGGAATTGAGAAATTTTTGATCTCTGATGAATCACAAACGCAAGGTTCCTCTTTTTCCCGCTTTCTATAACAGATGAACGCAATAGAGAAGATGAAAAGTTACTGTGCAGTTATTCCTTATATAAATGCAAAACACCGACGGCTCTGATGCAGCCTATTCAAATTCAGTGATGAGGATTCATGCGTGCTTCTCACGCGTTTTACAGTTACCGAGGCGCGTGGGGAACAGCGGTCTTGGAACTCGCAGAGCGTGTCACTTCACGCTCCTCTCTCTCATTATGGCGCCGCCAGTCACATCGGTCTCACCCTTCTTCAGGAAGATTCAAGATACACTCCGGTGTACTTTTTGCCTCGGCCATACCACTACACTCCGGTATTCTAACCACTTCGGCCCAATATCTCACTCCGGTGTACCCTTCACCTCGGTCAAACTGTCATGTACTTCAGACGTGTTTTACGCCTCGAGCCAGTTCGGTAACTCATTACAAGTACCAAGCACTTCGGCCTACCAGGGACCCCGGTCTTCTTTGCTTAAGGTTCCACCCCGGTGACAACCGAAGCTCCTACCTTGCTTCGGCTGGGGGGGGGGGGGGCATCTGATAGGGATGACCCGGTTACCTCGGGCCGGGTTACCTCGGGTCGGGTTAATAGCATGCCAGCAACCGCGAAGGCCCAGGCCCAACAGGCCCAGCAACACGCATTCGGCCCAGCGAATGCGAATCTGTCACGTAAATCCCAACGGCCATGCAGATTTGGGAGGCAAGATTATAGGGATTTAGTTAGGGCTTGGGTTTAGTAGTATAAATAGAGGAAAAGAACTCTGAATTAGGGTTCGGACTTTGTATTCTGCAATACTCCTTGTAAACTCAATCATCACGTGAAAGATACACCTCGGCGATTGCCGTTTTCTGCCCGTGGACGTAGATCTCCGGATCGAACCACGTAATCCTTGTGTGTTTTTACATTCTTTTCGCATTAATTACTGTTCGATTGGGTGTTTTCCGGATTGCGCATTAACATATATAATTTCACAGGACATATAAACTTATTTTGAATATATAATATTATATACATACATTATATTGAATAAATATTCTAAATACATAATATAAATGAATCGAATGTTAAAATTGTTTGAATCAAATGTAATTATATTTATATTCAAATTTAAAATTACATGAATATAAAAATCATTTCGTATTCGAGTTCGAAACCTCCTAGTTAAACGAATAAAAAAAAAAAAATTAATTTAATTAGTACTTTAACTAACAATTCAAGACAGTTGTGTTCCACGGTAGTAACATTACATCACTTGTTCCGTACACTGCCAGAACTTCAATTTTTCAACCTAATAAATATAAGAATAGATTTCCAAGATTAATGAACCTCCTCTTATGTGGTCATTCTTTTATAGGTTAAATACAAAAATCAACTTGTACAATAGATGTTTTTCATTTTACAACTTACGGTGTAAAACTGTGGTGAGAAAATTAAAAAATTATTTTAAAAAAATTAGAAACATATCAAGAAAAATACAATTTCTTTAGCATTATAGAGTAAAGAAATACCAAGTCAAGATCTTATGCATTACTCCCTCCAGTCCAAAAAAAAATCACTTTAAACTTTTTCCGAAAAAATTAAGAATAGGAGAAAAGATAAATATATCCCCTACGTAATCCATTTATTTGGGATATATTTTGTAGAATAAAGAAATATCGTCGACTAAATTAAGTAGCTTGTATTAGAAAGAATTCTTAATTAAGGTAAACCCAGAAATTATGAGATTTAAAAAAATTGTTTAGATATGTTTAGGGTTAACGTTGAAAGAATTGTGGACCGTTTTCTTTGCTAAAATTATATTTTTTTTGAACAATTTTATCTTCTCTAAAATGACTTTTTTTTTTTGGACCGGATGAAGTAATGTTTTTTGTTAAGATTATCAAAGATAATAAATTCCATAAGTTTTCTCCAATAAAAAAGGGATAATTGCAATTTCGCCGCCAAACTATTAACACTTTTGCACTTCGATATATAAACTATTAATTTGACAAAACTGCCCCATCTTATAGAGATGTTACAATTTTAAAGATGTCAAACCAAATTCCGACCAAATATATTGCACGTGAGTTTTGGGTGGTAATTTTGTATTTTAGCTAAAAAACTGAAATACTTGACATAGAAATAGAAAAAAAATAAAAAAGGTAAAACATTGCTAACTTGCTTAGAAAGAATAGAAATAGAAATGTGAGAAGCAAAAAAAAAAAAAAAAAAAACGAACAAAAATCATTAAACCTAATAAAATCATAAAATAGATTAGAGGGAAAGGAAAAAAACATAATAATCTTACAGAGGTGAAGAAGGGACGGAAGAAAAAAATCAAAAACTAAACAGTCGCACACTCGTTATGTTTTGTGTGTGAGTCGATCCTCTCCACCTTTCAACTTTCATTTTTTTCCTGTTTAAATGTTGGTGGAAGTCGTTGTGCAAACACATGTTTCTAATTCTGCAACTTCCACCATGTCCAAAAGACAATCAGTAGAAATGGTGAAATCACTTGTAGATCTACCGCCAAATATGCTACTGGCAATACTCGGAGTTGTTATATTTTAATTGTATTAATGGTTTTCTTCTTTTAATGTTTTTATTATTATTTTATTACTCACATTTTCTACTTCTATTCTTTTTAGTCACGTTAGTAGTATTTTATCTTTTTATTTTTTTATTTTATATAGTAAATAATTAATTTTTAGAAAAAATATAAAATTACCCCTTCAAAATCGGGTGGGCAACTCACATGTAGTGTATATGCCCAGAATTTGGTCCGGAAATTTTGAAACTGTAATATTTATATAGGTTGGCAGCAGTTTCTGTCAAGTTTAATAGATTATATATCAAAGTCAAAAAGTGCTAATAGCTTGGCGGCTAAATTGTAATTATCATTAAAAAATAAAGTACAATGAGTTATTGAATAATAATACAATGAAACAATAATTCCATAAAAACAAACACAAATCACAAAAGCCACAAAACTGAAAACTAATATGTGATAATAAATCAATGTTAAGCAAAAATGGCAATTGCAAAACTGCCCTTTAGGACCAACATGATCACCATATCAAGCCAAGTGATAGTAAGTCAAAGAGTTGAAAATGAATGAAACTAAGAAATAGAGTTGAATAATAATCAAATAAATATCATTAAACGGGTTCACAAACGACTGCATAATATACATCCATCAAAAAATATTATCATCATTGGACAACACAATCGTCAATTTATTCCAAGTCATAATATACTTATCTTTTAAGAATTTGAAGGTGGTGGCTTGCTGCTGCCTATCTACCCCTAGCTCGGTCCTAGCATTTGATCTCTCTCTCTCTCTCGCTCAATATATACCTGTATATACATACTTCAGAGTCTCAATTCCTTAAGGCCACAAAATCTCAATTAACTCAAAGATCAGACCTTCAACAACTAATCTTTACCTAAATCAAAATCCAAAATGATCCACCAATATTTTCCAAATGGATTTATAATACTCCCTCCGTCCCGGTTAAAGCTTCCACTTTGACCGGGCACGGATGTTAAAAAAAAACAGTTATTTGACTTTTTTAAAGGTGAAGATTGAGTGGTTGAGATTTTGAGGGTGAGGATTGTGGGAATAGTTTCCTTTTTTGGGGTGGCAACTTTAGTTGGGACGGACAAAAAAGGCAAGTAGGAAGCTTTAAGCGGGACGGAGGGAGTACCAGATTATGACCTATAAGAAAAAAAAAAAAGATGTAATGCAGTTGCATTTTGTTCGAAAACATTAGTATCATAGAGAAATTTTGCAAAGAGTGGCAATAACACTTGATATGAAATTGAGTGTAAACTTGTACTGAGTAGAGTTGTGGTCTGCTGCTGGTGATCGCCATAGGAATGCCTGTTGATGTGTAAAGTGCTTTGCCAACTACTTACTGTTTTAGAGTCATCTACAGCGTGCACTCGCTCAGCTAATATTCTGGCTATTGGTGGACCAAATGAAGGTAGTACGTACCGACTCAAAATCATTATACAATGCGACATCTATCTGCTACTATTTCTGCAAATATTGGACCACACCCACATTCAGAATCAACTTCAACAAAACTTTATTATACAGACGAATAAATCATCATACCTGACCATTTCTGCTACTATGTATACCAACAAAAAACACATAAGAAAAATCTTGATGTAGGTACCTACTTGTTAGTTGCTAGAGCATTCCAAGATGTGAAGAATCTCATAACTAAAAAGACGAAACCATATGTTACTGCAGCGAAGGATCATAAGGCAATGCAAGTAGCAAAATAAAGAGCATAATTCTACCTGTGTTTGGTAAGCATTAGCTACCCATTTTCCCACGAAACAATGCTCCTACCTATCCAGCTATGCTAAATAGAGTCGTTGTCTCATGGGAGAAGCTTATAAGTTGTAGCCACATTGGGGTGAATAACATGGCCAACCACGGAAGACGAGGCCTTGGAAAGAGCTAGGGCGCTTGTCAACAATTCAAAGTTCCGTTCTTCAAAGGATATGAACAAACAATTTAGTTTGCCACTTTGATTTAGCATTTTAATTAAGGAATATATTTAGGAATTATTTTGTTGATGTAAACAAATTAAGAAAGATGGATATTTTGCAGCAAATAGGTATCAAAATTACCTTAATTATCAGATTTCTAATTAATTATATGTATATGGACTATGGCAAATTTGACCAACAGATTTATTTTCTAAATTGACAAGATTATATGTCATTAATAGGGAGTAGAATATAAACATTAATTGATTGTTACACATTTTATTTATGTTAAATTTATGCAAATTATTGACCGGTAATTGAAATATACCAAATGATGACTCTTTGCCAGAAGTGGAAAGGTAATTGGGCAGGAAAAATCCAAAGTTTCTATTTCTGGATGATTTTATTTTTATATTATAGAAGACTATATATAGCCGTCTACTTAATACTTTTCTATAAGAATTAGTGAAATATGCATATAGATACTGTAGTTGTAAAACTTTAAAATAAGATTGCAAAACGAACCTTAAAAATAGAACTTATTAAGGATATAATGGACAAATTAAAATTTGTAAGAAACTACTTACACTTTCATGATAATAGTAGGGGAAAAAAATTGATTTGGTCCCATAACTTTTTAACTTTTCTGATTTGGTCCCATATTTAACTACTTTTTCAATTTAGTCCCGTATCTCTATTAATTGCTCCATTTTGGACCAATTTTGACCCAATTTTGACCAACTCGCTGGAAAAGGCCACGTGCCTCCCACGTGTCGGCGGCCTTCAGAGAGTTTCGGCGACTTATGCCACGTGGGGGGGGGGGGGGGGGGGGAATAGTTGATTTGGTCCCATAACTTTTTAACTTTTCTGATTTGGTCCCATATTTAACTACTTTTTCAATTTAGTCATGTACCTCTATCAATTGCTCAATTTTGGACTAATTTTGACTCAATTTTCACCAATTCACCGGGAAAGGTCACGTGCCTCCCACATGTCGGCACTAATTAAGAGTTTTGACGAATTATGTCACGTGGCGCCGCATTTGTGAGGTGACTTTTGTCTTTTTCTTCATGTTAGAAAATTTTTACCTCAACAAATGATTTAATAAAATAAACAACAAAAACTCAAAACCTGTGTTACAACACAAAAAGAAAAATTAAATCAAACAAATCCTAAAAGAATCGAATTTCTTTTCCCTTCTCACTTTCAACGCTTCTCGTCATCATATTTATTTTCGTTTTGGTTTGCTGCTGCCATGCGTCTTTTTCATGTGGGAGCTTATGCGATTCTTTTCGGAGAGGGATTAGAGTAGTGGTGTAGTAGGCGTTGAAGAGAAATAATTTTCGATTCTTTTAGGATTTGTTTGATTTAATTTTTCTTTTCGTTTGTACCCTAGATTTTGAATTTTTATTTTTTATTTTATTAAATGATTTGTTGAGTAGGAAATTTTCTCACCTGAGGTGTAAATTGATGTATAAAAGAAAAGAAAGAAAAAGACAAAAACCACCTTAGAAATGAGGCGCACGTGGCATAAGTCGTCGGAACTCTTTAATTGGTGCCGGCAAGTTGAGAGGCATGTGACCTTTCCCGGTGAATTGGTGAAAATTGGGTGAAAATTGGGTCAAAATTGAGCAATTGATAGAGGTACATGACTAAATTGAAAAAGTAGTTAAATATGGGACCAAATCAGAAAAGTTAAAAAGTTATGGGACCAAATCAACTATTTTCCCCCGCCACGTGGCATAAGTCATCGGCACGTGGCCTTTTCCGGCGAGTTGGTCAAAATTTGGTCAAAATTGGTCCAAAATAGAGCAATTGATAGAGATACGGGACTAAATTGAAAAAGTAGTTAAATATGGGACCAAATTTGAAAAGTTAAAAAGTTACGGGACCAAATCAACTTTTTTCCCATAATAGTAGATAGTAATTTATTTCACTCTTTTTTCGAGTCAAATAGAAGTACAAGAAACAAAACCAAATCTTCGATGAATTTTTTTTTTTTAGACAATAATTGATGTCTCTAATAATAATAAATTTCATGTGACGACTTGTCATCATAAAATACTCAACAAATTATTTAAGCTCATTTTTAGACTATAAGACTACTTGTCGCAACTTTATTATTAGAGACAACAGATCTGTCACACCCCGATTTTCGTTGCTATAAATAAAAGACAATTTATTTTGAAAGGATGTGAGTTGCATTAAATCTTTTGAACTTGTAAAATTTGAACAATGAAAAGCCATATTTGAAACAAAAAATAACATATCTTTCGAAAATACCCAATTTGATACAATTTAAATAAAATATTGACGGAAGCGTAATTTGAATAAAAATACATAAGTTGACTCAAAACTTTTAATACTATAACACCAATAAAACTTTTCTTTTAAAGGACTCAAAGTAAAAAACTCAATAGAATAAATTACGACTTGAATATACATGGATGTTTGGAGAACCTTTTTGACCAATATATCCACCGCCTCCTCGTACCACGAACCAACTCCAATGGCCTGTAGAAAGTGAAATGGAATGGGTGAGCAAACCACAAGCTCCGTGGGGACATGTTTGTCGACTTTAAATACAAATCATGCAATAATTAATGAATGCATACAACACACTGTAAAAGAGTTATTAGCATAATACAACACATAGCATAGTATAGCATAACACTGTAGCCTGTTGAGCATATCATAGCACATAACATAGCATAAAATGTAACTAACCTGTTGCTGCCTAGCATAACATATTATATAGCCTGTTGCCTATTGCCTATAGAATGTTGCGCATAAACATTAAAATTACAATCATGGAATTTAAAATAGACAAACATAGCCCATAGAGTAGAAATAATCCCCACATTGAAAATATGGGTGAAACCTTGTACATAGATGCATGCTCCTATTGTCCATAGTCTTCGCTAGCATCGATCTCCTTTCCACTTAAGAATACATGAACCTATCTTGTCATTGATATATATATATGAGATTTATGGAATTTGGAATTTGGGAATTTAGGGCTTGGTAAGACTTTAAGAAGTTTTGAAAGTAATAGAGAATTTGTCGGAATGGATTTATTGCGTAGCAGCGAATAAATAATTTTTATTTTATAAAAGACCAAGGATAAAACTCTGAAAATTTACCCGTAGCTAATATACACATGTAAAAAGATTATATTAAAATTTTGTATTTTTTTCAAGAAGTATAACTATCTGAACTTTTGAATTTGAATTTGTTGAAACTGAAAATTCAGTGCATCATTAGTAAAACTTTTATAAATCGAAAACTATCAGTTGGATATCTTTAAAATTTTACAAGACGATAAAGAACACGTATATAAATAACATATATATCCAAGAAGTTTTTTTTTTTTGATGAAGTATTAATACATAAATTAAATTTTGTAAATCGGAATAGAGAGATTTGCAGATTTTGCAGTGCAATAGTATAAAAATCGAACAAAATAAAATATGCTTTCAATGAATTTGAAATTTTTACAGAACAGTATAGGCATAATAATACATGGCATAGTAAAATTTTATAATTTTTCGAATTTTCTAGACAGGGGAACAAAATTTAAAACGAAATACCTGTCTATTGCGAGGATCTTTAAAATAGTGTGGATGAATATTTGAAGTGAAAATCAGATTAGTTGACAGTGATTTTGATTTAATTATGAGGTAATCTCACATATATATATATATATATATATATATATATATATAGATTATATTCCTAGGGTATAGGACTCCTAATTAGATTAGGAAATTATTTTCTTGGTCCCTAAGTAAAATCATGGGCTTGAGCTTGATTCTAAAACATAGTCTCCAAAAATAATTAGATCCTAAAATAATATGTAGCTCAATATAATAATATAAATATTTTATGGGTGTTACAAAATCGTCACTAATTAGTTCTCTCAATAGCTCGATTACAAATAATATTATTTCACCGAAGCAAATGTGTATAAACATTTTTCTTGCAACAACTAGTCGTCTCTAAAAAAACGTCTAAAGTGACCGTAAGTTGCTTGTACAATAATTTTGTAACGATAAGTTGTCACATGTAATTATTATTGAAAATAATATTTATCATCTCGAAAAGCGGTATTGTAGACAAAAAGTATTTTTTGTTACAATAAGATAAATACTTGTTGCAAAAACATTGAAGACGATTTGTGACGTGATCATTACTTATTGAGACACTTGACAAAACACAATTTGTAAAGAACATAAACTATAATTAAAAATTAAACTAACAACAAATTAGTACATTTAACAGAAAAGAGACCTCAGATAAAACATATTCTTAAAAGCCTCTCAAACACTGACAACCAATCACCTTTCTTCTACAAATCTGCTGCTTCAACCAAAATAAAAACCCTTTCAAACCCTAGCTAGGGTTTTACTGAGATAAAAAAAGGTAAAAAAACCTATAAGGTAAACTTTACATCAGAAGGGTAAAAAACATGGCCAACTACTGAAACCATGAAAAAAGATGGTTAAAAAACCCTTCTTCAAAATGAACCTTATAGCAAAACAAGTTTGATGATCTGAAATGGTGGAGAGCAACATGCTTTGTACCCTGGAAATTGGCGAAACGAAGAAGACTATGAATGAACGACTGTGGAGATATATACGCCAGCAGTTTGAGACAAAAACTTTGATTTAGGTGAAGATTTTGAGAGCGTTGCGTATGTTCTTCACTAGTTCCTTCATGTTTAAACTGCATTCTTCATCCTTCTGCAGAAACCAACAATTAAATCACATGATCATTAGAATATTTAAAAAAAAATAGATATAAATACTACCGCCATTTTTTTAGTTGTTATTTTAGGTTCTGAAAATATTTGTAAATGTTTACCATTTTACTTCTATCTCGACATTTCACATACTTCTTAGTTTTTCTACTTTAAGAAAAATTACAACCGAAAAACTGAAGGTAGCATAATTTTCTTAGGGTTAAAATTATTTTTCATCCAATAACCTTTCCCTCATTTGATTTTAGTCCCAAAATTGATTGATTTTTCAATTTCATCTCATAATTGAAGAAATCACTTGTATTTAGACAAATTTCCATCATTAATGAGCAAATTGGCTGGAAATGCGTACATAATTGTCACGTGACACCAACTTTCAGCCGATTTTGATTGACATGGCAGAAGTGCTGACGTTTTTCTAGGACGAAAATCGACCGAGCGACAAATGATTTCACGTAACAGTCACGTTCACTTTTCCGGTCGATTTGTTCATCAGCGGTAGAAATTGGTCCAAAAAATTAGGAAAACAACAAATTTTGTGACAAAATTATGTGACAAAATTAGGAAATCAACAAATTCGAGCAATTTTTTAATTATGTGACAAAATTAGGAAAACAACAAATTTTAGAATGAAAATCCAGCGAGCAAAAACTTATTGGACGAAAAACGATTTTAGCCCTTTTATCTCCACATTCTACATACTTCTTAATTTTTCTTATCCTAAACTAAAATTGCAGAAAACCCGAATGTGGTACAATTTTTCTCTATTATGAAGTGATGAAAATAAAATCAAATGGTACATACCTGTGCAATTATAGTTATGTTGAGTGCATCTCCAAAAGTCATTACACTGCTATTAACAACAGATAAATGGATCTTCTAAACCTCTGCAACAATCTTCTCCAATGTCCCTTTCTTTCTCTCACAATGAACACTGATGAGAACATCTTTGTCACAAAATCTCCCCTCAATTTCCGGTAACGAATCTCCGCCCGATAAGCTCTCTCCGGTCGAAGAGTTCTCACCGTCAGCGGAGATTTCGTATTTCTTGACGAAGACAACGGATTCCATGGTCTTCTTCTTTGCTTGATTTTCTAGGGTTTTCACTTTTTCTTGGAGTTTTTTCATGTACTTTATTGCATCTCCAAGAACAGATGCCTTGTCCATCTGCATGATCATAAAAATTCATCAATAATTAAGATTATGAGCTTGTAAAAAGGGTCAAAGATTAGGTTTTGGACAAGAAATATTGGAAACGACTGTGAAATTGGTGCTGCAATTTATCAGTGATCCCCGAGCTAGTATTTTAACTCTTACTAGTATAAATTACTAGATTTGGTCATTTTTCACTAAAAAAGATGTCGCTGTATAATTGTAGGGAAAAAAACCAAAATAATCCCATAACTTTTTACTTTTTCGGATTTAGTTCCATAAGTTATTGCTTTTTCGATTTAGTCCCACATCTCTGGTAATTGCTCAATTTTGGTCCAATTTTGACCAAATGTTGACCAACTGACCGGAAAAGGTCACGTGACCTTCACGTCCCGGCGTGGTTTTGAAAATTTCGGCTAAAATGGTCCCATAACTTTTTACCTTTTCGAATTTAGTCCCATAAGTTATTGTTTTTTCGATTTAGTCTCATATCTCTAGTAATTGCTCAATTTTGGTCCAATTTTGACCTAATGTTGACCAGTTGACCGAAAAAGGTCATGTGACCTTCACGTGCCGACGCGATTTTGAAAATTCCGCCGACTTTTATGTCTTATCAACTCATTGTTGATGGACTCCAACTCCTTGTTCTTTAACTCCACCTGTTTTTTTTTCTTTAACGAGTAGCTCATTATCTCATTATCTATCTCGGTTACGGAAACAATTTCTTCGAGATTCATGCGGGCGTTATACAGGACCTCATTTTCAGCGTTCTTCTCGTTAAGTCTTCACAAGAGCCCTCTCATTATGTGTTTGCTTCTATCACATAGAAGTGCATCTATCCACCTAAAACTCGTACAATGACCTTCATTCTGCCAAAATTATATCCAGTATGTTTCAATTAATTCAATTCAACCTTGAATAAACTAATAAAATTGAAGCAAGAACTAAAAATCATATCGGGTATCGTGAGAGCAACCGTGGAACCTACGCCCAACATTTTCTTCTTTCCAAGAGGTTTTAATGGGGGAATTGAAACCTTAGTCGCACACTGTTAAAGATATGGCTTATCAACTCAGGATTAAGTGTAAATTGATTGAAGAGGATTTCATAACAACTAGATTCTGTTTCAGGAAACTAATTATGTTATTTCTGTTATTCAGCTTCTACAACAGTTTTTATTCAAACCGTGGTCTTTCAACTGTTGTTGTTTGTAGAAAGCAGTTAGTTTGTTACTTGAGGAGTTGTGATCCGTTTCTTGATTTAATCTCATCCGTTGTTCTCTAAGGCGGTTTTTTTCCCCATCTCTGATACATATATATTTCTTGTCATTCCATATAGAGGAGGCAACAAGTGTATTGAAGGGAGAACCACGTAACTCTCTTTGTTGATTTTATATTTTTTTCTTTGTTAAACTTTCTTGCATACAAGTGTGTTCTTGAAACAAGTTGATTGCTTGTTTTGATTGTTTGATTGTTGCTGTAATCAATTGTGTTGAGCTAAGAGAGCTAGGGCTACGAATTCGCACACATAATACTATTTCGCAAGCTATTCCTAGATTGGGACATGGTTCTTTGTCTTCGTGTGTTCTCCAATTTTGGGGGAGTTGAAGCCGCGACTTTCTAATAGAAAAGATTGGAAGAGAAAAGTTAGAGCTTTTTCTTGTAGAAGGACGCGAACTAAAGAAGAAGAAGAAGAAGAAGAAGAAGAAGAAGAAGAAGGGATGCTAATTCTGATTTAAGGGTTAGATCGATAAAATATTACATTTCCTTATTTTGCATTTGTATTTTTTGGAGTTTAATTCAATTCAGGCAAAAGAAAAATATAAGCTGACAAGGTAAATAATTTGCTGATGCGGTCTCCTAATAAAAAAAATTAAAATTCCACCTCGGAAGTCCGGTGACACGTGTTATAAGTCGTCAGAATTCCCAAAATCGCGCCGGCACGTGAAGATCACGTGACCTTTTCCGGTTAGCTGGTCAACATTAGGTCAAAATTGGACAAAAATTGAGCAATTAGTAGAGACGTGGGACTAAATCGAAAAAGCAATAACTTATGGGACTAAATTCGAAAAAGTAAAAAGTTATGGGACCATTTTAGCCGGAATTTCCAAAACCGCGCCGGCACGTGAAAGTCACGTGACCTTTTCCGGTCAGTTGGTCAATATTGGGTCAAAATTGGACTAAAATTGAGCAATTACTAGAGTTGTGGGACTAAATCGAAAAAGCAATAACTTATGAGACTAAATCCGAAAAAGTAAAAAGTTATGGGACCATTTGTACTTTTTTCCCTATAATTGTATGTAAAGCATGTGATACTGTTGGTCATGGTCAATTTTGGTAGAAAAGGTCCAAAGATTAGATTTTGGACGTAAAATATTGGAAAA
The DNA here is from genome assembly GCA_958295605.1 of Ajuga chamaepitys. Lineage (NCBI taxonomy): Eukaryota > Viridiplantae > Streptophyta > Magnoliopsida > Lamiales > Lamiaceae > Ajuga > Ajuga chamaepitys. Next base: position 15,862,744 of record OY282506.1, read on the forward strand.
TATTGTGAAATTGGTTCTGTAATTTATGAGTGATTATAAGTGATCTCTAAGATGGTTTGTTATCCTTTAAATTGCTCAATTTGGTCATTTTTAACTAAAATGTGAAATTTTTACCGAATAATTTTATGCAAAGCGTATGATAGTGATTTATATTTTCTGGGTGATTTTTTTGTCATGCTCAATGTTGGTAATCAAATTTGTACTTTCAGCTAGATATGTGTGTTTGCATACTTCAAATTCATTGAAAGTTAGACATTTAAGCTAAACTCTAAAATTAAAGGGAATGCTATTTCAAACTACTTTTTGGTAAAAATCATTAGGAAAAGTGATTATTTTGCGATCGAGTTTACCATAATTATTTTTTCTTCAATCACTACCAATTTTAGTTTTCAGTAAATTTTCAATAATTTCTAATTTTAGTTACTTTGGCAAAAGTAAAAGCAACTAGAAATACCTTTTTCAATCCAGGGACTAGGGCAGACAAGGCAATGAATCTCTGACTAAGTTTCTCTCTCCTTTTTCTCTCAGCTAAAATATGATCCTGTGCTTGTGCAAGCTGCCTGGTACTGCCCCTGGCATGGCTTCAGGACGCAGTTTCCCGACTGGTTCGAAACAATCGACTCAGACGGGAAACTGTTCGTTAGTGTACTTGAACTATACCATGTCTCCTCTTTCGGCTTCAGAATTCCTACAAATGGACTGTATGTAGTATCTGGCAGCTTGTCGGGTACTTTGGATGGGGCCCAGTTTGTGGTTTTGGCCTGCTTCAATGGCCGGTGGTCTCCAGCCGTCGCCGGCCGTTTGAAGTCCAGGTGGAAAGGCGTCTGGGAAGTGTAGGAGTACTGGAATTCATGTGAAAATGCAGTGAGAATTGAGGAGATTTCGTCGTTTGAATCTGCTGGCCAGTGCTGGAAGAATAGAGCATCATCCATTCCCTTTAAAAAAAATTAAATATTATTGAGAAATTGCTTATAATAAAAAAAAATGGGGAGTTTTTCTAATTACTTTTACGTTTAAGAAAGTGATTAAAATTAGAATTATTGAAAAATTACTTATAATCAAAAGTGTAAAGCATTTGTCATTGCTTCTACTTTTAAGAAAGTAATTGAAATTAGAGATTATTGAAAAATTGCTTAAAATTAAAAGTTGTAGTGTTTGAAGGAAAAATAATTGCAGTAAACTCCTAAATTATAGTGTTTGTCAAATAATTACTTTATATAACCATTTTTACTAATAAGCAATTTGAATCACTATATCTTGCTTCAAGATTTTAACTTAAATTTCAATAGAAACAGAAGAATGCAAAAACTCCTTTTAGCTAAACTTAAGCCAAAAATAGAATTTTGCTTAAAACAAAAGCAAACGCAGGCTAGCTACAAATCATATTCCTTCTGACATAAGTTACTTTTATCATGAAACATGTAACTTTTGAGTTTTAACCTTTAAATAAAAGTAACAATTTTTCGTGATAAAAATAACACTAATTTAACGAAAGACGTATATTCATGCAAAATTTGTGTTAAGAAAGGTGTTATAGTACTGCAATTAAAGGTATTACCAGATCAGCAATGCTTCTGAAGCTTGAAGTTTCCATGATCCAAGAATTTCTTCACACTAATCAAATTCTGCATGAAATCCAGAAACATAATGTATACATATAAGTTTGAAAAATAAATAAGGCAAATTCCCAATGTTTGTCAATTTTTTTAACATTTAAGAAGGCGTAAAGTCATAATGTTTGAAAATTCAAGAACTTACCTTTTAATTTCTATGGACAAAAATACTGCACTATTTTTCCCATGGACCTAAGAATCCAGAGTTTTTCTTGCAATTAAGGAGACTTATTTGCTCATTTATAGGTCAAACAAGTATAGTTTGGTGCCTCCATTGGAATATTTAATTTCAAAGTCATTTTGAACATCTCTTTCATCTCTATCTCATCAATAATATGACCATAATAAATAAATTAATATTAAATTAAAACGAAAAAGAAAAAAAGATCTTAGAAGTTTCGTATTGAGCAGGTGTAAAGCAATTATTAAAGACAAGCTGTCTTTCTAAGCACTGAAGACATTTTAGACGTTGAAATTTGAAATTGCAAGTGGAAAGCCTTTACATATTTTACCAGCTGGTCTTCTTTGGCTTTAATATTATATTGTCTAAAATAAAATATTATATGTTAATTCTGGTATGTATCAAGTTTACGGATCTTACATCCATACTATTCAGGTTCAAGGACGAATCCATGAAAAGTGACATGACAAAAAGTGAATTTAGCCCCCGAAACTATTACTTGTTTTGAAGAAAAGTATTAGATTTCATACATTTTTTCATTAAAAATAATACTTTTAAGCATATATATATTTTTTAGCATGATATTTTTCTTCAGAATAAGTAATACGTTTCAATATAAATACCAATATATTTTTATGAAAAACTATCCATAAATTATATGGGCTTAAAATTTGTGCTACTAGTACTCAATACTACTGGAAAATTTTCATTTTTAGTCCTGTATGTGAGGTATTGTTTAATAAAAGTCCTGTATGTTAGAAAATTTCAATTTTAGTCTTGTATGTTCCAAATATTGTCCAATTCACTACAAGAAAAGTTAGTTTTAGTGACAGGAAAAACTGTGGGTAAAAATAAATAAACCGTCACAAAAGACTTTTAGTGACGGGTGATCTCCCGTCACGGCCTCTGGCTATCGCTTCCGTAGCTAAATGTATATAGTGACGGGACCAAAAACACAAATAGTGAGAGAAATTATACTGTCACTAATTATATTTTTAATGACGGAAAATACTGTCACTAATAGAATTAATTCCCCTCATTATAAGGTAGTTATTAACTAATTATTACTCTCATTATATATATATCACATCCCGTCACTAAATGTTATAATTTTTTAAGAAAATTCTCCCTCATTATATAAAAAAGCTACACATTATTATTATTATTATTATTATTATTATTATTATTATTATTATTATTATTATTATTATTATTATTATTATTATTATTATTATTATTATTACTATTATTATTATTATTATTATTATTATTATTATTATTATTATTATTATTATTATTATTATTATCATCATCATCTTCGTCACAATGGATTACTATGGTAATTTAAATGTATGAAACTATATATAATCAATAAAGCTAATTTTAATTAACAAACGAGCAAGTGGTAACGGAAGTAATGTTTAACCAATACTTTTATGAATAGATACAATGTTTAACAAAAGCACTTCACGCTATTTGAAGGAAAAAGTAGTACAAAAATAAATTCTGAGTTTTAAGCAGACAAAGACAAAGTATTTAAACTGCTTGACAAAAAGTTTCCAATCTCGAATTGTTGTATTTCTACTTCAGATTCTTACTTTTTCCATCAAATAGCTTCCACCTAATAACATAACAACAACCACAAATTAATACATTACTAAAAAACACATGGATACAATTTCACCAACATTTAGCTGTAATTTTTCATAAACCAATGAAGTAAGTATTGAGATTGCTTATTAACTATAGTTTATCCTGCTACTACTAAGTAATACCCAAGTACCAAAAGAGAGACGGACATCAACTGCTGCTCAAGCTCTTATCATTTGAACTTGTGTAGCTATCCATTCTTCATGACATAAAACACTAACTTATGGCTTACTTCATCAGATCAATCAAGCATACAATGACAAGAATTGCATGTTAAAGTACCAAAACAGAGACAAAAATGAAGCAAAGGGCAGAATTAGATGGATTAACCAACCGGGCATAAGCTTTTCTCGTTTCCTTGTACTATTTTAGGCCACTTAGTTAATATAAAAACTATACTATATAATGAATAGAGTCATGTGATGACTATGACAACTACTTTACTTCTATGTCCTGTGTTATGTTATATTTTCTTTCTTTTTGTTTATTTATTTAACAATTCTATACAGAATTAAAATTTACTATACAGGGATAAACATGTAGTAAAGATTAAAAGCTCATATAAACTATTGTACACAAAAATAATTAATAAAAAGCAGAAAACAACTTATACATAGTGCATAGAGTAATACATTAACTACCAGCTGGCAAACATGTATTAGTTTCCACTAAATACATAGTGTTGTAAATTGTTAACAACTATATGTATATACTCAAACATATATTACCTAACAACTGAATCACCCATCAACTAATACATACTGCTAGAAACTAAGGCATGAATTCAACTCATCATTTTGAAGTTGCAACAGACAATCATTCGACAAAAAATCATTTAACACTAAATCGGATCCAACAAGGACCACTAACATGGTCTTAGGTAATCAAATTGCATAAAAAAAAATATTTTAACTACACACCATCGGAATAGAACAAGACTTGTATTAGGAGAGAATGCATACCTCTTGCAAAACAAAATACACCCTCGGAATCGTAGGTCTCCTCATCTTGTCACCTTCGATCCTTGAGAGATTGCTCTACAACATAATATGCAAATGTTAGTGTCGCCTTAAGTTTTTTTAGTCCTATAAGACAAAAGAGTTCAAACCAAATGTTAGTTGTACCTCTTGAATGTTATTGTTAGTCGTAGTCGTAACTGAAGTTGGTTCATTATGATCTTTCTCTATTCGATCCAACCTACCTTCAAGCCCATCCATACGTCTCTTAAGATTACAATTTTCTTGTTCCTTATCGTGGAGCCTATCCTGCAGTTCTTTGATGTAGGTTTATTTCGAATCATCGAAGTGTTTTCTTTTCATACCACCTCCGTAGCCATATACTTGACCGTGGCGTTGTGGTCCGAAATGTTTTTCAGTAATTTCCAAATTTGAAAGTGATGGATTAGATTGGACAGTCTTCACAATTTCTTCCTACATAGTTTTAAAGTCTTAAAACCCAAATAAGTAAAACAGTAATTGGATAGCAAATCGGTAATACTTACGTATTTATTGTTTGCTTCAGTCCCAGTCAACCTTCCATTTTTCTTCCTTGTCTCGAAGAAAATTACACCCAAATTAGGTGTTTGGTTATCTTTACCACCCTACAAGTGAGAAATAAAATAATTAGATAAATTTAAAGTACCGAGCTTTCATATAAAGATCAATAAGTCACGTTAGAAAACTAACACCTTTTCATAAATGATTTCTCTATGTGGTATGCTCCCAGTAAGATGAGGCATTGTAGTCGCTGTTTTCATCTGATTCTTGGAGTTTTTCTTGCTCATATCCTACGTAATTACACATTTAATATGTAATTTAACATAAAAAAACTATTCGTCACAAAATTTAGCATACCTAAATATAACATAATCATACCAGAAACTTTTCACTCAAATAAAGCCACTCCCAGTCTTCTTTGTTCATCCCTTTCGGAATTTTTTTCAAAGCCTCAATTCTAGTTTTGCAAGGTTTCACATTCTCCGTGTACAATCTTGACCTCCTCGCAGACCACAAACTACCCATATGATCAAGAGTACTACCCCGATATAGTTCTATATCGGGATTGTCATAACATTCCTGTACCAATACATAATGAAATTAACACAAACTTTTAAAATTAACTTGATTTCCAAAGTCAAATTGTAATATAGAATGGTTTTACCTTAACTGCCTCCCGTATGTGTTCCTTTTTTCATTCCATGATTGCACTTGTACGGGACAAATATTGCGGTCCCGTACAATTTTTCCCAAGTGTCTTGACCAAGTCTCATGATTTTTCCCCACTGGACGATTGTTGTAAAATACAACATCAAGCTTTTCTCCAATTTTCAGCATAGCAACTTTCTTATTCTTGTTGGCTCCTCTAACATTTTTCTCCTTTTCAGGAGATGAATCTGCTGAATATAGTAATTGAATAATACAAAGTACCAAGATATAGTTACAATCTACATAATCATCATTTAAAATTAGAAGATAATTCTATAAACTTACGCTCAACCATCCTATCTGACAATACAAAAACAGTTTTTCCACAGTCTCCATCTTGATTTATAGGAATATACTTTGCCACCACATAATGACCAACAACTATTGATGGCAAACGGAACTCCTAAATAACCAAATGACAATGTTAAGTCAAAGTACATGAAATGGTTCATGTAATGTATTTTAATGGATCAATAAACTTGCCCCTGCACAATCTCAAATTTCACATAGATTACAATCTTAAACATGGAGAAAACTTATTTGCTACACATTATAAAAAGATATTATTTGTTCATCATTCAGCAACTTCTATTTAAGTATTCAAATACAAAAATAAGTAATTCAAACACTTTAAGTTACCAAGAAAGTAGTATAACAAAAAAATGAAATTTTAAGTTACCAAATTACAATAGCAGCGATGCCAAAACAGCTCCTAAAATCTCGACTGCCAACAATAGGAAATATGTTCAATATGTTTTGTATTGCTACTATTTCCCTACCATATAAAGAAAGAAAAAGAATAGAAAGAGAATGGTCAAATGCTACTGTTTTTGTTTGTATTTAAAGTAGAAACATTAAGGGTATTATAAGAACTTCAAAGTATGAATTCTTAATGCTTCCAACTAATAAAAATCTAAGTCTTATTTCAAATGTATTAGTTTGGTGGAATTGGAATTATATGTAGCGACAATGCTTGTGATTCGAGAGTTGGCAGGTGGCAAAGGTATAAAGAAAAATAAAGCTACTTCGATTTGAATCTAACTGCAAAGTCACTTGCCTTTTTAGTATTGGCTTGGCTAACAGCTTGGAGTTCATCCTCTGTACCAAAGGTCTTTGATGTAGTAATGAATAATTGAGCTGTACTTGCCTTTTCAGTTCCCCTAACAACAATGCCACGCACTTTAACCCTTTTGTTTGCAATCAGATCACCCAATATCTTCACATTTGTCACCTTTGGATTTGATGTGGTGCAACTATATATGTTTTAAAACTGATTAAAATTAGAGCAAATACAACATAAATTTATATCTACGAAAAATGACACCATAGGAATATACCTAAAGTTGGATTATCATGTGGCATTTTGAAATTCAGAGGATCTGCTTTTGGATCCTCCTCCAAGTAGACATGGATTTGAGGACAAAACTCATGTATATCAATTAAAGCTAGAACATCACGATCACTTTTCACGGTTTTCCCATCTCCATCAGTGACTTTGATACCAATAGAATAGATATCAACAAACCTTTTGCATATGTTCAATATGTCCAAGTAATAACTATCTTCATTGAAATCACACTCTTCGTATTCTAATTCTCCATAATGCATGATTAGAGCTTGTGTTGGGTTTTCACCTATTGAGATAATATCAGTAGAAGTAAGAAAATAAGAAGTGAGCCATCATAAATTTCTGATCCATATGCTTATACCAATAAATTTCAGAAAAAAAAGAAGTAAGGCTGCATGAATTCTTACTTGGTCTTAACATTATAAATTTAAAAAAAAACAAGATGTAAGACTACAAAAATTTCAGATCCATGTCTAAAAATCGTTGGTTTCAGAAAGTTGAAGTAAGGATGCATATATATCATGCTCATGTGCTTAAAATCATAAATTTCAGAACATAAGAAGGATGCATAAAATCTTACTTGGCCTTGGATAAATTGTGCTTTCGATTTCGTGAACTTTTCCTCTTACAGAATGTGAAGGAGTCCTGATGTCACTAGGTTGTTGTGCAAAATATCTTTGTCCACGCCATTTGTTCAACGTCCCGGGGGCTATAAGCTTAGGAAGCTTATGGTTCATATCTCGGCCACTTTTTGCATCCATGACTTTGCCCTATAAAGGGGCAGATTTCAAATAATTAGCTCAACAAGGGATAAAGCTAAGCATGTATCAACATAAATTGCATGGACACAAAAAGCTAACAAGATTTAAATTCTAAATAGTCTAGATTACTTTGGATCACTTTTAAAACCACTCAAACGACTTTTTTCCTTTTCCTTTTAGTTGATGATGCTTCAACTACTTCTGGCTCGATATCTTTTCTTGCCCAACTCTGACCATCAAAGTTCAATGAAGCAGCCCCACCACACCGAAAAATGACCGATTCATCATGTTGATAGGCATCACCCATATCATCACCCAAATCCTCAACCTCCTTACAGAATGGCGTCTTAAATAAATCACGAGGTTGCATCTTAATAGCAACATGCCAACCTTTAATCATATTATCAATGGCATAGAACACCTGTGATGCTTGATTTCCTAAAATGAAGGGTTCATTAGTTTTCAGAATCCGCTGCAATTAAGGCTAGTAAATCCAAATTCATCGACTTTGGCTCCTTTCTCACTATCATGAACATCAAACCATCGACATCGAATAACACCACCCGTTTTCCACTAAGATAGTGCAACTCAATAATTTCTGTCAACACTCCATAATACTCGACACAATCTGCTTCACTACCTATATCACCAACTACATAAACCCCACAATTTTGTGTCTTGCATCCTTCATCGATATCTTCGATACGAAATCTGAACCCATTGAAAACATAACCATTGAAACACGTCACATGTTTAACAGGGCCACGAGAGAGTGATAGTAAAGCATTATTTTTTTCATGCTGGTCATGCATATTCAGTCCTGACACCTACAAATTAATAGTGAATAAGTTAACATCATAATTCTAACTTAGCACTATAAGCTATCAAACTAGATTTACTCACCCTGATTTTAAACCAATTAGTAAAACCATTATTCCAATCCTTATCCGAAATCGTTGCCACCTCAATGTGTTTCTCTGTGTATTCCCTGCATTAAACCAGTAATTAGTAATTTATACATAGCAATAAGGATTATGGAAATTTCAAAAAATTATTTTACCTGATAAAAGGTTGAACTTCTTCACAATTCTTTAACACATAGATATGTGCTTGCATCCATTCATCATCATCGAGATTACGAGATCTCCCAGCTCCAAGTGGCCGTCCAGTTTGTGAAAACACGGATACTTCTTCATCACCTTTTTTAAGGCCACCATCACGATTTCGATCAAGTGTATTAAACTTTGTTCTAATGCCTTTCAGGTATCTAGAGCAAAGAGTCACACTCTCCTTTGCTATATAGCCTTCTGCTATTGAGCCTTCAGGACGAGCCATATTGCGAATAAGCTGCTTCAACTTGTACAACATTTGCTCCATAAGGTACATCCATCTAAAGTAGACGGATCCACTGATTTGAGCCTCACTAGCTAAATGCACAGGTAAATGCACCATCACATCGAAAAATGAAGGGGGGAATACTTGCTCTAAGTTACACAAAGTTATACGAATTTGAGATTCTAGTTGTTTCAGCTCATCTACCCTTAGTGTCTTTGCACATAGACTTGCAAAAAACAAAGACAACTCAATAAGAGGCTCACACACTGCTTTATGGAGGAGTCCGCGTATCCCTGGGGGAAGTAGATGTTCAAGAATAACATGACAATCATGACTTTTTAATCCTAAAATTTTGTGTTCTTTCATGTTTACACATTGAGAAATATTAGAAGAAAATCCGTCTGGAACTTTCAGCTGCTTTAGAAATAAACAGAACAAGTCTTTTTCCTTTTTCGACAATGTATATGTTGCAGCAGGTAACTCGAGCTTATCTCCCTTGCGAATCGGATGCAATTCTGGCCTAATCTTCATGGATTCTAAATCAAGGCGTGCGTGAACATTATCCTTGCTTTTCCCCTTCACATTCATAATTGTCCCAAGAATGTTATCACATATATTCTTCTCAATGTGCATCACATCTAAGTTATGCCGGAGCAAATTGGTACTCCAATATGGAAGTTCAAAAAATATGCTCTTCTTATTCCAATTATCACCTCTTTTATCATGTGATATTTTCACCTTTCTGCTACTATCTTTAGTTAACACAATTCCTTCGAGATCTTTCACTTGGTCAAGTATATCACTTCCAGAAAGTGGTTTTGGTGCTGCCCTCAACTCTTTAGTCCCATCGAATGACCTCTTATCATTTCTCCATTTGTGATTGGTATGAAGATAACGCCGATGACCCATATAGCATTATTTCTTTCCATTGGTTATCCTGATCGAACAAGTGTCCTTATTACAAAAAGGACACACCAACTTACCCTTCGTACTCCACCCGGATAGATTTGCATATGCCAGAAAATCATTAATAGTCCACAGCAGCGATGCATGCAATTTGAAATTCTGACGAGTTGAAGCATCAAATGTGTCGACGCCAACTTCCCATAATTCCTTTAGCTCTTCTATTAGAGGTCTAAGATAAACATCTATTGCATCTCCAGGACCATCAGGACCCGGTATGAGGGTTGAAAGAATAAAATTGGGTTCTTTCATACATAGCCAGGGAGGTAAATTGTATGGAATGAGTATCACTGGCCAAATGCTATATGATGTTTTGGATTGATTAAAAGGTTGGAAACCATCACTAGCAAGGCCAAGTCTTACATTACGGGATTCTAATGAAAAATCTCTATGAAGGTCATCAAAAGATTTCCACGCTAACGAATCAGCAGGATGCCTCATCACTCCGTCATCCACCCTTAAATCATGATGCCATCTCATGTCGGAAGCAGTCTTTCTAGACATAAATAACCTCTGCAGCCTAGGCTTTAAAGGAAAATAATGCATAGTCTTTAATGGAATCTTTTTACCATTTTTTTGAATTTTAGTTTCTTTGCTCCTATAATCTTCTTTCCATCTCGAAGCACCACAAATTCTACACTTGTCAGCATTTTCTTCTTCTTTCCAATACAGACAACAATTATTAACACATGCATCAATTTTTTCATAAGAAAGCCCTAGGTCTTTGATGATCTTCTTTGCATCATAAAAGGTTTCCGGCAAGGTTGAACCAGCTGGAAGTATATCTCTCAATGTCTTTAGTAACATATCAAATGATTCATTACTCCACTGACGGACACTCTTTATGTGTAATAAATTAACAACAGTAGATAGTTTAAAGGTCTCACAACCTGGGTAAGCCGGTTGCTCTACATCCCTTAACAACCTAAAAAAGGCATTGCTTCATCATTTGGGTCCTCCCTATCCTCAATATGACTCGAAGAACCGACCTCTGTTTCACTCTTATCAAAGCCACAATGATCAGGATAGAAATCTTGTTATATTTCATGAATCTCCTCTTCACATTCACTTTCTTCTAATTCCTCATCATCAGATTGAGGCTCACCACGTCTTTCACCATGGTGATACCAAAATCTATTTTATTCCATTTACATCTAGATGAGTTTTAACAATCTCTCGAGACCCTTTATTAGTGTTTTTACATTTCACACATGGACACCGTATTTCATACACTTCACCCGTTTTTGAAAAAGCATATTCTAAGAATTCATTAACACCGTCTTTATATTGTTCATTCAATCGCTCATTGATAAGATTCATCCATTCCTTGTTGGGCGCCATACTAGAAATCTAACCGACGGTTTAGAGCAAGGATAACAACCCTAAAAATATGAAAATCAAATTTTAATTTGACGTTAGAAAGCTAAAACTCAATTTTCCAAGCAAGAGTTAATAGATCAGCCCAAGAACTACATTATTCTAACAGTAGATAATCGATTTTGTACTTGCCTAAAATAATTAGCAATTAGATAAAGAATACACGTCAAGTACTGGAGTTTAAGCATTGTCGGAAAGTAGCACATTTTTCTTACTTTGATTTCTACTTTTTCAAGAATAATTTACAGAATTTTATATGAGATGCATGTTTTCTTCAATCAAATATATAAGAGCCTATAACAGGAAAAGCGTATGTTTTAATTAATCAATTAAAATATTATCCCAAATATAAGATTTGAAGTACCTAGTCAGTCCTTCATGGCTGCTCTATATTGGTTGTTGCACACCAAATTCCTTCTCCAAAAAGCTGCGAAAAAAAAAAAAAAAAAGTCAACCATAGAGACGGAGCAAGGAAATTAAATAAAGACAGCATAAAAATGGTGGAGGCAAATTCAAATAGGGGGATCCATGTTGATTTCACATGTTACTGACTCTTGTTATTTTTATTTATGGAATATCAAGATGGGAATATGTTGGAGCATGCTGCTGCGGTGTTGCATTCTTATGGATTAAGAAGCAATAATACACAATAAAGTGAATAAAGCATGTTGCCTTCTTATGGAAGAACAAACCATAATGCATTAATGGACAACAAACAAAGCTGTCCCAATCCAAATTCTAAGAATAATGTTGTGGCTTTCTTAATTCTTACTAAACAAAAAACAAACACCAATACAATTTAAGCTTAATTAGGATTTCCCGGTGGTGACAACTAATTAATGACATTTGAGCTTTATTTGAAAAGTTACAAAATGCGGCATGTAATGGTGGAGTAAGGAGTTAACGAAAAAGCCAGAATTCATTCATCACAACTTCGAGAGAATGTAGGGATACGGTAGTAAGATCAAAGTCTAGGTCTCAATAACATACTAGATATAGAGTTCCATATATAAAAAATATAGGTTATATTAGAGTAATTATAGATTGTATTGTAGTAATTATATGTGACTGTACTCTACTATATTGTTGTAGTAAATGGGAAAAAAAACAACTAAAAAAAAAAAAGGAAAAAACACTTCAACCGAGAACCCTTTAATACACAGTATAATTTTACTTGGATGTACAATCTTCCCATGATCATGAACTAGGTGAATTAAATGTTTTGATGTGTTGGTAAATGTGATATCGATTTTACATGGAATAGACATAATTTTCACTTATAATTTTTATAAAGTGGAATAGACCGATTATTTTCACGTTTATATCATATAATACGATTTTACTTCGAACATATAAATTTGGATCTTCTTACCTTTTGTATGGTGGATTATTTTACTCTATAGCGACAAATACAACTAAATCACATTCTTTTGAAGTGGAAAGGATAATGTACATCACAAAAGACTAATATTTAAAACATGTAATGATGCTTTTTTTAGGGGCAAAACAAGTAAATATGCAAATCATCCCGCAACCACCGATAATAAAATAAATATGTACCATGTTGCTGCCCCTCTTTATATAACAGAATCTTAAAAAAAAAAAACTATAGTTATATAAAACGCAGATGGTAAAATATGCAATTAAATAGTGTTGCTTGGTCATGTTTGAAAAGGGTGACGGGTGTAGAGGGCAGAACGGGCAACAAATTGAGGTAGAATTGTGACAGGTGGTTAACCAACGGAAACATGAAACATCCGACCAAGACATCAATGATCCAATTCCCTCTTAGGCTAAATTTAAACCAATCGGGTGGAAGGGGACAGAACCGAGACAAACAGCGATGAAGGATTAGAATTCCAGCAAGGCCTTCGGTGACATCTGTGAGCAGGCTGAACAAAGCTTGCCCTCTAAAAGTTAAGGACTCCTTGTTGAACCCAACAATGTGGGCTCCAAATGGGATCATCCATGACCCCACGAACCAGAACGATAGATTCCAAAGGAGTGTCACCTATGTCATTACAATGTAACTAAGTGAGGAAGTATGTTAATATCATCATTATTGTTCCTATCACTTTAGACGCAATCCAATGGTGAATACTACTCTTCAGAGACTGAAGGCAAAACATGTTCGGGAAACTTAGATTTGAGTCGTCATTGTAGAAAGAGGAATCTTACCTGTAGGATAGTCTCTGCAATCCAAGGTACAGTCCACGGTTTCCCAACCACTCCAAATAGTGCATCTACAACCTCTTTAAGAATTGTAGGCCAATCTCTTCTTTCAACATTTGGTTTATTTATTTCTGGCTTCTCTAACTCGTGCAGAAATTCATCAGCAAACTCTGGATTTGAAGTATCAGATGAAGATTCATCCCGTCGGAAGCATGAGATTTTCCACTTCTAACCATCATCTACGGACCCAAATGAATAGAGACCCTTCATATGATGCATATCTTTGTCGATGCAAATAAATCAGACTTGGCTTGGTTGAGAACTTGCGATGGGTCTCCGAAACAATAGCCCTAAATTTACAGAGGGATAGAGAGATTGAGATCATGGGTTTCGCGCATTTTGCAGAGCAGAAAAACCCTAACCTATATTCATAATTTACAGTGGCGTGTAAATTTATTCTGGTGTTCAAGATGACGAGACCGAATCTCATTGGATTCTGTCTTGTCTACATTGTATTTTACCCAGAAATTTCTTCCTCTTACATTTATTGAGCAACTTGTATTTGCAAGAGACATTACATGGAAGAAGGATATTAGAAATTCTTCATACCTGTTAACTGAAAAAGTTGCGGAATCTTGACAGCCACTTTCAGATAATGGGGGAAGGCATACCAATTACACCATGCACAGTTTAAAACACAGAGAGACAAAATTAGGAGTACAGATATACCTGGGGTTTTAAGAAAGAGGGAGAGAGAGAGAGAAACAAAATCGTACCTCCACACTTGTTGCTAAACTGGCGACGGCGAATAGTAATAGTCCGACGCAGTAGCAGCAGGAGCAATGGAAGGGTTCTCTGAAGCGTGGACGAAGAAAGGGAAAGTAGACATAGAAAGACGAACGCAGAGAGAGAATTGTATATATCTTGCCCATCAATTTTAAGTTTTTACCTTTATTTTATGTTCTTTTATTTTTTCTTTTACTAAAACTTACCAGATTTTTTAGAATTGGTGGGAAAGAAGGGCGCCCAATTTTTTTCCCAACAATTAGTGACGGTAAGTTTTTTATTTCTTTTTTTAATTCTGATTTTTGTCACAAAAAATAGTGTTTTAGTGAGAGTACATTTTTACTCTCACAAAAGCCAATTAAATAGGACCTTTAGTGAGAGTTTTTTCTTACTCTCACTATTTTTTCCTCACCAAAAGTAAGTTTTCTTGTAATGATTTAAGGACACTGACCATTACTGAAGACAAATTTAGCCGGAATTAGACTAATAAATTTAGGGTTTTCAAGTGCTAATGCTTATGTGTCAAGTATTTATCCAGATAACATGTCAAATCATTAAATTACTTTAGTAGTTCGCCCCAAAAAGAAAAGAAAAAATTAAACTCTAATTCCCGTATGAGGTGAATTTCATTTTATTTTTTATTTTATTTTTCTTTCTTTTTCCATCTTTCTCAAATTTATTAGTCACGTGCGTCGTATGTGATTAATTGCGGTCAAATTGGTCGTTGGTGATGGTCAGTGTCCTTAAATTGAATAATTTTTGAAACATATAGAACCAAAATTGAAATTTTCTAACATACAGAATTTTTTCAAGACACGACCTAATATACAAGATTAAAAATATTTTTTTTCCCCAATACTACTATTATATTGTCAAATTACCAATAATAACATATCATCAAGATCAATCAAATATCTTCAATTCCATATATCTCGGGTCTTGATGTCCATATCTGATGACTTATATATTTCATATAAAAAAATCCCAATTTGACACATGATGTATAGTTATCTTAGATTAAATTAAAATTATCGAGCTACTTATATTCTATTTGTGTGTAGGGTTGTAAGCAAATCAAATATTTTTGATTCGATTCGTGATTCGAATTCGATTAAGATGATTCGAATTCGAAAAAATCAGATTCGAATTCGAATACGAATTAATTATAAGATTCGAATAATATTCGAATTCGAATTCGAATATAGTTGTATTCGATTCGAATAATTCGAATATTCGATTCGTTTTTAATATAATATATTTTAAAAATTTAAATAATACATATAATACTAAATATATGTATATAATATATTTCTATAGCTATATATTTAAATAAATTTTATATATAATATATATTATTTAAATTTATAATTGAAAAAGAATGAAAAAATAATAATATTTAAATATTTAAAAAATAAATAATATATATAATAGAAAAATAGAAAAGAATTTTTCGAATCTCAAATCGAATCGAATAGTTCGAATATTTCTTACGAATCGAATTCGAATCAGCTATTTAAATTCGATTAATATTCGATTCGAATTCGAATTCGAGTTTATATTTACGAATTCGAATCGAATTTCTTAATATTCGGTTCGATTCGATTCGTTTACATCCCTATTTGTGTGTACTAAAAGCATTTGACTCTCCGGCCAAATCCGTTTCATTATACGGGTGGGGTTGAGTCTGAATCCATAGTGTTCCGGTAGCCAACTTTATTTTATTCTTTCCCTCAAAAGGTATGTATCCAACATGATGTCATTCATACGTTGCAACTGGACACTTCTATTAATTAAATCAAAACTAATATTTTGCCCTTTTCTATTTAACGACGGCTATTTACAGCCCACAAAATTTCTTAATGCAACCCCTAATTTAATAAGTTATAATATTATTAGTAAAAGACTCCAATATTCTTAATGAAAAAATTACATAATTAATAAAAAACAATATATATATATATATATATATTTTTTTTTTTTGAAAACAAACAAAATATAAAAAATATACTCCCTCCGTTTCATATTAATTGACGTTTTAGGATGTTCTTCCCTTTTCCAATTGATTGACGTTTTACATATTTTTCACCAATTCTACCAATTTATTCCCTGTATTCAATCCTAAAATATCTCTATTTTTCAATCTATCAAAAATATTTTAATTTGGTCAAATCTTTAACTGAGGATATATCTGCCAAAATATTCAATCCTTAATTCTTCTTTTTCACCCTAAGACGTCAATTAATATGAAATGGAGGGAGTAGTTATTCTTTCTTCCATGTACTCTTCAACCAGACCGTTCTTTTTTTTCCAAAACATCATAAACCCTAGTCTCTTCAGAGGAGGGCATAAAGTAACAACGAAAATTAACTACTTAATATGGACAAAGTTACTTTTTTTTTTCGTCAATTCTGTGATTATTATGTACTTTTTATCATCTTAATTATGTATTCTCGATCTACAAAATGAATTTATCGTGGTAATCGTTCGACCGCAAGAGTTGAACGCTTCTCTAATTGTTCGACCGCTTTTTCAGTGTGTATTGTGGGGTTGCGTGTAACATTTGTAGCTGAGATGTCGCCAAGGCGCAGACCCAAAAAATGGCAATTGTTGCGGATACACGGAGCAATTGACGTGATATAACCGCTTAGTTTTACGGTTGTGGAACAAGTTAGAAAGTGTAAACGAACTTCGGTGGATGAATTGTAGCCATTTATTAAAGACAACTATTACAGTGAATTTCACGAATCCATTCTTCACCGTGCCCGTGTTTGCCCTCCGGTAACCTAACAGTTTGCGTCACTGAAAAATTAAGAATTAATGAATGCACAGAATCATAATTACACCAAATAAGAGAATGTCTTTTAGGCAAAAAAAATAAAAAGAAAAACTTATAATTACTTTAGTCCATGAAGAGTGTTGTTCAAATCAACGAATAGCTTCATTTTTCTTAAACTTCTTCTTCGATTTTTCTCTTTTCCCTTTCTCATTTGTTTCTTCTTTGATTCTTTCATATTTTATTTTTTAATTGTAATGTTTTATTTTACATATTTTAATTTAATACATAAGGATATAATTAATAATAAGTGGGTTGTATTAAGTACTCAATTACTAAATATAAGTGGGCTATATTAAGTAGTGGACTGCGTTAAGAAATTTTGTGCGCTGCGAATAATCGCAACCTTTCTATTTTTCTAGTTTTCTTTTTCTAAACGAGAGTTGTATTAATAAAACCAGACAATAAAAGATATGTTTTTGGTGATATATTTGTTTCGGCAATTATCTTCTCTAAAAATAATTTATGTTAACACTTAATGTCACAAAACATTCTATAAATTATTTAGGGGAGGTTTCAGTATATTTCTAGAGACAACTAGCTAATTATTGAAAAAAAAATATTTGAGATTACTATTGAACTCTATTATTTGTTGCTTCAACTATTCATTATGATGTTTCTCAAAAAAAAAAAAAACTATTTATTATGATATGTAATCTTAAATAATATATTTGTGACCATTTGATATTATTTGACACATAAAAAAATTGTCTCTAAAAACTACATTTTTGAGATGTGCTACGTAGTTCACTGGGATATACATAAAAAGGT
This sequence comes from Ajuga chamaepitys, assembly GCA_958295605.1. NCBI lineage: Eukaryota > Viridiplantae > Streptophyta > Magnoliopsida > Lamiales > Lamiaceae > Ajuga > Ajuga chamaepitys. The sequence continues at coordinate 15,880,738 of OY282506.1, forward strand.
ATTTACAAATTGCTAACTATAAGCGTGCATCATATAACTATATATGTGTGTGTTTGTCGACTTATTCTATCCTACCTAATTGGACAGTGTCCAAGTGAAGGATCTATCATACACTTGGATAGTCTATAGAATTTAAAAAAATATCAGCCATTAAATCATTGTACATTTCCAAGTATGTGATAGATCTTCACTTAAGCACTACCTACCTGAATAGGACAGAGTTAGCAATTATGTGGTAACAAATGACGACTAAAATGGCAAATATTTTAAGATAAATACATAAGAAAAATTTTACTCCTAAAATTATCCATATAACTAAGTCAAGAAATTAAGTGACTAAATTTTCTTGGGGATTAAAAAAAAAAAAAAGAAAGCAGCAATTATTCAATACGTACTCGAGAGTTTGAAGAAATTCTATGCTACAACGAGGATAATGTCTACGACCAACTGCATATCTGATACTTACTCCATCCCAAAAAATATTTTCTTATAGGTGTCAAATTATGGTCACTTATTTAATATATAGATTCTTTAATATACATTAAAAGAAATTTGTGATTAAGTGCTCCAAAAAAATTAAGAGTATAAGATGTAATTTGTAAGTTAGATATATATAATTTTTTAAGTACGTTAAGTATGTTTTCATAATCTATACGAAAAACGAAATATGTTACGATGTGCTTCTGAATTTGACGAGCTATCCTCACAAATCAATACAAATCTTTTTACAATTGCATCTTGCTGATATGAGTATCATAACCAATTATTTAAGCCCACTTCAATTGTAACTCTTTCACTGTACAATGCACAATCTCATAATGTCCTCAAAGTTTGACTACCCTCAACGATCATACCCGCATATATAGTCCCAGACTCTCAGGATACCACCCACTTTTTCTTGTTTGTGATCAGGTCGCTCATGTATCCATTCACTTAGAAACTTGTCTCATTCTTCGTGCTTTCTTTATATTGCACTAATTGATCACTACTTGCCCTTTTCGATTCCAGACATCACAAAATATGATTATTCTTATAGGAGAGTGAGATATATATACAGCACATCTTTAAAAATATTAGAAAAAGATTGGTTTATCATTGTTTGGAATTATTTGGATGCTCCTTTGATGGCCAACCTGTTTGATATACCATCAACAAGATAAATAAATAGAACTACTGCGTATTGTTACGATTGTTGAACGAAGTCTCACATCGAAAAAACATAAAAAGATCATGGATTTTATAAAGATTGAAGTATCTCAATTGATATGAGATTTTTTTGGGAGTTAGTCCAAGAACAAAATCGTGCGAGTTTGGCCCAAATCGGACAATATCCTACCAATGCAGAGATGCGGGCCCAGTCAGGGCCCAACAAGTGGTATCAGGGCCATGATCCAGAATGAACCGTTGTGGAGAAAATTCTCGGAGTGCCAAATAAAGCCGCAGAGACGACGCGACAAGCTCTATGGACTAGGTGAGGTGCACCTGGGTAAAGTAGGTTACTCAGCAAAGACGAAGGCTCACCAAGGTAGAGCAGACTTCCCAGCAGAGACGATAGGTCTGGCTCTACGAACCAGGTGCTGAGACTAGGCTAGGTGCACGATGATAGGTCTGGCTCTACGAACCAATGTTGGAACTAGAAAACAGAGAGCAAGAAGGAAAGAGCTTATGCAATATATGTGAGAAGAATTCCCAAAAGCTGATATATAACTCACTGCTACGAAGGGGTATTTATAGCCCTCGTTACATAACGAAATACAACGGAAAAAACTCAACGGAAAATCAGAAATCCTAGCCACTTAAGATGACACGATCTACTAATAAGAAAAGCTAAAAATCAGGGATAACAAAGAGATAACTAACAATGACTAAGACTAGATAAGCATGAGCTGTCAATTTGAATCAGTCAACTTCATTCAACACTCCCCCTTGATTCATAATTGCAAATTCCAAGTTGAGTTCTGAACTTGACATGTTTCTCCGACGGCAGCGACTTGGTGAAGATATCTGTCAACTGCTCATGAGTGTTGCAAAATTGCAAAGAAATGCAACCATCACTCACCAAGTCTCTTATAAAATGAAACTTAATATCGATGTGCTTCGTCCTTCCGTGCTGAACGGGATTCTTTGTGATCGCAATGGCTGATCGATTGTCGCAGACTATATCAGTTGCCTCTTTCTGTTCTTGATAGAAATCAGCTAATAACCGATGAAGCCACATTGCTTGACACGCTGAAGAAGCAGAAACAACATACTCTGCCTCAGTTGTCGAAAGTGCTGTCACTCCTTGTTTCTTCGAGCTCCATGTTACTGCTCTTGATCCGAAGTTGAAAACAAAGCCAGAAGTACTTTTTCTATCATCCAGCGATCCTGCCCAATCACTGTCAATAAAGCCAATCAATTTGAACTCATCAACATTTGAATACCAAATCCCAAAGTCTTGAGTTCCAGCTATATAGCGAAGAATTCTCTTCGCGGCTCCAAAATGTTGCCTCGTCGGATTATGCATGAACCTGGAAACCATACCAACAACGAAAGCAATATCAGGTCTAGTATGTGTTAAATAAATTAAACCTCCGACTAGACTTCTAAAACTCCTCGTATCTGCTTTCTCAGTACCATCTTCAAGCTGCAACTTTTCATTGATATTCATCGGAGTGATTGCATCTTTGCAATTTTGCATGTTGAAGCGTTTAAGAAGATCTTCTGCATACTTTCTTTGATAGACAAACACACCGTCTTCTCCTTGCTTGATTTCTAACCCAAGAAAGTAATTTAACAGGCCCAAATCTGTCATCTCAAACATGTTCATCATACTTTCTTTGAACTCAGTAATAAGAGAATGAGATGATCCCATGTAAATTATATCATCAACATAGACACAAACAAGTAGAAGACTATTGCTACCTCCCTTCTTTGTATATAACGTAGCCTCATGACCACTTCTTTCAAATCCATTTTTCAGAAAGAATAAATCGAGCTTGCTGTACCACGCCCGCGGAGCTTGCTTCAAGCCGTATAAGGCTTTCTTCAACCTATACACCTTATCTGTCATGCCTTCAACAACAAATCCTTCCGGCTGCACGACATAAACTTCCTCCTCCAATTCTCCGTTTAGAAACGCAGATTTCACATCGAGTTGATAAATAGGCCACTTAAGATATGCAACTAAGGCTAAAACTATTCTCACTGTTTCAAAACGAGCAACCGGAGATAACATTTCCTCGAAATCAACACCTTGTTGCTGCGCATACCCTCTGGCCACCAAACGAGCCTTATGTTTTTGCACGCTCCCATCCACATTATACTTTGTCTTGAACACCCACTTAAAGCCAATTGCACTTTTATTCTCCGGTAAATCTACAAGTACCCAAGTCGCATTCTTTTCAATCGCTATCATTTCCTCCTCCATTGCTTTGCGCCATTTCTCGTCTTCAGCTGCATCATTGTACCGACTTGGATCTGCATCCATAAGAGCAAAAGTACATCTCTCATAAATTTCTGCCAGAGATCTATATCCCCGTGGAGGTGGTGTTTCATCAGACGATGAAGAAGATATATTGGTGTTTGGGGTATGTATCGGACCGATTTATGGAGAATTTAGTGGGGTAGTGTTTGGCGAGTTTGTGAGGTTGGTTTGTGGTGAATTTGGTGGTATGCTTTGTGGTGAATTTGGTGAAGGATCAACAGTATGTGAAATGGGAGAAAAATGAATTTGTGAGTCTGCTCGCATGCTCTGCCAATCCTATCTCGCATCTTCATGAAAAATCACATCCCTGCTGATAATAATCTTGCCATTAAGTGGATTATACAACCTATATGCTTTGGATTTAGAAGAATACCTGATGAAGATGCACTTCTCTGATTTCTCATCGAGCTTCCGACGATTCTGAGAGCTTATCATCGCATAAGCTACACATTCGAAGATTTTTAAGTGGCTCACCGTTGGCTTCATACCTCTCCATGCTTCATATGGAGTACAATTTATGACTACCTTCGTGGGCGATATGTTGAGCAAGAACACTGCCGTAGTAATTGCCTCTGCCCAGAAAGAGTTTGGCAACTCCTTCGACTTAAGCAAGCTTCTCGCCATTTCAACAACCGTGCGATTCTTCCTCTCCGCGACACCATTTTGTTGGGGTGTATATGGTGCTGTCAATTCCCTGCTTATGCCATTAGCTTCACATAAATGGTTGAATTCATTAGAGCAAAATTCGCCACCCCTATCTGTACGAAGAATTTTTATGCTCGCATCACTCTGGTTTTCAACCATAGCTTTAAAACTCTTAAAGTTGTCAAAGGCTTCAGATTTATTTTTGAGAAAATAAATCCAACTCATACGACTATGATCATCAGTAAATAATAAGAAATATCGACTCCCACCAATTGATTCAGTATTCATAGGTCCGCATAAATCTGCATGAATCAATTCAAGACATTTTGACGCCCTCCAAGATACACCAGTAGGAAACGATCTCCTTGTTTGTTTCCCATAAATACATCCTTCACATATATCAAAGGAGTTAATAGTAGGCAATCCAAGAACCATACCTTTCTGACTTAGAATCTTTAAGCCCCTGATATTGAGATGTCCATATCTCAAATGCCACAATCTGGACTCATCTTGTCTATCAGAAACGAGAGGATAGTCGTCTATGCTAGACAGTCGCAACGGAAACATTTTGCTTTCTGTCATCCAAACTTTTGCAATAGTTTGTTGAGGTTGCTTTTCTTTGATAACACAGAGTCCATCATCAAATAATATCATATACCCAGTAGTCATGAGTTGCCTAACACTCAATAAATTATGTGCCAAATTTGGAACAAAATAGACATCATAAATAAGTTTGGTTTTACCATGACTATTCTTTACTGCAACAGTACCTTTTGCTTCTACTTGGATTGCTTTGTTGTCGCCTAGCTTGACTTGAATCTTGTGAGATTCATCAAGCTCTTTAAATATCTTCTTGATGGCACACATATGGTTCGAACACCCGCTGTCCACGAACCAAACGTCATTCGGCACATCGACGTCATTTGCACACGCCATGAACAGCTTGCTCTCCTCCTCATCTTCTTGAGCATAATTTAGTTGCTTCTCCTTGGACCAACATTCAGCTTTTATGTGCCCAAATTTGCCGCAGTTATGGCATTGGATATGACTCTTGTTGCTTGGTTGCCCACCAAAAGATTGTTGTTGAGCGACTCTTGCATCTGATCTACTGCGACCTTGTCCATGGCCACGTCCTCGACCTCGGAAACCTCCTCTGCCTCGTCCCCTTGCCGTAGAGAATTCCTTTTGATTAGAGGGTTCACCTTTCACTTGAAATGCTTTTTCATCATATGTTTCAAATGATCGGTTAATCCTCGACTCATGAGACTGAAGAGATCCCATCAGTTCCCCAAATGTAAGAACTGATAGATCTTTGGATTCCTCGATTGCTGCTACCATATGATTAAACTTTGGAGTCAAGCTTCTGAGTACCTTTTCAATGATGGTCTGGTCCGTAATCTTTTCTCCATAGGATCGCATCTGATTGACTATTGTCGTTGCTCTCGACAAAAAATCAGCCACCGACTCTCTATTCTTTATCTTCAGCGTTTCAAAGTCACGTTGAAGTGCCTGCAATTTTACGACAATGACTTTTGAACCTCCTTGGAACTCCTTCTGTAGGATTGACCATGCTTGCTTTGAGGTGGACGCCGCCACAATTCTGGAGAAAACACTATCGTGCACGGCTTGCTGGATGATTGCCAACGCCTTGGCATCTTTCTTTCTGTTCTCCCGCAATCTGTTCGCATCGTCGGGATCTGCAAATCCCTGTTCGACGAAGTCCCAGAGATCTTGAGACTTCAGTAGAGTCATCACACGAATACTCCAGTATTCATAACCTTCTCCCTTGAAGACTGGTATGAGTGGTTGCATGGCACTCAGCGAACTCCCGTTGTTCGCCATTGAAACCTGGCTCTGATGCCACAAATGTTGGAACTAGAAAACAGAGAACAAGAAGGAAAGAGCTTATGCAATATATGTGAGAAGAATTCCCAAAAGCTGATATATAACTCAGTGCTACGAAGGGGTATTTATAGCCCTCGTTACATAACAAAATACAACGGAAAAAACTCAACAGAAAATCAGAAATACTAGCCACTTAAGATGACACGATCTACTAATAAGAAAAGCTAAAAATCAGGGATAACAAAGAGATAACTAACAATGACTAAGACTAGATAAGCATGAGCTGTCAATTTGAATCAGTCAACTTCATTCAACAACTAGGTGCTGAGACTAGGCTAGGTGCACCTGGATAGAGGGTGGCTCTCCATCGACGGTAAACCATGGACTCCTTGTAATGCCTGCGCTCCAGATACGATGGAGATGACTAGTTGACTGGATGAAGCAGACATGACTCGGTAGTTCGTTTGAGGGGAGACTCGAAGCTCGGTGGTTCGTCTGAGGGGAGGTACAGTGGTCCTTTGTTTGAATGAAAGGATTTTTAGGATTGTCCAACGGATGCGCTCCAGATGCCATGGAGATGGTTAGTCAACTGGATGAAGCAGACATGACTCTGTAGTTTGTTTGAGAGGGGGCCCGGAGGCTCGGTGGTTCGTTTGAAGGGAGGTTCGGTGGTCCTTTGTTTGAAGGGGAGGATTGTTAGGGTTGTCTAATAAAATCCCACATCGGATATCCATGAAAAGATCACGGGGTTTATAAGGATTGGAGTATCTTCAATTGGTATGATGCTTTTTAGGAGATAGCCTCAAGAATAAAATCATGCGAGTCTATCCCAAAACGGACAACATTTATCAATATGAAAATATGGATCCAATCAGGGCCCAACACATACACATATGTGAGTTTAATACATCTGGCAAATAGACATAGGTATGATATGGTATCTTGTAGTTATTCCTGCGCACGTACAGGGATCATTTAGATAGTACTTGACAAAATGTTAAATACAAACAGGTTGTATTTTATTTTTTATTTTTTTAGGGAACACAAACAGACAAATTAAATTTCAGGTTGCCCAATTTTTAATTCCAATAGGAGAAAATTTATTCTTGTATTGTATGATTCGACTACATGATAATGTGATATGATGTGATTATGGCATCTACTTAATGAATTCTTTTAATATGACAGCAAGTGGATATGTTATCTAAAACATAGTAAATCTAATATATAATGTAGTGAAATCAAGTAGGTATTATGCCCAAATCTGTTATATCTGGTACGTATAGGAATAAACAATTCGAGAAGAATATAGATATTTGGTACTGAAATTAGAGGGTTAATATTTTTTTGTCTTTTCTTTGATTTTCTAATTACATATTGTTGATAAACGAATTTTGTATCAAATTAAAATGCGTCACGTAATAAAATATATATTGAATAATAATTTGATATTAATTATTTTTAATATTAGAAATTAGGTAAATAAAATTTATAAGTTAAATAGTCAATTTAATTGGTGATTTACTATATATTTTATTGATCAATGGAATGCCGTCACGTGTCAAGATGATGCAAATATTACTAAATTAAATTAAATTAATTTAGTAACTATCCAAGAAGATAAGGATAAACATCAAGTCATGGTGGATCAATTAGGATGCTCCATATGTCAATTTTTTGCTGTAGTTATTAAATTAAATACAATTAATTTAATAATTATCTTATGAATAATGATATTGTGAAGGACCAATCATATCACTCCATTTAGACTCAAGCCCATTAGGTTTTCCCAATCTACAACTATAAATAGGGCGTCATTCTCCACCAAAAATTACAACAACACAAGCTCAAGAAAGGTGGTACAAAATTAATTTTGAGATTAAGGTGGTACAAAGCAAAATTTCGGCGTTACAAAGCCAATCCGGTATTACAATCTAGTGTAACGAAGCCAATCTTGAGATTTTCAAAGCGTTATAAAGCCCATCTCCAGATTTTTAACGTTTGATCCAAGATCAAGGTGCTACGCCCCTCCGATGGGCATTTTCAAGTCAAAACTTCGAAGGTGTTCTTCGTTGTTCGTCAAGATCTTCGAAGATGTTCTTCGCATATTGAATCAAAAGTATCGTTTAATTCAAAATCAAACTCACAAGCTTTGAATTAACGTTACTTAAGTCAAAGTCCAAACCCGGGGACAATCAAAGTCAACTCCAACATCATTCAATCAAAGAGAAGAATCAGAGGAGAACTAGAAATAGGAACTCACAAATTATAAATATTATCGATTTGATCCGAAAAATTCGAACTTGTAATTCTTTTTCGTGTTTATCTATATAATACACGAAATTTCTTATTACAAATTTGGCACGCCCAGTGGGACCATCTCTACCTCTCATCTCTCACTCTTCGACATAAATACTCAAAGTCTAGCAAAGTAGCAATGGTCATTTACAAGGCTCTGACGGTCAAGATAAATTTCTCAAAACCTTCAAGTGCTAGCGTTGGAATCATTACAAGAAGCGTGCCTAAAACTCTCCAATCAGAATCATCATCTTTCAAAGTTGTCGACAGGAGTTCACAACATCTTGTTGCTAACGTAGCAAATGAGGAGGACGACTCTGCATGCTCTACTCCTCGTTCTTCCTCATGTTCAGAAGTAGCACACGTGGTACACGTGTTTGTTCACACACTTTAGGACGCTCTAAGTGTCAATTTAGTGTTGTTTTTATGCAATTTCAAGTGTACTTGTGCATTTAATTCTCATTGGGCAAAATAATACGTTTATTTCTTTTTTATGTTAAAAATAGGTGCAAATGGATCGAAAAAGAGCATCAAAAGAACATGCAACAAATGACAGGATTAAAGGAAGATCTCGGGCGAGACAAGTTGCAAATCTCGGCCGAGATGACCTTCCAGGGAAAACCTGAAGTTTTGAAGAGTTGAAGATCTCGGCCGAGACAGGCAATGCATCTCAGCCGAGATGACTATCCAGGGAATTTCCAGATTTTCAAGAGATCAAGGTCTCGGCTGAGATAAAGCCCAATCTCGACGAAGATGAGTCAAACCCTAGTAAGCCCTAATTTTCCTCTTCTCACGTCTCGGCCGAGACACATGTGAATCTCAGCCGAGATCAGTGACCTGCACTGTCGGGTGCAGATAAATTAGATTATTATTATTATCTAACTATTCATTTCCTAGCTAGTAGGTAGAGTAAATCAGGGTCGATCCCACAGGGAACAGGAACTAATTGAATTCTTGTATTAACCAAATTTATATAAGTACTTATGATAGTATAAATATAACTATAATAAGGGGGAATTTTTTTAATGCAAATTAACTAAACACTAATAATTAAACTAGCAATTTAAGATGAATTTAAGTATGAATAAATGGCATTCCCGCATTTAACCCAGTATCCCCCTAGCCTGAATATTTATGTAACTAATGCAACTACTTCACAAATTAGTTCTGAAATCCCTACTCCAAGAATTAACAGGTACGCTTAGCCAACTCTTGTTACCCCTTAAGTATAATTAACTACAGGTTCGTTTAGTAATTAATTGTATCCAATTATGTAGTCCTAGGATACGATCGCTAAAACACCATTAATCAAATGCTTAAAGACCTAAGAAAACGGAGTAGGTACGGTGTTGTCAAACCCTAAAAAGCCCTAATTTCCTCTTCTCACATCTCGGCCGAGATGCAACCCAATCTCGGCCGAGATCAGCCCTCGACGCACAATCTGAAAAAACTTTTTTTTCACGTCTCGGCCGAGACACACTTGCATCTCAGCCGAGATCCCTTACCCTGTTTTAAAATCCTGAATGCGATTTTGCCTATTTTTTACTAGTACTTTTCCCCCTTATATATATCTCCTCCTATTCGAATTTAACCTAACCTAGAACCCATCCCCCACAAATATTCAGCCACTATTCTCCATTGGAAGCAAGGAAATGGAAGGGCGTTGAAGATCTTGATCTTCAACCCTAACCTTTGGTTCTTTCTATCTTATTTTCATGTTTTCTTTAATTTTCTGTTATTTTATCTTTGTAATAGTTAATATGGGTGGCTAGCACCCTTAATTCTACCCTTGATCATGTTAAACTTGATTGATGATGAGAATGTGGTTATTGACTCTTGATGTTACCTTATTTATGCAATTTAAATTTTCTATAATGCTTGATTGGATTGTCTCATGCCTAGATGCTTGTTTTAGGATAGATTACCCTTTGGGAAGCATTTATTGTATGTTGCTAGAGATTGGAATTCACTTTCCGTGATTGTAGAAGCTTCAATCTCCCTTAGTAGCGAACAATGCTTGATATCATTTGTGGCATTATAGAGTTTGGCCTCTAAACCCGATCTAATCGAGGTTTATGCCTTATTCATCCCGTTGTTCTAGTTCATGATCATCCAATATCAATTAGTGTGAAAAGAGCTTGTTTAGATCACTAATTGATTTGGGTAGGGATAAATCGATAAGCGGACCTTCGATTTATCCACAATTAAGGGACAACACAATTTGCATAAGCGGACCTTGTAGATTGTGGGATAAGGGTTTAAATTTCATTGAATTTGGGACATCAACGGTAATCCATAGGTAGTCGGATTCAAGGGGATATTAGATCGAGGGTAGACCTTTTATTATATTCAAAAACACAAAAAACATAGATTCAGAGTTAGTTACTTGTTAGCTTTTAGTTGTTAAACTCAATTAAACCCCCCCCCCCCTTCTTTATTTTTTTATCTAGCTATTTATATTATATTACGTGATAATAATAGTTTAACACATAAAGAAGAACTGTTCGACCGTTCTTCGTGGGATCGACCCTTACTTACCACTCTACTCGTTAGAGTCGTAGGCTAGGTATCGCGTATACATATTCTTACATATATACGTTTAATTTGGTGGTAAGAATGATCAACCACCACCCTCCAGCGCTCAGGGAAGTTCTGAGTCACTTCTAAAGAAAAGATCAACGCTCTGGTAAAGACTCTTCCTGATGGTGGCCTCTTCATATCTCTGGCTAAGAAACCAACAATGAGCTTGAAAGAATTAATAGTAAGAGCAGAAAAAATCATAAACTTGAGGAAATAAGAAAGACAAAGAGGATGGACGAGCATGAAGGAGATCGGAGAAAGGAAATGGATAAGGGGCACAACGATGATATGGCAGAGTAGTAGTTGTACCTAATGATAGAAAACAACACATATTCCCCCAACTAGGCAGGGAGATGCTCGCTATGAAAAATATATCCTCTTGAGGAAAACTAGAGAGGAGGTGCTCAACATTGCAGGGAGTCAGAAGGCACTGGAATATCCACCAAACCGGTTTGACCACCGAGGAGGCAAAAATTAAAATTTTGTTGCAGATATCAAAATGAGTATGACAACATCACTGACCGTTGCCTTCACTTGAAGGATGAGATTGAACAACTTATTCGCGCCGGACACCTCAGGGAGTTTGTGTATCAATCCGAGGCCAACAGGATAAGAAGAGAAGAGATGTGGAGTATAAAGTGGGCAAACCTGTGGTAGAATGAGATAAAGTTCCAGTAGATGTGGAGCAAAAAGAGGCCTGGTGTTCCCCACCAAGGAGAGATTTTATAAGCATGATTCTAGGTGGACCTAAGTGGGGTGACATTAGGAAGTCCTACCTTTGGGCAGCCATCCATAAGGTGATGCAAAAGGTGATGGAGCTATCACAAAGCACGGCTGGACGCAACATAAGCTTTGGCCTTCGAGATATGGCGATAGGGAAGTAGCCCGACAATGATGCACTAGTAATCACCACTAAGATAGCCAGTTATACTGTGTCCCAAATCTTTATCGATACTGGCAGCTCTGCCGACATAATCTCCCTTGAATCCTTCAAGCAAATGGATTTGAAGGTAAAGATTGAGCCAGTTAACACAACATTCTATGAGTTCTCGGGGGGATTGATACAGCCCTTGGGTCAGGTCACCCTGACCGTGGCCCTAGAGAACAAGCCCCCACAACAAGTCAAGGGGGTGATTTTCCTGCTGGTGGACACCTCTTCTACTTATAATGTGATTTTTGGTAGACCAATGCTAAATGATTTCCAAGCCATCGTCTTGACATTCCAAGCAGAGGGCGTGGTATCAGCGAACCAACTTAACTCTCAAAAATGTTATGTGGTGTCCATCAGGGCTGCCACCCCCGGCTACCCACACGGAGTAGCGGAGCAAAGTGCTATCGAGAAAGCATTGGAGAAAATGGCAAGTGATTGATGAGATGGAAGAAATGAGGATTAATCCTCAGGAAGAGCTGATGAATGTTGAACTATTCACAAGAAAGACTGGATTCACTACCAAAATAGGAGCTTAACTAACGGAGGAGGAGGCTAAGGCCCTCACAGAGGTATTAAGAAGGCACGCATACCTGTTTCCATTTAGTTCCCTCGAGATGGGGAATATCGATCCTAAGTTGGCCACTCACCATATCAACACTGACCTCAAATTACTCCCGTTTAAACAAAAGCTGCAACATTTCGGAGCTGACAAAGAGCGGGCTATTAGGTGGAGATTGATAAATTAAAGGAGACGGGTCACATCGAAGAGGTGGTTCACCTAGAATGGTTGTCCAATGCGATATGGTATCCAAAGGGAGTGGCGCTTGGCGGATATGCCGAGCCTTTCAAGACTTGAATAAAGCCTGCCCAAAAGACCATTGCCCACTACCCAGCCTCGACCAATTAGTAGATTCCACCTTAGGCTGTGAACTACTCAATATGATGGATGCCTATCAGGGCTACCACCAAATTCTGCTAAACCCCCAGGATAAGCCTATGGTCAGTTTGCTAGTACCTTGCGGCACGTACTGCTACGTCAAGATGCTTCCGAGCTAAAGAACACTGCCACAACCTATCAGCGCATGGTGGATAAGATCAGCTTGGTAGAAACATGGAGCCTTACGTCAAAAATATGTTAGTAAAAAACGTCAAGGTTGCGAATCACGTCTAGGATTTCGAAAAGACGTTTAGAGTCATTAAGGCTATAGCAATGAGTTTTAATCCGGTAAAGTGTGCTTTCAGGGTACGCTCAGGAAGTTTCTTGGGGTTCATGCTCACGGACAGAGGCATAGAGGTCAGCCCTGCAAAAGTATAGGTGGTGATTGACATGAAGCCCCCTAGGGAGACAAAGGAGTTGGAGCTTCAACAAGTCAACGGGCGTAATGCCAATCTGAGTAGGTTTATATCAAAGTCTACTGAGAAAGCCTGTCATTCTGCAAAGTACTAAGGAAGGGGTCACGATTTGAATGGACTTAAGAGTGCCAAATTGCGTTGGAACAACTCAAGAGGCACTTTGCCTCCTTGCCCTTGATGACTAAGCTAGTGTTGGGGGATGCCTTGTACCTTTATATATCAATGAGAGATTATGGCCTCGGCTCAGTCTTGATCAGTGAGTTTGGCAACAAGTAGAGCCCCATTTACTCGTAAGCTCATCATGCAAGGGGCTGAAATCTGATACTCGGATATTGAGAAAGTTTCCCTAACGGTTATGATAATCGTGCATAAGCTCAGACCTTACTTTATGTCCTATAGAGTGGTGGTCAGAACAAATATACCTTTATGACATAAAATGACCCGTCCTGATCTCTCAAGACGGATGGTCAAGCGGGCAGTGGAGCTTGGTGAGTACGATAAATCACTTAAGCCCATTATAGCAATAAAAACTCAGGCTCTAGCAGACTTTATTCGTGAAACGACTGACGAGCGGCACCCTGAAGTGAGGAAGGCATTCGTTGATGGGCTAACCTCGATGGCAGGATGTGGGGCAGGAGTGGTACTCCAACCCGAAGAGAGAAGAATTACATTTCGCCGTCAAATTTGGATTCAGAACTGCCAACAATGAAGCTGAGTATAAAGTCTTGCTCTGGGGTATCAAGATAGCCATAGAAGCCAGAATCTCCCATCTAGTTGTATATTCAGATTCACAACTGGTTTCACAGCAGAGCCAAGGGTATTATGAGGTCAAGAGTCAAAGAATGGTCAAATATGCACAACAGGTAGATAAATTCAAGAGAAAATTTGAGAGACTAGAGATCCAGCAAATGCCGTGGGATGAGAATTCCATGGCGGACTATTTAGTCAAGTTGGCGGCACAGTGGAGGAGGGCCCCGATAGGCAAATCACGGTGCTCAGTAGATAAGTGGATTGGGGCTATTGAAGAAGAAAAGGACCCGACTGGCATATCGCGATCATAAACTATTTACGTGGAGTGCCTAATGAAGCCCCGCCCGATCCCAGGATGAAAGGTTTGATTTAAGTTTTTACAATTGACAACGATATTCAAATACTACACACATCACTTGGGAAACTATTACTATCTTATCTTTTTATTGTGATGATAAGATTATAATAATATTTTCCGTAAATTTGGATTGCAAAAAGTTATTTTCAAGTCAAGAAAATATTTTGACTACAACAAAAACCTTATTCTGTTTACCATTTTCTAAGCCAACAAATATTTTCTAATGATAATTATGTGATGATTTATGCTCACAAAATATTGTATATATAATTTAAGGTCACTTTTAGTCTTTTTAGTGACAACTTGTTATCATGAAAAATGCAAATATGCATTTGAGATAAAGTTTTGTCGTATTAAATAATAATATTTACGATCGAGTTATTGAGGGAAAATTCCGTTTTGGGATCTGTATTGTATATTTTGAATAATCAATTTTAGCCATGTATGTTGGGATCGAGTCCAATTATAACTTGTATTTTAGTCCCGTATGTAGGATCGAGTCCAATTTGAGAACAAATTTGTTCAAAAATTGTAATTTTTTGCGGAATTTGTCACATGCACTGTACATGTTCACAAAATTAGAGTTAGATTACTCAATGGGCCGCAATTCACCCCGAAAAAATCGATGCACTCTTCTACATCCACTCCATATCCCAAGTCAAAGCTCTCACCATACTCTCGAAAAATTTTGAGCCACATTCGGCAGAGAGGTCTACATTGTTGTCTCGGGTGACACCTTTTGTCCATGTGAAGAAGTTGATGTGGTTGATCAACATTCATAATCTGAGTGTGGTGATCACGGTTGCGGATATTGACCTGAATATGAAGAAGGCGTTGAACATGGTGACAGAGGCGAATGTGAGTGGCTCGGCATTTTTTAATTTAATTTTATATGATGTGGTGTGCTACATCAATAATTTTGGACAAGTTAACATCAATTTATCGAAAAGCCCAAAAATTTGTGAACACGTGCAGTGCACGTGACAAATTCTGGCCAATTTTACAATTTTCGAAAAAAATTGTCTTCAAATTGGACCTGATCCTAACATACATGACTAACATTGGACTCGACTCTAATATACAGGAATAAAATTGATAATTCAAGACATACATAACTTTTTTTAGACTGACCCTAAATTACAGGAAAAAAATGTATTTTCCTCAGTTATGGAGACAATTAGTTACTGACGGTATATTGTTTTTATAATAAAATTGCGTTTTTTTATTGTGTCAAATGTCAATTTTTTTTTAGTGTTTTCCGAAGTTAATCTGATCCAACTTACGGACGTGGTCTTCCAACAGTAATTAATTATGCCTCTAATAATAATTAGACTTGTTAATTATGCAGGAATTATATCAATATTGTACTATTTTTTTAAGTACTATAGTCAGTATCTGACTTCTATAATTCTTCAGCCGTTTATTTATTTATTTATTCATTTTTTATTTGCTCTATCATATCCGGTAAATAATTTTAAACAACAAGTTGGAATTATTTATTTGCTGTGTTTGATTTCCAAATCAAGCCATTTGATACTCCGCATCAATGATAATAATATATATCTCAACAGAATTAATAGCATTATCATAGACTGTTACTCTGTTAGCATTAATTAATAATCACGACCTTATACTTATTGCTGATCAACAAGTTGAATTTATATTAAAAATAAAAAATAAAAAAAATGGTTGAATCTATATCTTTAAAAGTGCATTGTAGGGTTTATCGATAGTATGATAATACAAGTTTTTTTAATTTCTTCTATTGTTGTTACTTTAATTATTTGTGGGTCATTTTCTACTCGTCCATACATAAAAGTAATTGCTTTGGAAATGGGCAAAGTCTCCTGTGTACCAATTGCACGGTGTAATTCATGATATGTGTCACAATTTATATTTAAATGTATCACTTGTTATAGACAAATGTATTATAATAGATTTACTTAGAACAAGTGATATTTTTAAATATAAAAATTAATACATGTTCACAGTGATACTTTTATCAACATCATGTAATACCTTTAAATATAAATATAATACATTTTTATCCACAATCTAAATTATACGAATGATCTAAAATCCGTGCAATTGGTGCATAAGAGACCTCCTCTAGAAAATGACATTAGTCTAGATAAATAGCTCAAGAGAGCGATAAACATTGATCATGAAGTCCATTATTTAATTAATGAACAATTGTTGATTTTAGGAAAATTGTCAAATTCATCTTGTTTAACTTATGTTACTTTTATGTAGGGTTGTAGAAGTCGTTAGGGGCGAGTTAAGCGATGGATTGAGGCATAGTGATTAGTCAGGGCATAGACATCGTTAGGCAAAGAGGAATGGAAAAATAAACACTACCGTCTAGACGGAATTAATCGAAAGTAGTTAGCGATTTTTGCAACAGAGCTTTTGAAATTATCTTTTATATAGTTAGTTTAGTTTAGTTTAGTCGCACTATGTAATTGCGTGAAATTGATGATATCATTTTATTGTTGAACCGATGGTATGCATGATCGTGGGTTTTATCCGAGCGAACCTATCACTGATACATAACACAGATAAGGGGAAGAGTTTGAGGAAGCAACTATGTTGGAGCTTTGCAGTACCTGAGCATGACAAGACCTGATATCTCTTTCATAGTCAACTGGTTAAGTCAATTTATGCATCAACCAATTGTCAACCACTGGCAGGTGTGCAAACGTGTACTGAGGTATCTGCTAGGCACTGTTCATCAAGGTGTTGCCCTGCTGCCAGTGGGTATTTGTATCTTTCTTGGTCAGATTTTGGCTGCATGGAGTTCCAGGAAGCACAGTCTGGTGGCTCGAAGCACCACTGATATTGCATGACAAGGAAAGGGTGCATGTTAAGAGTATGAAGAGTGTAGTCAAAGGTTACACATCAGATAAATGATGTGACAAACCATATGCCTTCACAAGGAAAGGGTGCATGTTAAGAGTATGAAGAGTGTAGTCAAAGGTTACACATCAGATAAATGATGTGACAAACCATATGCCTTCACATGTATGCTCCACATCAGCAGAAGTTAGTTAGATATTAGGGATTGTTGTAACTGTTTCTGTTATTCTAGAGGAGTCAGTGGTATACTATAAAAAACTGCAGCTCTTCCACATATTTTACACATATTTGAATCAATAAAAATATATCTTCCTCTCTCCTCCTTCTCAACCTGTACACAACAAAGTGAGATCCGCATACAGATAGTGTCAATGGAAGGTGCGTATAAGGACTCACATTTTACCTTGATTTTCTTTTCTTGCTAAAAGTACAAGGCATATACTTCCACCAACAAATATTGGGGTGAAGATTCTGAGCAAAGTTGATAAATTTATTTTTCGAGATTTTATCCTCCACACAGTCATGTGTCTTTATATTCCATATTTTATATGCATATTTTTTAATAATTAGTTTACTTTTTATATTTTAATTGCACTAGTTAATTCTCTTTGGTTGTAGGAAGAAATATTTGGGCTTAAGTAGAAATTTAATTTAAAGTGATTATTTGGATCCAAAATATGGAGAATTGGGCCAGGACGGGCCAAGAAACAAGATGGGCTGAATGGGAGACTGAAGGATGGGGCTACATATCAAGATCATATTAAAATGGGTCTCATAAGAGTTTTATTTAATAAAAACTCTTATTCTTTTATTATCACTACTTAGATATTGTTTAGATATTTTCTTTTTTAAGAGTAGGAATATTATTTAAATTTGATTAGGAGTAGGAATAGGAATTAATTTTCCTAGCGTGAATAAAAAGTAGGGAGGCGCCAAGTCAGTGTATTCATTTCAATACACGCTCTCTCTCTCCTACCCTATACAATTCACCAGTATTTTTTCTTTCGTTTTTCTTATTTCCTTCAAGACAATAGCTAGAATACTTTTTATGAAGAACAACAATTTCAGCATGCGTGGCTAAGGTTATTTTCTGATTCAAGGGATATAATTTCAATTATGTTATTGTGAGGCTGTGCTATTTTACTATTCTTGTTTAATACAAGTATTTAGGGATTCAAGCATATTTATATAGAAATTGAATTGACAACTCAATTATTATTTAATTTCTTATGCTACATTAGTAATTCTTGATCCGTAATTGTTATGAACTATGAACCCTAGTAGCAATAGGTTGAATCAATCGTGCTATCATAATTAGTTTAACCTAGTTGAATCCATAAGCTAATTATTTATTGTTGCAGTTATCTCGGCTATGAGTAGTTAGGTTTAACTGTTTTCATAAAACTTCATTCATTAATGTGGTAAGGAACGCTATCGTGCCCAACTCGTTAATGATGCGTATTGAGTGGTTGTTGGGATTGGTCAATTACTTTAGGAAAACGCAAGATTTATTATGGCTATCCTAATAAATCTTTGGTTAAACATTTGAATTGCAAGAAATACTTTATATGAGTCTATGATCGATAATATAATTGGATGTCAGACCCTTGAATTAGAGTTTTCTCATATTGTTACTCCCTTGATTTTAATTATGTCTTTAATTATTGAATCAATCTTTAATTTCTTAATTATTTAATCGGTTAATTATAGGTATTAGCTTAGTATAAACAAAATTCAAATCCCCCTTTTTAGTTGCTTTCATACTCAAAGAAAATTAATCATTGTTCCCTGAGGAATCGACCTTACTTGCCACGATACTCGTTATTTTGAAAGTAGGTAATTTAATTTGGCGGTTTGACACCCATCAAATTTTCGCGCCGTTGTCGGGGAGCAGCGTCAAATTAAGTTCTTTTGAGTTATTTTATTTTACTTGTTCGTGGTTTATGCCTTGTTCTTCTCGTACAGGTGAACTGATATACGATCCTGAAGTTGAGAAAACAACTAAGGCACTGAGAAATGAAACCAGATTGTGAGCACAACAGGCATTGACTTCTTCTCCTGGCCTGAACTTGACACTTGATTTACCTGATTCTGAAAGTGAGACTGATTGCTTGTCAGAAGGAAGTGAAATTCAAGAGATAAAAATGGCAGATCAGCGAACTATTCGAGAGCTACCGAATCCTGATGTGAATCAACAACCACTGTGCATCCAAATACCTGCTACCGAGACAACATTTGAACTCAAATCCGGTCTCGTCCATCTGTTGCCAACTTTCCGCGATCTTTTCGGTGAAGACCCCCATAAACATTTGAAGGAATTCCATGTGGTGTTTACTGCAATGAAACCACAGAATGTGACGGAGGAGCAAATATCTCTACGAGCCTTCCCATTCTCTTTGGCTGATAAAGCTAAGGATTGGCTCTTCCATCTTCCTTCCGGACAGAGATGAAAAAGCAGTTCCTAGAGAAATTCTTTCCCGCATCAAGAGCAACAAATATCAGGAAGGAGATTTGTGGGATCAGACAACAACATGGCGAGACTCTATACGAGTATTGG